>CM073771.1:103296743-103715187 GCA_037158775.1 Hetaerina titia | reverse complement strand
AAATGTGAGCCATATTTTTTTACCTTACTATGGAGATTGTAAAGTATTTCTAAGAAATGTCATTCGTAATCAACCATAAAAAATAGACCACACAAGGAAATGAGATTACATGTTTTAAAAGATCAATGTTCAGTAAAATGATGGAAACAAAAATGAATGTTCCTTATTCACTGTGTTGATCCTTCTTGTTGGAAAACAATTTCATGAACATTTCAGAAGACCTCTGGCGACGGATGTAGACGAAATGTCTGCAAAACTGTAACCACCTCTACAACACCAACATTATAGGGGACATAAAATTCTCTGATCTTCTTAACTTTACTGGTGCAGCCCTCATTCCGATCTGAGGCAAACAACATTTGCAGTCATGGTATCTGTCCGCGACGACTCAAGGTACGTTGAGAATTCAACGAGACGAAAAAAGTCAAAATTTATGGCTTCGAATCTACCTTTTCAGTTTTAATATTTACGAGGATAACGTAATTCATTGCGAAATTATAAATACTCGCGTGGAATTATTCACAACCGTTCTGTACGGACAACTCAGGGACAAAGTACTTTCCGTGGCGAGAATAGCAATGACATTAGCTGTGTATAACACAGAAATTGGTTCTCAATGGATTGAGTTCGTCGATAAAGATCAGTAACCCATTCCCTCAATTGCTTCCTACATGCCTTTTTCACTCTTCCCAATCCCACCTCGTATGTCCCCTTCAACTATCTCTCTCTCTCGCCCCACCTCCAATGGCCGCCCACCCACCCTCTCCCTACACCTGTCATCTCTTTTCCACACACCCTCACTCCCTCTCACCCTCTTCCTTTCCTCCCCTCCTTTCTTCCCCTCCTTTTCTCACCCTTCCTATCCCATCTTCCGCTGCCACCCTTGCCACGCCTATTCCCTTCCCGTCTCCCCACTTCCTTGCGCCCCACACGCCCCTTTCCAATCAAAAAACCCTATTCCCGCTCCCCCGGCCACCACCATCGGCGTCTTTGCCGTCCCCTCCTCTGCCGCCCTACCATCCCCAAACTCCCCACTCCCTACCTCTCTCCCGTGCCCCTTGACTTCCTTCACACCGCAGTCTCTCCCTCTGGCCCCATTCTTTCACACCTTCCTTCATTTAGACAATTCCTTCCCTTCCCCCCCCCCATACCCCAGAATCTTCCCTCTCCCATATCCTTCGTTTTCTCCCCCTCCCCATTCGTTTCAATTTTCCCTCCGAGAGAGCGACCCTTCTCCCTCGCTCCATCTCCGCCATCCATCTCTCTCCGTCTCTCTCCCCTTCGCTCGCCAGCTCAAGAACAACCCGACCCCGCCTGCCCTCCGCCCTTCCCTTCTCCTTCATTCAGCTTATCCATTTCCTTTTTCGCTTCTCTCATCCCAATGCCTCATTCTTCCTCTCCCTTTTTCTAAAACTCATGAAGGTTGAATTACCTTTGTAACCTTCTTCGCACCAAGAAGCTGAACCCATTCGAATAAATTTATCTAACAATAATTGTTAAGTTTTACGAAAAGTTCTGAATCGATTACTTAAGAGAAAAATAGTGTGTTCTTTGTCGGCGGTCCATGGAATTTCGTTTAAATGAAGTTTATTTTGAACAACTGCGATGTCTCAACTTTTTAAATAAAGTTAGTTTAATTTTAACGCATCAAATTCTGTCACGTCTGGAACTGTGAAGTTTTTTTGTCCATGAAATATAGCCTTGCCAGAAGTAATTAATTAAATTTCCTAATCAAAAGTATTGCTTTTGAATTATTTCATATTCGTACGGGGACTTATTTACATTTATTAGTGTATACAAACAGATAAAATGATGTTCTATGTTGCTTAATTATTTCTCTCGTTTTATATGAATTAATCGGCAAATTTTAAGTAATCTTGTAACGCATATTTAAAATGCGACTGCAAGAGAGTGTTCCTGATGTCATTTTTACCTCGAGAAAAATACATTTCATTCCCGTTCCCAGCCTCCGTCCTAAAATGATTCCCTTCCCTGTCCCACTCTCCTCCAATACCCCTTACACCTTCCTAGGGGTCCACCCTTCTCCCACTCCATTCCAGCACACCCCTCTCCCCGCCATGCATATCCCAGGGAAAGGGAAAAATAAGGAATTGAGTACGGGAAACGATGTTTTTCAACCATAGGAAATGGAGGCAAAACCAGAAATTTTTCTGAACTGAATAAGTGGGGTAGGGAAAAAACGTAGTCATTGGGGGAGAGAGAGGGAAATAAATCTAAAGTCGCTGGGTATAAATTCGTATTGCTTTCAGAGAGAAGCCACTATTGCCAAACTGGCACCCACATGGTTTCGGCTCTAAATTTTCTCTGGTCTTCTAAATGTGCATTAAAAGTCCTTCACACATAAATTTAACGGTTCTAAAAAAAATAGTATGCTCTCCCTTTCAGGTTGTGTAGTGTTTAAACTTACTCCCACGACAACTTAAATATCTTGGATACTCGCATCTAGCCACAGAATTAAATAACCTGAAATTTAATTTCTTTGTAATAGTAAACCTCCGAAGTGGGACCTGAATACCCACACAATATGGATATATTTTATACTGTGTGTGTGTGTGTGTGTATACAGTATATATATATATATATATATATATATATATATTTAAGAGGGACCAGATGTAGATTAGGTTGCTGGATTGGGTCTTGCTTGGAGTTACAAAATGTTTATTTGATAGTTGTCTCCATCCAAAAACCTACCTAAACCGCTAGATTACCTAATTATATATATATATATATATATATATATATATATATATATATATATATATATATCGATGATGCGGAAATACTCACGAGAGCAATATAACTTTTGGACGGCACAATAGAACACAGAATAAAACAGATAACACGTAAAAGGACACTCACAATGTAGATGATTTCATCTACATTGAGTCTCCTTTTACGTGTTATCTGTTTTATTCTGTGTTCTATTGCTCCGTCCAAAAGTAATATATATATATATATAATATTATATTACATATATATGTATGTATGTAACTTATGTGAAAGTCTCACGGATGTGAATAATAATGTATATGAGGCGAGCATTAGCGGACAAAGCTAAAACACAGAAACATACAAAAAGGAAAAGAAATAGTTTTAGAGTTTTCGATGCAAACTTCATACACATTACATGTATATATATATATATATATATATATATATATATATATATACACATATTTATCATGAATATGTTGACACCCTTGAATGCAATTTTAAGTGTGGTAACACCGACAAAATATTTCCAAGATTATAAACTGCCTAATTTCCGAGACACAAACAATAATCTTTCTTCAATATAACCATAGAAACTTGATATTCCCATTGAAGAGTTAACAATAGTAGCCGTATTTAAATATTGAATATGGGTTCACCGAGGAGAATAAGATAAATGGGAAAATGATTGGGAAAAAGGAGTGGGAAGAGGGAACTCCTGAATAGCGGGCAAAGAACAGAGGCGTTGAAGATGAGGACATTAAAGTGACAGATATAAGACAAGGAAAAGAGAGAAACAAATTCAAACTCAAATGAATCTTAATTTCGTAGCCATTTTAATGAAATGCTTCGATGACATGAATTCTAAAAACACTTTGAACTCATTTTGCGCCATAAAACTTTTCCAATAAGAAAATCAATCTGAAGCGATCGATCGACCAAAAGAGTCAGCTTATGAAATTTTCTGTTAACATATAATTTTCCCGAATAAATAATCTTATCTTAAGGTATATGACCTCATATTATCTGGCTGATAACGCTCAGATACACCTACTGGATACAAATCCACCCAGAAGAATCTATCGAATTCTCAGAGTCACCAAAGGTCAACAAGACCCTCCTGTCTCAGAGACGAAATTGATTCTCCAGCGTGACATTTCTTTGAAGGAGAGTGAGGCAAAAAAAGAAATACTCGGGGAAACGTATGGCACGAAACTGTCTCTTGTGTTATGTCCTTCTTCTAGATATCGAGACAATCACTGTCGGAAATGTCTAGAGAGGGGGGGTGAGGGAGAAGGGGATAATTCGGATGAAAGCGATGAGAAAAAAGTCTCCTTTGAGTCTCAAGGGGGTGAAAGTCGTGTGCCCGCGGTGGGGCTTTCCCGAAGAAGAGGGGGTGGGGGTGGAACCACGAGAGCGCCTCCCCACCCAAGGAGACTTGTTGATTCCGAATTCCTCTTCGCACTTCCCTCCAGCCGCCCGCTCGAAAAAAAATAAACTAACCTCCTCGCAAAACCCATGGACCCTTCCCTCCCTCTCCTGGCAACAGCAGCAGCAGCCCACGGCTGAGGTGGCTCATCTATTCCTTCTCGGGATGAGGATGTTATAGAGGTCGAACGGGATGAGGGGTCCTCATGGCCGGAATTGTAAGACCTTCTTGCGAGGATTACAGTCCCGCTGATCTCGCCCGATTATCTCTCGAATCCCATTTGATATTTTCCTCTATTCCATTTGCAGTGTCTTATCGCTGACAATACTGCCTTCAATATCGATGAAAATGAAAAGGATATTTTAAAAAATTTTTATCGACCTTATTACTACAAGTATGTACCGATTGCTTCGCTAAATACATTGACTGTCCCCCGAATATCACGCAACTTATCCACTAAGCGAAGAATGGGTCAAAAAGAATGATTCATAATCATAAAATAATTGATATTATTATTTTATAAAAAAATTAAATAGTTATTTTTTACTCACAGTACAACTAAACCCGAGATCTCACTAGTGTGAAAAATCACTCGAAAGAAATCGGTAAATCAGAATATCGTAGAAGTGGGGCAGTAAAAAAATATTCCCTGATATCTCCTAAAATATGCTAATGCTTCAAGTTTAAGATGCTATCTTTTCCTTGTACTTGTTAATTATTCTGTGAAAAAGTTTACATACATATACATATTTTGATGGCTTTGAAAAATAGAATTCAATTCGACTACACATTTGTTGAAATTTTGGACTATAATTTGTCCCAATAATTACCAAAATCATCAAACTGTGTATCCATAGTGAATAAATACATGCAATTTAACGAGAGGTGGTGTTCAAATACATTTGAAGTACCATTGGCAAAAAAATAGACATGGTAAAAGTATAAGCACAGTTCCTATTTTAGTACACCCTAATTTATAAATATAATATGCGGAAACCAATAATAAAATCACAAATTTATATTTTTTGTTAAAATCTGAGTTACGCAATGGAAAACTTGTCATTATTAGTGCTCTAAATAAATGCCAACATCTTATTCTTGAGCTTTTTAAGTTGTGTATCAATTATAGCAGCTTTAAACATGGAAGGGTGCCATATCTTTATTTTAAGCATACACAAGCTCTGACGCGCATCTCGAACGATCACTTCTTTGACATCAAAAATAATATTTCATAAGTATGTGAAATAATTTAGAGTGAAGTTTTAATGCTGTTTAAAAGGCTAATCCATATTTTAGCTGAATAAATATCTCTTCATTCAGTTGAGTTTCTGCGTATATATCGGTGACCTTCAGCAATATGACATTTCATCGCCCAATCAAAGGTAGCGAGGGAATTCTCTTGTGATAAGGCAATATTAACACAATTTTACTGGCTAAAAATTTAAGTCAGTAATATACATCCAATGGTATCTTCCATCCCCTCTGTCAAATAATTTGTTCTGCTAATAGTTTTCTTAATGTTGATACACCCTTAAGTTATATGGTTATCGCTCTTTAGAATAAGCGAAGTCTTTATCGTCAAAGAAATTTTTCCAATGTTACAGGAGAGTTTAGGAATTTTTGCGATATTCTTCTTAGAAAATTAAGAAATTGGTAAAGGATATTCAACGAAGAAAGGAGCCTTGTTCTATTTACATAAATATTACGTTGTTTTTAATGACGCGTCTATTCTAACAATAATCATCTACATACATATAAATACACATTTTTTCAGAGATGTAGACTCTCGGACTTGTTTATCACAGTAGTTACGACCCACCAGACAATTGCACGTCTCCGTTTATGTCTTGTTTTCACAAAATGAATTATCTATGTTTACTTTTGATAAATTATATAAAATAGCGGTCGGATAAATTATATAAAACGTTAAACCGCCATTAGCGTCTGGTTCGAATTTTTGCCAAGAAAAATCGTAGCGGAGGGATACATAATGTTCCCAGCTTGCAGTTAAAGACTATTTGAAGAGGGGGGAGGAGTAGGGAAAGAGCATATGGAAGCTGGTTAAGCTGCCTCTCTTGCTTACCGGGAGGAGACAGATAGTGACGTGAGCCTTAGCGAAATTGACTTCCTCCGTGCGCATCTATTTTGGGCGGGTTTATTAGAATTAATTTAGTTTTATTGCTCTTTTTCGATCCTTAATAAGAAAAAAACCTTAAGCTATCATTTCAACATCGATTTCTGGATAAAGCCGGTTATTGAAATGTAATAGTCACCTTAGTTGCATGGCTACAACCTAAATTAAATCAATATATGTATATCTCGAGTTTCTTACCACGTTATTCCGTATGAATAAATGTTAGGGGATTGAGAAATGTATAGAGATCTACCGTACAAGTTATGTAGGATAGCTCAATTATCTGGGTCATGGGACCGGCAAGTCGAAGATCCGTGGTTGAAGTCCCGGTCAAGGAAACTTTTATGCACTTGTGATCTGAATCCTTCCACCTTACCCTTCCTTTTTCAATATACCTATATCCATATGAATTATTTTTCGCCGTTTGGTGGGTTTTAATATTTAAATGTGTGTGTATATGTGTTAATATATATATATATATATATATATATATATATATATATATATATATATATATTTATTTATTTATTTATTAGAAGAGCACCGGGTATATACGATGAAAAGGTCAAAGAAAAACGCTATCTTTCCCTGGAAAAACCTCATTTAGAGTATGCCGATAATATATGAGATCCTCATGCAGTCGGATTAATTTCCGAATCGGATCACGAGCTACATAGAGGAGCTAAATTTGTACAAGTTTGTTATGATAAACAAAGTAGTGTATCAAAATTATCTGTAGAGCTAGACTGGGAATCACTCACGGATCGAAGGTTAAATTACAGATTACATTTCTCATTGGATATATCTCGTATGTTATTAGCCCCGTCGTATTACGGCAGAAAAGATCATGTCAATCAAGTTTGAGGGATTTAGGGCAGGAGAAATGTATTTAAGATGGCATTTTTCCCACGCACGACAAGGCATCAGAATAAAATAACGTTTGTCCCACTACACTCTGAGGGCAAAGTGTTGTGAGTCAAAGGTAGTCTGGTGTAAAATCACCCCTTGCCACACACCCTAGCCGTGGCTTGCAGGGTACTAAATAAAACTACAAAAACTAAGACTATATTTATAAAAATACCATGCATATGTAAGTTGGCGGAAAAACCCGATTGTGATACCACTAGTAGAAATATTTTTAAAAAATTCTAACAACTATTTAATAAAATTCTTTCTCATTTTATCAAACTTGCACAACATTGATTATTAAAATGCTTACCCTTCTTTTACAGACTGCATGCTTCGTAAAACTTATGCCCCTCCCTAATTCCTTACGTTTCTTTAAAAAAAAGCTTCCCCATTTGCTCTACATGCGTCCAGTAAACAAAGAGTAAATCCCATTTTTCACCAGTCTCACCCTACCGCTATCAATAACACCCTTATCATAGCTTCCCTCACATCTACCCTTTTACACTTTTAAACTACCATAAAATTCGATGGCCTATACAAATATTATAAGCTTTACATAAAAAGTATCAGTAACAATTTTTTCCTGACGTCTCCGTGAAGTACTAAATTCCGACCGTCGGTTAAGTGTGCGCAATATCGCAGATCGTATTGGTATTGGCATAATAAGATGAGGCAGTGAACAAACCAATATCGCTGAAAGTTTAACGATGCGAAAGATCTGCCCTAAACTCGTCCCGAAGGTCTTGATGACCGACCAAGAAAAACATATTCGAGTGTGTCTGCTTGCGAAGACCTTCTGTAACGCCATCACAACGATTCCCCAATCCCCTTAGAGTCCCGACTTGGTACCAGCAGACTATTTCCTATTCCCAAAAGTAAAATCCTCTATCAAGGACACCAACATGGTGCTGACCCTAAGTGCCGTCAAAGAAGCTTGCACGCGTACCATTAAGAACCTTCCCCCTTCCGGGAGTCTTCATGGAAAAGCCGCTGGTAAATCTGCGTCAATGCTCAAGGGGTGTAATGATTGAAGAATGGGAAGCATTGTAGCAATATCTGAAATAAATCTATATCCAAAAACTCTTCTCTATACTTCTTTAAAAAACCATTAACGAGTATGTTTACCCTTAATTCTGTCTCTCCAATTCATACATTTTCTTCCGCGAACAGATATCTCCACAATTAACAACCAGTCTTGCAGGGGTAATTTAGAGTATGTGCCTAATATTGGCATACTAAATCCTCGGACCACACCCTATGTACGGGCATCGAATCAGCGGTGCGTGATTATCTTTCGTCGGTTAACAGTCTGTTTCTCTTATGTTCTTTCTTCATGTAACGTGTGCCATATTTCTCTTGACTCAGCGAGTCGTAATAATTTGATTCAACAAATATCTTATTTCTAAATTTGCTCTATTTCTAGTTTCTAAATTAATTCTATTTGTATTTTCGGCTTCAAATCTAAAGTATTTGAATGTCATTCAATAGGGACTTTAATATCTTTTCAATGGAGATAGTCTCGCAATTTTACTTCTCCATTAAGATTTCTAACGCATCGATCGAATGGGAATCTCATAAAACGAAATTGGATCAGGAAAAAGACGAAATAAAGATAATCTCATTGAATTCATCGATTCAAAGTCCATTATTAAATTCACGTATTCCACTTTCGTTGGAATCGAAACTGAATTATCTATTTTAGCACAGTATTGCCTAAACGCAAACGACTGACGCAGCATTAAGCAAAATAATAGGATTTTTTGCGTAGCAGAGCGCTTCGTATCCAAAACAAATTATTAAAAATTTTTAAAACTAAATCTTAATTTTATATTTTCAACGTATACCTTAAAATGACAGTAAAACGACTCATTTTGTGATATTGAAAGGCAAGGTAAGTGAACACTCAAGTACGTAATGAGCTGAGTAAATATGAGGCATAGTTGGAAAACTAACATAATTTTATAAGTCACCTGAGTAATTATATAATTTGTTCAAAACATGAGCAAAAGTTTACTTTTCTCGACCGAGTTTCGAGAAAATTAACTAGATTTTGGCATGCGTGTCCACTTTTAGGAGCCATGGGCAAAATACATACGTATATTGTAGCGTTCGCGTTCCAGTTTATGTCTCAGTCCACCGATTTGCTCAAGCTGATATTTGAACCCTGACACAGAGATGTTTTTAAAATTAATCATCAACCAGAATACGATAACATTTTATATGTTAATATGATGATTTACAAAAATAAGGAAAAAGGTGGCAGTTAATTAATCTCAACAGCTGAGTACAAGCGGATACAAAAGGGGTTTTCAACATAATAGAATTTCAGGAAAATCAGCGCCAAAGCCACAAGTCAGCGTTTAAATTAATATCGCAACAATCATATACAAATAAATTTTTTTCAGGTAATGTATAAAAAAATCGAACATTATGGAAAACAAAAAATTGAGTACTCACGAACTGGAAGGAAATAATGTTTCAGGATTTTGACATCCACCAAACTCACCTACAAAGAAAGAAAAATTCACTGATTAGTTTGAGAAACACACAATGAAGTTATACGAGTAGCACCCAAAAAAAGTTCAAATTACATAAATTTATGCAAGTAAAAAAATCCATGCGAAAAATGCTATGGCATTAATAGACAATGAATCATTGCACATTACACCACAGAAACCGTTAAAGGTTTTCAGATTTCATTTAATACCAATTAAAAATTGAAATGTATTTAAAATCAGTATTCACAAAACATTACTCCAATCTTGGTTATATAGTTCCGTAAATCTATTCATATATAGGGTTAAATATTTCTTAACTTAAACAACGCATTTTATATTAAAAGTAATTATAAATTTGCCAAGCTATACTTCAAAATCAATTTACAATCGTGCTAAAAGAGATTTAATAATATGTTATTCACGAAATTTGACGATATTTTTATAAATATATATGATTAAATTCACACGATAATTACTCATAGGTTTTAGAATGTGAGAGAAATAACGCTGTAAATAATTAAAGGTTGCCTAACAAATCTTGAATCCTTTTTATTCTCTAATACTGTAAGGCATCGACATAATTTCGTAGATAATATAATCGAAATAATTTAAGATGAATAAAAATTGATTTATTAAAATCTTTCATTGAGAGTAGATACAGACAAATATTTCTCAAGAGTTCATAAATTGTCGTTTTAAACAACAATTAATTTCGGTGACCACTCCCTAAATGAATTTGAGATGTCGCTCCGACAAGGTCCCAGCGGGGAACACGGGGTAGGGGACCCCTCCCTCGGCTGCCCATCCATCTCACTCTCCCCTGCCAGGGGGCAGTCCCTTCTCATCGCCGCTCCTCTCACTCTCAATCTGCGGCCATTTGCGTCCACCTTCCCTGGCATCACTCTCCCCCGTCGGCCCGCGTCCTCTTTTAAGGGCCCAACTTCCTATTCCCACGTGTGGTCATCCATCCAAAGCCGACTGCCTTCCCATTCTCCTTCGCCGAGGTCCCCTGGACATAGGGCGAAGGCGAGATCTCAAAAAAGATAGGTTCTCTCAAGAAAGAACACTCCTGGCCTCCGTCACGTCGCGTCGATCGGGACGATTCTTTCCTTTAGGCCCTAAACATGAATTCTTTTTCGATACCCAAATCGTCACCATTACACCACCAGAACTTCATTTCTTTTTAAAGCCGTCAATATATCCTCAGGGTTATAAGTTTAACTGAATAAACTTGGGTTGAGATTAGTTAAAAAATCAAAGGAATTAAATATATAACGCTCCAATATATTTAATTTATCTTTGATTTTTAAATTATCGCGATTTGTGCTGGTAGCCAGTATACGAGGGATGACAAGAAAGTGAATTACTTTTTGAAATAATTTATAAACCTAGTTACAAGACAAAAGTGATATTATAAACATTTTAAAGGCATATTATTAAACTATTTTTCTGCATAGTCGTCATTCAAATTAAGGCATTTATCATGACGATACAAAAACGTTTCAATTCCGTCTCTAAATAAATCTGCCGCCTTACATTTTAACCACTTTTTTTACACCAGCATGCAATTCTTCCACGTCTAGCAAGAGGTCTGTAATTGTAAATCGGTGATCTTTACGAATTTTTATTTTCACCGCCAGTTAATCTATCGAAAGGCCGACCATTGCGGTCCTCGTCGTGAACATTGTTGGGGCAATTTTTCAAACTTAATGCAACACTGTCTGACTCTGCCTTCGCTCATATATTTATTTTGATTGAATTATCCTCGTCTTTACATTGACAGGGGTTCAAGAAAAAACCGAGTGACCTAGGCTCATCAATTTTCCTACGTGCGCCTCTATTCGATGCCCGTTCATATCATATTTTCATATATACACACAGGTATAATATATTATACCCGAAACTAATTAGAATATTATCAGCACACAAAAGCGTCCAAATAATGGCTTTATTTGAATTTTTACGGGCATAACTTCACCGCTCTCCAAAATATCTTAAAACTTTCCCGTCTCCCGTTAAAATTTGCCCGCGAAAGGTTTGCACTTACAGGGAACCAATATAACAACCGTAGAATTGGTAAAATACTTATGTGCTACGATAGCATAGAATATATTCTGTCCGGTTTGACACCTCATGTCCATCAAAAACCTACTTTATCCGATTTTATGGAAAATGAATATTATCCATAATGCTTCCCCTTCCATCCCTCATTCCTCTCTGTGGTGGTGATGCCTCACGCCGTTCCCTCCCAACAGAGGAGTGCCACATACCTTACCTGTGACTTTATGGGCGAGAACCATGGGTTGTATGTCCATGAATATATAGAATGTCGTATTCTTACTTTCCAGTTTCTTAAATGACCTGTTTTGGTATGGTGGAGATCTTTCGTATAGGTTTTTTGGTTAATTTTTATTCCCTTCTTTTTCGAATAACAAAGAACAAATATTTTTTTACCTTTTCCTTTCCTATGCTATATCATCCCTTTTCCCTTGCCCATTCCATATGGTACTTGCATTGCCTGTCAAACATCTTTATGGTAGATCGCGGGGGATTTATGTAGATGTAGATTACCGGCAATAAGAGGCAATATTCTGTAGCAATAAAGCTAAAATTCCAAAGTAAGATTTATATCTACCCTTGAATTGGTTAAATAAGTATGTATACTTTTACGTAAGTTCTTGCTCATTATTTTAATATTAACGGATGGAAATATGCTCTGTCAACTGTGCGCAGTTCTTGTTTCTGATTTCAATGCCTAGTCTAGCAAGAGTAGCGGTTCCCTCCTGCTATCGCCACCACCTATCCATCAATGACTTTCCCCACCTCATCTTCTTTCTCTCTTTCAGAAGTCATTCACCAAATGTTAGTCTTTCGAGCTCTTTTCATCCCTTTCCCTTTGCAAAAGATGGCTGCCACGCCTTTTAAAATCCCCTTTCCGGAGTTTTTCCCTCATCAGGAGTCCTATGCCTAAGCTCTACCTCACAAAAGGATAGCGTGCATGAAGGGAAACAAACATTAAGACAAAAGGGCGGAAAGAATGGGAGAGAGACAAAGGGGGTTGAAGGATAGGAACAAAGAAGGCTATCGATACAGGGCGCGGGGGTGGAAGGAGGAGAGAGGGGGAGGAGCGGGGGCTGATACAAAAGGGGGAACGGCGCTGAGGTTTGCCAATGGACGGATGCTTAATCGGAGTGAATGAGTACGTGTAATCTGGGGATTTGGATCCTTCGGGCGGCATTATTAACTCAGCAGCACCTGACTTTTGTGTGCTTGATTGATGCAGTTTTTTCCTCGTCTCAAGACGTTTCCAAACCTCCATTTTAAAGTAATTTCCCATTCTCCCCGTTAGAAAAATACTCTCCTCTCCGATACCTTCAGGAACCGATGATTTATTAAGAGTTGATGAATTATTTCTACTTGTGACTTTAGGGGCGTGGACCATATGTTCCATATGTCCATAAATTAATAGAATTAGTCTCTTCTTAAATTATAGTTCTGCATGATCTGTCATATTAAAGCAGAAGCCTGTTGTATAAATGGCTGTAGTTTATTTTCATTTCATCATTTTTTCGTATAAAAAATAACTACTTATTTCATTGAGTGAAATAAAAATTAGTTTGGAACTAAGTTTTTCCCCAGCTTGCACAAAAATATGCACGTTTTAAACAAATGTTTTTTCGTAATTTTTTTCACCCCTTTGCCTCCCTCATCCTTCACCCACCCCACCTCGTGATTGCACCCCCTGCCACGCACCATATTTATGAATCGCGGAGCATTTGTTTTGTAGTAGATGTAGATGAATAAAGTGACCCAAATCGAGTGCATCTGACTGTTTATCAAATACTTCCGGGTCGTGTTCAACAGCCTACGCTTGAAGAACAGCCTCATGGAAAATTTGTCGGGCTTCGGATCCGTAGAACGTAGGTTCGAATCCTCTCATTGTCGCACGAATTATCTTTCAATTCTTCATACTTGTAAACAAACTGCTAGTACCTATTTACTCGATTGTTTAGCAAACTCAAGGACTCCGTTTTCCCACGCATAATTCTCAATAGTAACTGTAAAGTTATAGCTCACGTGAATGCCTATTGCCAACCGCAACATCTGGAGAGAAAATATATTTACATCCAGTCGTGTATTTCCCACAGATCTCATTTGGTTCGTCGGAAAATCTCTTCTAGCGTGACTGAAATAACCTCTTGAAAAACTTCAATTAAAAACTTCAAAGTAATAACTTCATGCTAAAACACTCTCCAACAGTATTTAGTTTTACTTGAAATTCCCCCGTTTCTCTAATCCTCCCTCCTTAACAGCAGGGTGATACATTTTCTACCCTCGGCGTCAGTAGTGGGGATCTAAATTTTCGTGGCCGCAGCCTATTAAAAATATCTCCTTCCCGCTTTTAAGTTCTGTATGGCTCGTTTATAGTCTTGTATGTAGTCTTGGTGGCCTAGCGTATAAATAGTGGATATTTATTTTTATATTAGTTGAACCAGAGAATATCCAAGAGAGATTAATAGAATACATAGAAGAAGTGTATATTAAATAACTTAGGACAGCTAGTTTGGACACAGGAAGTGAATATGACGTAGATGAAGATAGCTTAGGTTTAGGCTTCCATGGCAAGATAGAAGGGCATTAAAGATATTTAAATCAAATAAATAGCCCTGGGGGTAGAAAAAATTACCACAAAACTACTTGAGGTTACAGAAAAAAACGTTGAAGAAGATTTTTATGATTTTTTTAATTTAAATATTTATTTATTTATGATTTCAAGATTTTCACTTCAATAATTCGTAACATTTATGAGGGAGGAATTTTGTCAGAAGATTTCATCCAATCTGTGTCAGTTCCTATTCCGAAAAGGGAAAGGCTTCAATATGTAAGGACTACATAACGATTTATCTGATTTCTCAAGCAGATGAAGTGACTCTCAGGATCATCTAAAAAAACGAATGAGGGCAAATGACTACTTAGGGGATGATCATTTTGGGTTTAGGCAGAGGAGGTGCACGGGAGATGCTATAGCACTAATGAGGTCACTACTGGAGAGAAACATATAATGCACGTAGGATGTATTTGTTTATTTCGTAGATTTAGAAAAGGTTTTTGAAAGAGTGAATTGGGTAGAATTAATGATATATTGCAAAATATTATGTGTATATATGTATATGTATATATATATATATATATATATATATATATATATATATATATATCGTCTCTTCTTCTGGCTATGCGTGCCATGAAACGCACCGTTCCTATCCTTTATGATGTTGTATGCTTGCTAACCTACTGTCCATTCTCCTCTTGTGTTTGTCAATTTCTCCTTTGGTGGGTGTAACAGCTCCCTAACGCCATCTTCTGGGCAATGATTCGGAGCACTTTGGCGCTTAATAAGATCGCAGATTTCAATGTAAAAGTACTCTTCCTCGATAGCTCAGGTGGTTTAGAGCATCCGCCCGGCAAGTGGAGAGATCCGGTGTTCAAGTCCCGGTCGAGGAAAATATTTTTACATTCGTGATCTGCTCACATCCGCCATCCCCACCTCTGTTGTGTTTGTCCTTTATATGTGTTCCTTTACCATTTTCCTTATCTCTATTTCAATTTGAATGAATATTTATTCGCCATATGGCGGTATTTCGTGTTTGAATGTGTATATATATATATATATATATATATATATACAAAGTAAATTAGAGTCAAAGATACGGTCGAATAACCGTTATCTGATGATGTCTTAGACTACTCAGATTCGGCTTGTGAAATGGAGTACGCTAGGAAGAGTAAGACGGGTGTCCATTACCTTCTGTACTTTTGAGCTCATAGAAATATGCGAAGGAAATGAAAAAAGAGACATGGGATGCACTGAACGGAGGAATAAAAGTCGGAGGGGAAATTTAAAAAATCAGCTGGGTTTACGGATAATCAAGCTTTAGCGTCAGGTAACCCTCAATCTCTCCTGGGTACATTATACTGAGGAAGCATCGCAATTGGTATCGAATTGGCAGGTATCGAAAACACGTTTCGTTTAGTTAAATTGGTAGCGCGCAGTTAGAAAACACGTTAGTAAGGAAGAAATAAGTCATTTATTCGGGGAAACAAAGTAAGATGCAGCATTTTTCGTCACTTCAGGTCAGTTTTTGACTCTTACATCCCAAAGGTAACAAAATAAGCGAACTCATTACTCATTGCAGTAAATTCACAACACAGTATTCAACGTCATGAATGCGAAAAAATAGCATGGAAAGTGTTTGGTGCGACATAAAGGACTACAACGACAAAAGCATATTCGTTTGCTCGTTTTACATTTCCCCAGATTCTAATGCAGCCGATTTTTCACAAAATCCCGACTACCAAATATTTAAACTCGGAAACAAACATAGTAAGAGTATATTTATAACCACTGGTGATATTAATTCACCGTCAATTAATTGGGACTCGTACTGGGTAGGAAAATCTGAGGTAAAACTGAGATTCATGAGAAGAAATCCTCCATATGTCCACAAAACATTCTTTAGAACAAATACCTAGATCACCAACAAGGGATCACAGCATACTTGATATTGTCGCGACTACTACTATATCGAGATCACCATAAGCATTGAAATAATCGAAGCCATCCGCTAAAGCTATTCTCGCAGAACTGCAAACTAAATTCGCAAAAGTAAAAAAGGAAAAGCGTTAAATATACTTATTCAGTAAGGTATGTTTTAACGGACTTTTGGTTAAACGAATTACCAGGTATCAAGACAAACACGAAGACAACCAATGCAGAGAGCACTTGGAAATATTCCTTAAAGATTATATGTGACAAAATGAAGACGCACATACCTATCAAACCAAAATGCGACAGAAAGAAACGCCTCTGACTTCGCACACTCCACCCATTTGGATTTCCTTTCCTCGCCATATTCTGAATTTACTCATGCACCGAGCATACCACACTTGTTATTACTTTTTCGGAATGGGCATTTTTCTCTATTCTCTTGACGCAGGGGAATTGGCAGTGGAAATGGTATTTAATAGCTGTAATATTTTATTTACACTCTCTCAATTATATTTGACCTAGACTAGTAAGCCGACATTAGATGTATAAATTATCTTGGTGTCTTTTCTTTATTCTTTGAAAGGAACATAGGAATAAAATGTGGAGTTGGATTCATTTTCATATATAAATTTCATATATAAAATACATACATAAAATAATATGCATTATAGATAAATATATACATACATGTATATAATATGCGTTATATATCTTAAATAATACATATATTTTATAAAATACGTTTCTCGAAAATTAATAGATATGGACAGATGAAGACTTGATGAAATAGCAAGAATAATCTATTTCCTAACAAATACATCAAGCAGGAAAGTAATTGCCTATTTAATTAATGCCTAACTCTGAAATATATCATCAAACGGAATCGAGGATAATGCAGGAACAAGAAAAAAAGGCGCGAGTTAATTATACGACTACGTCTAAAATCATAAAAACACTGATAGGGTTAGCAGTTCATTGGTGAAGAAGCAACACCATCTTGAAGAAATTAAAATTTAGAAATATATCGTAAAAAAAAGAGACATATCAACCAAAGCTTTAAGAGCTTATCAATCAAATTGTGTGTCAACCGAACAAACCAACCAAATGAATGGTAATCATTGCAATTCTTGTGAAGGAATGAAATTGAAAGCACAGCGGCAATTTACTATATGTGAGCAGCTGAAAGCCCTTATGTCTTATCATATATTTTAGATTCAACACAAAATTAGGTTTAAACCAGAGAAAACTTTATTCAGCATAGAATTCCAATGATTCGAAAATATCATCATGCAGACTAGGTGTCCTTTTTCTCCATGTTTTCGAAAAGTATTTTCATTACCCTCAGTTAAAACAAAATTAAGGGACTGAATGGAATGACTGTGCATAGTGTTGAGTTTACTTGAGACAACGAGAGAATTATTAGATAATCGACTTCAAAACGGAGATAACACCACTTGAGAGAAAGAGAGTGTTCAGAATACCGAAAAATCTGAATGCTCTTTCTCCCCTCCGCGCCCGATCCGCGATTAAACTTAAAACACTGTCAAAGACTCGAGCAAATGTAATCAAAGAACCAAATTGCAATCTGACATTCTATTACGGGAATCATAATCACATTTAGTACGACAAAGGTATTGGTGCCCTGGCTCCACCGATCACAAAACTCCCGTAGCGAGTTGCAGGGCACCACCTAACTCTGATGCACATTTCTCACGAGTGGAACACGGGCGGGGTTTCCTTACCGGGTGTTTGTTTAGCATTTGGATACCATGCGGAGGCCAGTTCAAGCACTTCTTCCGCCGAGTGCATGGGCGCGTGGACCACTTGTCTATTTTCTTTTCGAGTACGCTAATACCAAACGAGAAGACGAATGTATCCCCGGAATACTCCTTATAATCTACCACACGGATTACGGAAGTAATATTTCATTTTCAGTGTATGCTCCTCCTTCCTTCTAACCCTTCGTTACTCTTCCATGTCTCTTCAAATGCCGTAGGTTTATGCCTATCTGTTTTCATCCTTTGCAACTGCTTCAAATCTGGTCGTTCTAGTGCCCAGTCTAATTTAACGTGAACTCAATATTCTTGTTTCTTTGGCTTGTGTAAATTAAACGGCTAAAAATGGAAAGAAAAAAACAACGCATGACTTACGAATAATCGAACTATCTGAAATGAAATAGGTACGGAATGCCATTAATCATCAATTACTCTAATTGCTACCGGCTGGTCAGAACCCCCGTTTCTACGCGTGCCCTCAAGGCTACTCGCGGGGTAAGATGCAGGCCCATTTATTGCGTAGATTGTAGTCCACTTCGACCCTTTCCACGACTCGGTCACGCCATCACATAATGGGCCCCCGTGCTCAACCCCAACTCATCCATTATCTAGGCTCCGCGAGGCGCCATGAAACACCACAGACTGGATTTAAGGCCTTCAAGTGGCTGGGCAATCTAAAGCAGGCGAGCATTTCAAATGCGTATGGATTACATTATCCGTCAGTCGCCGGAACCACGCGCTTTTAATCTCCGAAATGATATATCGTTCGGTTTGCAATGAAATGTATTAACCATTGGTTATCGGCTGCTTTACTTCACATTTTCCACATTACTCAAGGATTTTCTTCAGTTTAAATAGCTACAATCGACTGGATTGATACCCCAACGAAGCTCCTTTCCACGTAAAGCTCGGTAAATCACTATTCCAGTGAATTGGACCGTGAATTGTATTAGCGAGCACGATCTTAGATTCATTTTTATATTTTATTGAAGCCACTGACACGAATAGTGAGTGACATACAGTCCATCATTTCATAAAGGAGTGCTCAAATGGAGACGAAGTATGTGCATCCCTTTTCCCTATATTCTAGTTTCAAATCCTCTTAGTGTATCACTGCCGGAAAATGAAATATGGACCACTATAAGTATTTCTACATATATATTGCCTAAATTAGGTGCTTTTTTATGAATTAAAACATAAATTACTCAATCTTTTTCAAATTTTATGAAAAGCGACCGTAGTGCATATAAAATAAAATTGCCCATCCTGATGAATTGTCTAGTAATAATTTATACGCGTTGACTCAGTTCTCATTTTACGAGGGCTGAATTTAACTTACGTTTCGGTCTAGAGTGGTCGTGGGCATAGCCAGGGCCACCATCTTGTTGTCCAAACGCCCCTACGCTCAGAATGTATCCTGCCCTGGTAATGTACAAACTGTGGTTCTTCTACTTTATTCAATGTGAACTGTTAAAGTGTGCGCTTTAATAGAATATTCCACAAAATCTGTGATTAGGGTTTTCACTGCCACGAAACCTCAAGCCAATTGAAATTCATGGGCAAATTTTTGAAGTATACGGAGACGGAATAATGAATGAAGGTAGAGAGAGGCGGTGAGTGGTGCATTCAGTTTGAAAATGGCCGCACTAGGGTTCACCAGGAGAACCGCAGTGGTCGGCATAGTATTGAGATATGAACTGACGGTGAAAATTAACGATTAAATTCGTAAAAATCACCAATTTACCTGTACAGATCTCTCGCTAGACATGGCTTGCAACGAAGCACTTTGACAGTTACGCAGAATTGCTTGCTGGTGTAAACAACAGTTAAAATGTAAGGTGGCATATATGTTCAGTGACAGAATTTGAACGCTTATGTATCGCCATGATAAATGCCTCAATTTGAATGGCGACTAAGCAGAAAATTAGTTTCAAAATATTCCTTTAAAAATTATATATAATAAAAATTTGTTTTGTCACTAGTTTCATATTTTATTTCAAAGCATTATTTACGTTCTGGATAGCCTTAGTACATTACATTGTAAGAAACTACGCTGTGTCGGTTTGCAATTTTTGTTCTAGAATTCATTTTCGACTCAGAAATGAATAGGCAGCAGAGATTAAGTCGTTTGAATATAAAATTGGAATGTTTACTAACATAAAAAAATTGAATCACTATTGGATGAAGGTGGACAAATTAAGGATAAGTCAACGTGAGTAGGATTTGCGTGATGTCTCAATGGCTAAAAACCTAGTATTTTGTTAGCGTACGATAAGAAAAAAAAAGAGGGTAAGGGCTTTTCCCTAAGTTGCTTACTTCTCGGAATGTACTCTCACGGTTGCAGAGCGCGTTATGGACACAATTTTCCGCACAATGCTCGTTTCGCAATCCCCATTTCGCCGAAACGTCTCCATACATCTGTCACCCTCCAAGTCCGGTCGAAAACATCTCAAGACCACTGCCCCACACATCGATTTTTCATCCATAGAGGTTAAACTCCTTTTTCCGCCCTCGCCGTGACTTATTCCCGTAAGAACTGCCTTGCGTCTGAGAATTTCTTTCTCTTCGTCCCCAACGCGATAAAGTAGTGCCGACTTAAGACCCTTCGTGTTTCGTAATAAAATAAGAGTTTGCTAGAATGTTCTCAGGCTAGTCCCCACACACACATACACACACAGCGAGGGCACTACGTGAGGTTTAGGCACGGCGGGGGAAGACAAACCTTGTTATGACGCTCCCGGAACCTTGCATAGCGCCGAAGATGTTATTGCTTTTGGACTTTTCCCAGAGGAGGGGCTTAGGGGACGGGGCCACCATGTAAAACTTATAAAACATATGGACTGAGATTCAGCTTCCAGTGAGGTCGAGAGCTCTTTCTTTCCTCTCAAAGTCTGTGCAGCGGGATGCTAAGATTTTTGACGGAGTTTGGCTTCATTTTTAACGATCAATAATGTCAAAATAAAAGTATTCATTAGACGCATACATATTTTTTTTATAAACTGTATGTGTAAAATATAAACTATATGTATAATTATCAAGTTTTATTTTCAAATTATTCATCATCCGCAGGTTTTTCACACCCAAATTCTCTTCGTGGGCGTTTTCCCGTGTGGGTTTTTAACACGTGAGCAACGCCTCGCTCTCCCTAGCTTTTCCCACAAACCTCATTCTCTGCTTAGACTTTTCCAATATAATTGTTTTCTTTCTTCACAGCAATTTACTTTTTTTTAGATGATGCATGTCTGTCTGTCTATATGCACTTAAATATATGAGCGTGTATAGGTATTATGCATGCAAGTACTTATAAATGTTATACCATTATATAATATATATAATGATGGGTTAAACGGAAGAGTGGACCAATTTTTCCCGATAAAGATCTATCTAACTATCTATCAATATCTATCATAGAACAGTTCCACAAACTTACGTCTGAAACGATTAATTATTCATTATTAACCTTATAAAATGATAGACAACTTTTTACTTAAGTCATTCTCATTTTTCGTGTGTAAATCCCATACACCTTCGTTTTTCCTACATACATTTTCCGGCGCCCAGGTATTTTCCTATTACAGCTTCTGATTCTTAAGCTAAATGAACTAAATTCTATCAAATTTGTTAAATTCTGGTCATTTTGACGCTGGAGACGCAAAATAATATAATTGATTATTTCGCTCATTCATAACGGCACCGAGGATTGAATGCAAATACTGCGATGCCCGCGAGTTATGATTAAGTCCGGCGAATCGCGTCTGGGCACAACAATCTCCGGTATAGAAAAGTCCCTTTACCTCTGTTCATGACAATGCCTCGATAGATATTAATAGATATACCAGTGAAATCACTAGACATCCCTAAAACAGTTGCATTCTAATTGCAAAAAGAATTAGGGAAATATACCATCCAAGAAATAAGTGAAAAAAGTTTAAATTCTTCTTTATTTTTCTCTCGTTGTTTATTAAGTCCTCCTCTGGTGGTAAAAAGTTTCCATTTAAAATTAAACCTGGAAAATATTCTCATACACCTATATAAACGGAAAACTCAAATTTCCGCACTTGCTCTCAAAGGTCGACAGCAATTGCTGCGGTGATCTCCGGCGAAAGTTACGATGTAAGCCCGAGAGAAGTCGGGACGGCGAAATGAGAGAGAGAAAAGATGAAGGTGGAGTGGGCGGGTGGGCGTTGGAACGGTGCAATGAGACCGCAGGGAAGTGTCTTTTATGCGCTTTCATCCAAGTTTCCCCGCCCATCCCCACCACTCTCGGAGACACCATCTCGCTCTTTATTGCTTTCCCTCCACAGAAAACAACGAGAAAAAGGAAAGAATAACAATTCTAGCAACGTGGGATGGATATGGAGGTGGGCGTGCTAAGTTTAAGGGAGGAAATAAAGAGACAGGGAAGGAGCTGCCTGAGGAAGGGTCAATTCGAAGCCAAAAGTGACGAATCCGGGGGGGTCTCTCAAAGCTGGCAGCCCTGTTTGCTAGTTGCTACAGCTTTCAATCCTCCATCATAAAAGAACACTCTAGCATTGGCAGCAAGTTGCCTAGCATTGATTACTTATGGAAGATGGTGCACTATAAGCAGTATACTAAGGAGCTCTCGACGCCTAAATCTTATGCTACTTAAAACGTGAGCAGGAGATGGGGTTTAGAGCGAGGTAAGTGTGACTCCACGTATACATATATTTTTAAAATACCTCAACATCTCATCCGCCCGAAAATTTGATCTGAGGGCGTCTCTTGGGCAATAGGGAGCGGAGGCTTATTAAAATTTAATCCGTTCGAATCCGCAATCGCGGAGGATTTCCTCCGTATCCTTTCCTTTCTCTCTCCCCTCCTCACATCCAAGGCAGTCGTTCTCAGGGGTAACATGGTAATCCACTACGAGGTGGGTACTATCGAAAGGCTCGCGAAATTTATTTCTTTAAAAATTCAGGCTTCCCCAACGCCTCGTACCCACTCCCTCCAAACCCCTCCCCCCACCCTTAAGAGCACTCCCACGTTGGAACACGTAGATATACAACCTCGCCACGATAAGGGACGCTTCCGGAAGCCCCTTTCATCAGTGCCTCTGGCGTCCCCCGTGATTCGCCTTAGGTCTCGTCGTCGCCGTTGTCAAATCATTTCTTCTTCCGTTTCGTTTTCAATTTGGAGAGATAAAAGTGTCGCAGGAAACTAAATTTGGTGAGTTAGATGGAGGAAGTGCATTTTCATGACAAAAAAATCCGCAAGATCCAGACGGCGAATGCTGGCATATTACAACGATACACGAATCGATTCTTTTGGCTCCGCTTCAAGGAAAACCACCTCGGAAATGCCCGATTTCAATTAGGATTTTCAATCATTGCTGTGGTTTCGTCAGAGGGCTGGTTAAAGTTACTGTACCGATATTTGGTACCGAAGAATACCCACGATTCTTACGAATAAGAACGCGGACGAGGTAGCACTGTCACAATTGGCTAGGATTTCAGACCTAGACGCTGGTAGTACTGAAGTCCAGGGGTCCAGTTTCCTTTTCCTAGGTACCAGTACCAATCTTTCAACATTTCAAGAGGTGTCCGCCATTATTACAAAAATGAGTGCTACTTGAATGATATCACATACATCGACTTTCAACTCCAGGCACTTCTTACTCCCTTCGCCCATGAATTTCGCCTTGCCCAATTACACATTCTCCAGAACATATTCAATATTATCGATAATTTGTATGTTATTAACACGAGTAGGTTCCAGTATATCGATCTCAAGGATTAATTATTCAGGTCCTGGTAATTAGGTATTAGTACATAGAATTCGTACGGTATACAATGGTACTAGCCCCAAGACATATTATCCTCTCTTTCAGTGATAATCCTGCACTGGTGATTGCTGGTCTTGCGAACGAAGAACGAGTTTGAAAATATGTTCCGGGCGGACGTTTTGAAATCTCCAATTTCGTCCAGGTGGTATAATCTAGCGATATGGCCGTAATGACTGCAAGTTAACTCAAGTGTTCCTTTAATTTCCCGAATTCTTCACTCCGACTTGCTTCCTCTGTGCTTCAGGGGAATTCCATTTCATTATCCCATTTAATTCGCTCTGGTGATTCTTATAAAACACTTTGTAGAAGGAATCCCAAGGACTCATGGCAAAACTGTTGATGGTTTGAACTCGAGAAAAAATAAGTATTCATATATAAGAAACACCATCAACGAGGACAAGCTGGTTCTCACCCGTAGCCATATTTTCCATTACGAGCAACTTTCTTACATCTGCCTCCCTTGAGTACAACTCGTCGATGACAATTATTTGTTTGCGATATAACACGAAGTCTCTAAATCAATTTGTTGTTTCCTCATACATACCATAGCGTTTAAGTTTGAGTAGCAATTTTTTGATCGGAACTTTATCTAATGTTTTTTTGATGTCCTAAATACCATGTTTACTTGTGTATACTTTTAGTCCGATTTCAGTGTGTCGTGAATAAAAAGGCGCAATAGGGTTTCGCAAGATCTGCTCTTACAAAATTCGTGCTAACTGTGGCTTAGTATCTTCCTACTATCAAGAAATCTCATAGCATTACTGATGATTATGTATTCTAGTATTTTACATAAAATCTTTGTTAAAGACGTGGGTCGGTAATTGGTTGGTTTCTCTCTTTCGCCATCTTTACAGATTGGAGATATGTATGTCGGCTAGCTTCCAGTCGCGAGGTACTGAGCTTTTGAATCGACTTGAGGAAATTAATGTCTCAAAAAAGGGGAGATATCTTCAGCCAATCACTTCAATATTTTAGCAGGTATTTCTCCAGGACCTGCTGTTTTGTTGGCTTTCATACTTCGGAGCTGATGTTCTATTTCCTTTCTTGGTCAGTGTTATATCCCTCATGTGCTCCCCGGATGGCTGTGGGAGCTCCTTTGTTATCTTTATTGTAGACGCTTGTGAATGTTTAAAGTATTTACTTTTCCCACGTTGCCTGTCACGAGTTCAATGTTTTCTCCCTTCAAAGAATGTACAGTTGGACGTTTAAATTTCCTAAGACCAAAGTGTCTTCGGATTTTCCTCCAGATATTCGAATAGAATTTTAGTTTTGAAGGCGTTGATAGCTTTGCGCATAATATTATTAATTTCTCTATGACATTTTTAAAGTTTCTGTTCCTAATCCTTCATAAACCCTATGTCAATACTCTTTAAAACTCTTTTTAAAATCTGACGGCATCTTTCTTTGCTTTATTAACGCCGATCTGACTTTTCTGTTGCATCATCTAGATTCCTTACTGTCGTATTTTAGTCTAATGGGAATGTACGTCTTCATTCCTTCGCGTAAAATATTTAGAAGGGTCATTATGAAATATTGGGTGGATTCCGTCGAGCAAATGGAACAGCCTCCGTGGATCTGAGGCCTTGTCCTCTAACCGTGTTGGGTATCCATCCCTCAATCGCTTCGGGGTTCATTATACCGCATTGTACCGCATCGCAGTTGGTATCACGTAGGGTACACGAACACGTTTTCAAGGCTTAGATAATTTATTTTATTATTTATTTTCATAACTTTAAAATCTGTCTTCACACAACAAAACGTCGGCAAAAAAAGCTATGCAGGAGGCGTTTTTCTTTCGTACTTATATTCTATTCGCAGGGATCCAGTTTCTTAAGGAAACGAATGTCTGTGGGTCGGTGAAAGATTCGAGTTCTGCCAACTATATTTGACAACTTACCAAAGACAAAGCCCACTGTAAATATATAGTATACACCCCTAAAGAGTTATTATAATACTGGAAACTATTTCTCAATATTGGAAAACTTGCCTAATTCGACCTATTGCTTTTTCGAAGGAAACCCATTCCATCTCCCTCCTGCATATATCATACTCTGCATCCGCCCGGAAAGTGGAAAGATCCGGTGTTCAAACCCCGGTCAAGGAAATACTTTTACACTCGTGATTTTGCTTGATTCCGCCTTCTTCAATTCTCCTGTATTCGTCCTTTATACATGTTCCTATCCCTTTTCCTTGTGAATTAATATATATACACACATAACGTATAATAGAATTCGTGTATAATATACACATATTTTATTAAACTTTATAAAAAAGGCAGATGGTCAGACAAACATATACGCTGCCAATACTAATTAGGTTCCACCCGTTAACTGCCATGCACATTTTGATCTTTAATGAAACAGGGAAAAACGGCATTTTAAAACTATCTCTTCTATTATCCATCTCCCTGATTTTACGCTGGTGAGCTGATCTACCAAAGTAAGTCGGGGTCTTTAATATCCTCAGATAAGTAACCTGTCTCAAATTTACGCAGTTAATTTAATCTGTATTTAAACCCACGGTCAACTAATGGCTCCAATCTTAATTATTCCAATAGTGTCGTGACACTTCTACGTTGTTCTTAACAACATTTCACCAGCCTAGATGCTCATCGTTTTACTCGATCTGGTCCCGAAACTTACTCGGCCTCGTGTAGTTGCCATACACCCGCACCATACCCTAGGTGAGGCCCAGCTAACGCGAAATAACAAAGCTCTTTGAACCTATCATTACAATTCCCAAGTATCCTTTCTATGAACCCTAACTTTTTATTTGCAATTCCGTACATTTCATAAATGTGATTTTCCCAGAACATATCCTAAGTTATCGTTAAAAGCAAGTATTAAAACCATTTCTACCTTTATTGTGCTGGTTTTCGGCATAGTGTGTTTTCGGGTGAAAAACTCTTCCTCCTAGAACTTATCCAAACAAATTCATTCAACTTTAATTCTGGTTCTCATGTCTCGCATCACTTTTGGATTGCATTTAGATCGTTAGATAATGATACCCTATCTTCATGAGTGGATGTATCACAGCTTTGTGAGCAAAGTTCACTAGTAACTGAGGACCGATGCAATTAATGTATAAAAGGGGCAAAAGTGGAACGATAAAACTACATTATGAATAACGCTTTCCTGTGTAAAGTGCATGAAACACTGGAATAAATTCTGTTCAAACCATGAAAATTATGACCTATAAAAACTAAGAGTCATTAATGTGAGACCCTCGCCGTCGATAAGCTCAGCAAAACTATGCTCCAATCATAAATTTTCAAGTGATTCACCGCCACGAAAACGAAATGAACCATTATTTACGTGTAACCAACGAATATCAACGAAATAAACAGAGTCATTAGGTTACAGAAAATATTTCTCAAAATATTATCAAAACATTAAGCCGGCGAACGTTCTTCCTTGTCAAAATTCCTAGCCTATCAATTCTTATCAACCCGTCTGATATTCTTATCTTCCTTGAGAATGCGCGCGCACTAATATGATAAGGGGATTAGCAGTCATCCGGGAAAGGTGACAGCAAGAGCTTGACTAAGAAAGAGGAATAGAACTAAGGGGATAGAGAGAGAGACAGCCTCCCAGGAGGAACCGCGTCTACCTATGTTTCACTTGCTTCTTATACACTAGTAATTATAGAACTGGTTTCGCAAGACCCTGCCGAACCCCCTCGGTGTTCCGCTTCCGAAATCAAAAAGCGGGCGTTAGGATCATTGGCCGAGTGATTATGAATGATGCACCGTAGATATGAAATGCACATTCCAAAGTTGACCCCCCCTTCACGGTCCCTCACATGCTAGTAATAATTCCTTCCTTTCTCCACAGCCCTCTGTACGCCCCCAAACCTCCGACCAATTGAGAGAGGGAGAGAGCAATGTTTGGGCAAAGGGAGGCTTATCCTCATGGGAGAAACCGTAGCTACCATTCACATGCTCCGCGTGCTCCACTAATTACATCACTTCGATCGGAAAACTCGATCGGACGCGGTTCCAGTCCTCCTATCGGGGTAGCGTAGCGAATGTTGGTCTGTTTCCTTTGCATGATTCTAGTCTGATCAACCCAGTCGTTTTTTGGATTGCGAGAAAAACATACGTCAAAAGATTTCATTATGGAAATACATTCTCATGAGAATGTTGTTCACTTGTTGACTTGTGGAATGCCTTAGGAACTGTCTTGATGTGTTTTGTTATGATAAACTTGGCGCTATATTTGGAATCACTCACAGACTGAAGGAACGGACTAAAACAATTGCGTGAAATAAAAAAGTCTTCATTCTGATAGCGCTAAAAACTTAACTCAAGCCTCATGAAACCTTGAAAGATACAAAAAGAGATCATCATCATTAGTAAGAGTTCAAAAGAATAATGCAGAAAGCACAACACTAGTAATCCACTTCCGTCTGTGAACGACAACGGAAAAAAATAACTCTCACCTAAATCGCCCATGATATAATTCTTCAGAACAGTTCCCCTAGCTTTTAGTCACTATTCAATTGGTAAAAGTCTTATTAAATTATGACCACTACTAGCATGCCACCTCGTAAAGTTAAGTAGCAGTTGAAAGCGTTATACGAATTTGGGTGTGTTCGTAATTGGGGGTGTTCACTCCTCCCTTGTACCTGTTACTTCGGGTGTTCCCCGAGGAATGGTCCTCGGTCCTTCGTTGTTTACATTATACATAGGTGACATGGTCGAAGCAGTTACTGCTGCATTATGCAAAAATCTCGTCTTCGCAGATGATTGCAACTTTGTCAAGCAATTCGATACTCTCAACGATATCGCTAGCTTGCAGAATTCCCTGAAGAAACTTGCTGAATGGTCCCATTGTTGGTGTCTAAAAATAAATCCTGCTAAAACAAATGTTCTCTTTTTCACTTTTCCTAAATCACTTCATTAGTATGATTATAGAATTTATAATCAGGTATTTCCAATAGTCAAAATTCAAAAAGAGTGAAGAATTATCTTTGACAGCAAAGTCGTCCTTCGTGAGCATATTGAAAGTATTTCCCCTAAAGCTTCATCTATTGGCTTAATTTATTTATACGGTCATGTACTTAACTTGCCAGCTCTCTACATTTTTTTCTTTGCTACATTTCCCCTATTATCCAGTACTATTTCCAAATTTGAGTCATTGCATCACCCAATTCTTTTTAATTAAATCTACTAATATATAATATTCCGCAAGTTGCCTCAAAGAGGTGTGAGGTGATCAGGTCCTTTAGGCATAATTACTGTAAAATGTACATCTATTTTTTTCTCTTTGTTTCTTAATTTCTGGCTTAGTTTTTGTGAAATATTCCCTAAACATAGAATACGTCGCCATTGAATTTGTTCAAGGGAGTAAATAATGTTTGCGACTGTTTTGGTGAGTTTCCTACGGTAAGGTTTGTTTATCACTGCTTCTTAATAGCCATTGATAGTTGCTATCCTTTTAATTGATTTCATTTTCTTACATTTATTTGAATCTGACGTTGGAATGGAAGTCGATCTTTGCATATGTTGGAAGAGGTAGGTCATTGCATGAAATGCCGAAATATTTTCGGAGAAGCAAAGTCTACAATTTGAATGAATTACTTGGTCCGTATACTTTTCCTTTCGAAAAATGGAGTGGAATTAAAAATAACTTTAAAAACTTTCTGAAACCTTGAAAACCAACTCCTTTCCTTCTATCATTCACCACTGTCATGTAATTTCACGTAGCTTCTCTTTGGACTATAATAGGTCTCCTCATTTCCATCATTTTCTCCCTTTCTGACCGCCGTGTCGTTGACGATATGAATTTTTTCATAAAAATCGTCCATGGTAACTAAAGGTCATCCAAACTTTTTTCGCTATTTTCCTCTTCGGGTGCCTTTGCGTTCGGCCCGGTTGAATGAACTTGTTTCTCGTCTCTCAATCACGAAATGCTCATTAACCTTTAGACTTCCATCTGCCTGTAATGCAACGATGAAACGCCTCCCTAACTTCGACCCGTTCCACACTCCTCATGCCGTCCATTCCTGCCGTGCACTTTCTCCCTTCTAATTTTCTTCGATCCTCTCTCACCTCACTACTCATTTCTTCTCCCTCAATTATGCAAACCAAACTTGTGTATTTATTTTTATTTCTATATGGTCATGTACCTTGTTATCTTTCAAGTTTATACTGGTGCATTTAATTTTTATGCATCCAATGTAATTGGCATGATATTGTTTTTGGACTAAATAAATGAATAGACTAAGTTACTGCAGTGTATGTTAAACTGCGGATACCTCGCATTAATTATATTACAAAAGACATCGTCTAAGACGCTACTTGGTTAAAGTTTTTCAGATTAAATGAACGAAGACTAACTTTACTACAATGGACTTTTTTTATTTTTCACGACCGTAATTTCGTCGCTGGGCAACATCATCAGGATGATGATGGTACAGGACGATGGTTGGAAGATCTCGTCACTTTTTGTTTATAATAGCGAGTTAGGATGATGATGGTACCTTGCGACGACACCATGGTCGTGAAAAATAAAAGTCCAGTGGAATCTGCAAAGCTATTCTTCGTCCATGCGATATACTATATTATAAAAATATTCTGTTTGCTACTAGTTTTTAATGGTAGGTGATGCTGGCAGGTTTCAAATCGCTCGATGTCACACAACTCAGGAAAAGCAAACATGATGACATTAAAGAAGTGGTTTGAGAAATCTATCAAAGTATGCAATTTCGGAATGAAAACGAATAACGATTATCTTTTTATCAGGTAAACTCTTAATTCTTGAATTTGTGACATAAAAACCGAAGTAACTAAATGGTGGATAAATTTTGCGAATAAGCTCTATCTAAATTAATTAAAGACAAATAGAATATTTCAGCCGGAAAAATTATCCCTCACTGGTCATTATATGGCTATTGCTCACAAACCAATGCCTCTTGAATTGTTGACCTGATAATAATGTCGGTAGATGAAGAAGAGATTTGTTTAAGTGAGTGTGAGGAATATGATACTCTTAATTTTGGATGCTGAAAAATGGTTCATTCGGGATTCTATGAGATAATTAAGTACGTTTTGAAAGCCAATGTCCGGCATTTTCTTGATGGTCAATATCTTTTAGGAATTGTTACATTAAACAATTTTGACTTTCACGTGACTGAAATATAAGAAAATACAGTTTAGGATGGACGGTAAGACAATTCTCTCGCTCATTATGAAGTGCACGAATTTACAATGACAGTAATTTCGAAAACTTCCTATAACTCTCTCAATTAATTAAAATACGAAGGCTATCAAAAAACTAACCCCCGTGTAACTTGAGAATTAGTGGAAGGAGCCAAATGGTCGCTGTATTAACTCACATAGTAAGTCAGTACGCCTCGAGCTGCATTGGTTGGAAGGTCTTGCTATTTGTAGTTAAAATGACCAATACAATTGAAATTTAGGCCAAATGTGTAGTCCGTTTAGTGACAAGGATTTTATCGGTACAAAACTTCAAAACTGCTGACATTCATCATCTGGAAATAGTGCTCCGTACGGACCAAATGTGATGAGTGACAAGAGTTATGCATCAGTGCTGTCGTTCGAGTGACCACAAATGTCCATGACGATAACAAAAGTGGCCGTCCGTCTGTGGCGAACAAGAACTGTACCTGAAAATTTATAAAAATTTAGTGAAAACCGTCGTTTTCTGGTATGTAATCACTTTAGCAAGTTTTCCACAGATTTCTATGGCTCTGTTGAATGGAAATAAAACTGAAAAGTTAAACTACTACATGTTTTGTGCTCGTCTCGACGAGTAATTTAAAGGTTCCTTCATCGGTTGACCGCGATCAAAGAAGACTGAATTTCATGCGGAAGAAAATTGAAAACTATTTCAGAGATAGGACAAAATGTTTAAATCTGTTTGGCGAATATGTATAAAATATTAGATAGATAAGTAGTTTTTAGACGAAGACAATTAATTGAAAGGGGATAGGGATAAAAATAGGGGTAAAAATTCACAGCAATGAAAAAATGTAGTAAAATAAATGATAATTAAAAGACAATGAGAATCGATTTAAAAACAAATGAGGTACTTTGAAATCTCTCGTGCAACAATGTCAAACGAAAAGAAGTCCTTTCATCTGCCACTATTTAACAGAGCCTTAAAAATTATTAACTATAAGACGAGAACGGTTTAAAATTCCATTTCGGGCGGAATGTTAAAGCCTTATTCCAAATCTTTGATATTACATCTATCAAAATATTACTGCCTCTTAAATGACCCAGGTATTGATACTCACAAACTTATAGTTCCCGTGCAAATTTCATTTATTTTAACTTCTGTTAACTGATTCAGGACTAGGGCTTGATCTTTTATGGTATTAACGATGGAGGAAGACTGCAATAATTCATCAAGTTATCAGAAATAAAACAACTGTGCTTTAAAAGATTAAGTAGACATATCATTTTTAATTGAGACATTCCCTTAACGCACATTTTTGTACTCAAATGAATCAAAATGTAAAAAAAAATACTTTGCACCCGATGATAGATTTCTCATAATAAGAATGACAACGCCAATACATGTTAGTATTTTACTTTGGATAATGGTAACTTACATCACATTTTTTTAGAAATGATAATTCCTTAAAATGAATACTTTCACAATTGCTACCATAGCAATCAAAATTGTTCACAGATCGGGCCCCAAGCGTATCCAGTTTCACTGCATTGTACTAAATCCAATAAGCAATCGCACTGATGGTACTGATGTGGAGACCAGGATTTGAACACCGCAGTAGCTGGGGAACAAAGGAATCACTTTCAACGCTGAGGGCTAGCGCTGCCATTGGCTTCCGGGTCTAAGCGGCGATCCACGACACCGTCTCGCCCCGGGCTCGAATTATTATCCAAATTCCGCCATCTCCAAAAACCATCACTGGGAGGGTGTTCGGAAACGGAACATATAATTCGAATGTAGGAATGTATTTTCAATCAACTGAAGTGCCCTGCTGTCCAACAAAATAGTTTCTACTCTTAGTTTTTCCATCATTTCGTAAGCTTGAGCGTCGTTATTCCGAAGACTGGCATCCCAGGAAAGATGCCTTCCTCTCTCATTTCTCTTAAGCACAGGGGGTTTTAAATAGTCCCATAAAAAACCGCCATCCACCCTTCTCCGTCAACGTAAGAGCCTGTTGTTGTGGATATGCACACTGTGGTCCTTGTCCGTTTTTACGAAAACCAACCGGTATCTTCCCTCCTGTTATACATTCGCCCCCATTCGCGCTCGTGTCCTCGCCCTCCATTGCTTTCCCTAGAATCCTCGCGCGCGTAGTCCATTCCCTCGCCCCCCGACGCGCCTCCCTAGCCAAACCTCCGGCCGCGGGAACAGTGAACCCACGCCCTCCCTCCCCGCGACCCCCTATCACTTTTTCCTGTCCCCTACCTCCTCGCACACCCCACTTTCCTTTCCTTTGCACTTGAGCGCCGCCGCCCCTCCGACCCTCTTGCTTCCCCCCCTCAGCCTCCCCCCTTATCCCTCCCCCGCGGCGGGAGTGACCCACCGGGGTGCAGTTTCATCCCTTTCCGAACTGCCCGGCCAAACGACCAATCCAATCTCCAAGGCAATCCACTAGCAAGGTAGAGAGAACCATTGCAATACCTCTTTCCCTCCCCCCCCATCCCCCACACTGTGCCACCCTCAGTCGCCTCCGAGCCATTTCTTTCTTCCGTTCCATTCTCTCCCCGCTCTGCTCTTCTTTCTCGCCCCAAACCCTTTGCCCCACTCCTCCCTTTCTTCCCTCGACCCCAATCTTACTTTCATTCCCCTACCTCTACGCACCCGGTCGCTGCTGTGTGCTCGTGGATGCAAACCTTCACCTTCGCTCACCACATTCCACATTCAGTAAGCTTCCCACCTCGAAGCAACAGCCCACTGGGTGGTGTAAACCCTAGAAGTCATCGTGAATCACAAATAGGTACTCGGAGGGCCTGCCTACTTATAAAAATGAACACCCCCATTAAATAACTAGTCTTCTCTACTTTAGCAGCACTAAACGCTTTTATGGCCGTCATATTTCCAATACTGTGCAGCATCAATGGCCGAAAAATTGAAGAAGCTAGCACGAAACAGGGCATATTAGTTTACATAAATATTTAGATAATGTAAAATCCTAAAATTTATTGTAGACGCTGAGGTCCTTGGTAATTTTCCGAGCTGACATGCACCAAAAGAAAATGGGGTCGGTCTGAAAATTCCTGGGCCTGCGATGACGAAAACGACAACTTATGTTCTCAAAAAAGTTTTATATTTCAACAGAGTCGCCTTTAATATTACAAAATTTCATCCAGTGGTGTTCCAGTGCCATTAACACATCTCCTTAATGTTCTTCTGGAAGTCCTACGAAGTACTTGTCTACAGCCGCAATCCCTTCTTGATTGGAAGAAAAAAGTTGACCAGAAAGGAAGTTCTTGTGTTTTCTGGAGAGGTGGAAGAAGTCCGAGGGAGCCAAATCCGGGATCTAGAGTGAATGTTAATAGTGCACTTCAGAGTGCAAATTTGTCAATTTTCACAGTGACAAGACAATTTTGTAGGCAGGTGCAACGTCATAATGGAAAAAAGTTTTTTCCTCCGAGATCCGGGAAGGATTTCTCGAGTTTTTGCATTCAGTTTCGTTAGAAGATGAAAATAGTACTCTCCAGTTATAATTTTGCCTTTCTCAAGATAGTCGTTCAACAGAATTCCTTTCTCCTCCCAGAAAACTGACGCCGTGTCACCATTTCCACCGATGCCTTCTTCGGAGGTGAAGGAGTGCCCTCTATCCTTTGCAAGGATTGGTGATGCCATTCTGGTGTGTAATGGCGAATCCATGTTTTATCTATTGTCACCCATCGACGCAGAAGATCACTCTTGGTTTTCCCAAAGCACTGTTTAGACAGTCTTCCCAATGCGTTTCTAATCTACGGTGAGTACGCGCGGCACCCATCTTACGCAAAGCTATGCCATGTGGAATTCCTCGAGCAAAATGTGACCGATGCATTCTTTTGGTATTTGTGCAGAATTACCAATTTCACGCCCCTTTGTACGCCGATCTTCCACAACCATATCGTGCACTTTTTCGATATGTTCGTGCGGTTTCACTATCCGGACGTGATTCACGTCGATTACCTTAGGGTTTTATCGACCACGTTTAAACTCGACCGCCCATTTCTTCACGGTGGAAATTGAAGGAAAAGAGTGCTCGTGGAATGGCTTTCAATTTTACGCGGCGGCTACTCTCGGTTGTGCCAATTACTTTTGACAGTGTAGTGTTCATTCGGAGGGAGAGGTTAGGATACTCCACGTGGATTAAGTATTGAGTAAATCGAAGGTTGACTACGACTCTTACGGTATTACGATTCGTTGTTAAACGCCGATGAATGTTGACGTTGCACATTTGATAATGATGTGAAAACATTGAAATTGGCTGAGCATTTCAATAAATAAGCGTAGAAATTTACCAAGCATGTTTCGATTAATACTTGTATTCAAAAATCTCTCTATTACGGAATAGCACGCCTGGCATCACAAATTAAAAACTTCCTCGCCGCACCAAGAGTTGAGGCAGTTTTAAGATACAGATAACTCTGATCAAAGAAGATATCAATTTAGGACATTCAATTAGGATAGGAATTTAGGACAACATTCAAACCAATCAAAAAAATTGTTCTATCTGACTACCTTTCACATTTACCTAAGTTCTACTCAGCCAAATTATAGCTGTTGACGCATTATTTTGCCATTAGAGTAGATGTTCTTCTTAAAAAATAGCAAGTACTTGATCACGAGAACGCAGCAGAATAAAATAAATAAAGTGTATAATGAGCACACTAATCATGTACGTGGAGTAGTATTTTGCATACTACTTTCAAATATTAAGAGATGTGGACCTCATCTTTTGTGTGAAAATATCAACAGGTATTAAGTTGAAGACTCGATTTATTTAAGTAAAAAGCAATGTTAGTCGATTAATATGGCAATCGTTTAGAGTTGAAAATCGACTTGATATCTGTCTGTAAAAATGAGAATATCAAATTTGTTAAACGCTACATCAACTTATGACATCATAAACAGATACATACGTTTTCCACCCTTTCCGAAATCTAGAAAAATAGGACGTTTTTCGATGAAGATGATTGTCATTCTTTTTTTGTATCACTAGTCTTCGTAGCATCTCGCCGTCTATTATGTTATTAAAATTTGACTAAATATTTTTATTACCACTGACGGGGGGGGTGTTAAAACTACTTTTGAGTTCAAGATGGGAAAGATTTAAGTTGGGCCTCAGCACTGATTCAATGATATCGTTGCACGGAGTAGAATGAAAAAGAGGAACTATTTATTTGGCCCAGTCCAGAGTTCGCAGGCCCATCTGCCACCTCACCCCACCTCCATATTTTCGTCCCATTCCAATTCCTTCGTGGAGCGCTCATACTTCTCCTTTCCCTTTGCTCTCACGGGCCGTATACATTTCCGAAACTTCTCATTACTCTCCCTAATCTCCACAGCGTCCTCTCTCCCTTTTCCGCCGCCTCCCCCCCTTCTCCCCGCGGCACAGCATCCACTCGGCGCGCAATACGTCTTCTTCCCCTCGCACACCTTTATTTTGCCAACCACCTCCTCCTGCCTTCTCGTTTCTTCTTCTACTCCTCATATATTAAGCCTCCTCCTCCTGCCTCTCTCTTTACCACTCCACCGTCGCCAGAGCCCATTTCCCCCTTTTACATTCTCCCAGCACCATTCCCACGTTTCCTCGTAGATGCCTCAATACCTTCTACCCGCAAAATCGCGTATTTTCGCCACTCCTTCCGCGGGCGCTTAAAATTTCCGCTTACCTTATTCACACCTAATATTCATTATTTTGCACTTCGAACTTTTGCATGTTTGTGTGTGTGTGTACAAACTTAGATCTTTCGATTTTTAATTATTGTGCGCAAACTTAACGGATAAAATAAAGGTTGAGCACTTATATCAGTCTATTTTAGCGGTTATTCTCCTCGTTTTTATATAATTTACTGCTGGCTTACATGGAAAGAATTGGATGATAGGAGTTGCAAACGATGTCTTAAACAATTTGGCTTTAACAAAATTGTTAATAATTCAATAACTTACTAGATCAATTTGCCAAAATATTTACAGGTTTCAATAAACTTTGGACCATTTCATCTCCAGGCATTAGAAAAACAAGTAAATCAACGCGGAAAAAAAACTTTGGTGTTTTGTACAGGTGTACATGAATGTTTTCTAGGCTCCCTCAAATAAGAACAATGGTCAAATATAGAAATACAATAGTGGTTTTTTTTACATAAAATACATTTCCCCCCATAAGCATACATTTCAGTGAATTTATTGCTAGATAAATAAGTATTAACAAAACATGATTGAGGTATTCTAAAAAGTGAAAGGGTAAGTCAAACGTTAACATAGGTCATAATCTAGATTGTGTGCAACAGATTAGCTTTCTTGGAAGTGTTTTGGATTAAAATGTTCAAATGTGTAGCGAAATCATTGCTTTAGGCAAACATTGCTTCACGTGGAGGAGAAGATTGATGACAGGTGCGTTGAGTAATGCTAAGAATAAATAGGCAAAAACTTTGATGTAGAGCATGGTTTGGTACGGCGCAGAGACATATTCAGTGAAAGAAGAAGATATGTGTATTTTGGAGGCTTTCGAAGCGTGGGTATGGAGCAGGAAGGAAAGGTAAAACGGGCGAAAAGGGGAAAAACGAAGGATAGTATGCATGGTTGAGGAGGAGTGAAATTTTTTGAAAGAATTCAAAGGAGTCATGAAAGAAGGACGCAGAACATTTTGACTGCCGCTGAAATGTTGAAGAATGAAGAGGAATGAAAGTCGGGCAGGGGCTGGAAAATGAGAGAGGTATGTTGGAAGGAAGTATTTGAACTTAAAAATGAATTAATATGGTTCAGGATGTTATGTGTATTGTTAGAAGGAGCTTTAATGATGGACTACAGAATGATAATTATAAATGTAGTTTCATATAACTAATGCACCAATTAGATATATTTCGCCATAGCTTTCCTTCGAAAATGAATTTCCTACTTAATATCATGCATATTCTTCGTTCCTTCCGAAGTGAAAAAAAAACTTATTTAAACCCTCGAACCGCCTTTTCTTTCAGTTTCACCTTCTCAATTATAATTCTGGGAATGCTAATACAATAAAGTCCATTAATTAAGTCCGATTTCGTCAATTGGAAATTGGAATAAATTTCTATGAAATTTATATTCTTTCCAGATCGAGAATTATGGTATCATGAATCTCTGTGAAAGCGATTGATTTCGCCATAAATTCCCTCCATAGACTTCTATCTTCTCCAGGCACCCTCTTGAACACCTTCCCCTTCCCTCTCACCTCCCCCTCCATCTCTGATCCTCTGCTCTTTCTTCCCCAGACCTTCCCGAGCAAGTCATCTATGTATTCTGTTTCCCAGTCTTTTCGAGTTCTTTTACTAGTTAGCAATGCCAAACAAGCCGGAATAATAGAATGAAAATATTAAGTTACTAATACACATCCTGAACAACAGCTTTCAGTAAAATAAGATGCATTGCAGATGATAGCCATAACCTTTCTTCAATCAGTGACAGCTTATTCATAATAATTTTTTATTTGAATAAAAAGTGTCGGGAAAGGTTTCGGAAAAATAAATTTATTTCATATAACGCTACAATGCCTCAACATTTTTCAAAGCACATCCCTTCTTGAGCGTCGACACACCTTTCACACCAGCGGCTATTCTGCGACTCGAAGGCTCCCTGGCCGGCGGACTCCGGATAAGGGTACTCTTAAGAGTACGCGCGAAAGCTTCTTTGGCGGCATATACGATCCCATTGTAGTGTCTTCTAAGGAGGGATTTCACTTTTAGGGGTAGGAAATAGTCTGCTGGTGCCAAGTCGGGAATGTAACTGGGTTGGGGAATCGTGATGATGCCGTTGCAGAAGATCTTAGCAAGTAGACAGTCGACTTTTCCCTTGATCGTCCATCCAAACTCTCGGGACGAGTTTAGCGCAGATTTTTCGTGTAGCCACATTTTTAGTGACAATAGTGTGCAATGTCATCTTATCAATGCCATTATACGATCTGTGATCATGCACACACTCAGCTGATGGTCTGAATTCAGCACTTAACTCACACGGTAGTAAAAACCTGCTACCGATACTTTTTTTACAAACCTTGTAATCCGAAATACGTATCCATTGTAAGTATATCAGAGCAGTGTGAGTTATCCTCCCGAGTATAATTTTCCATGCGTTGATTAGTTTTTGTATTACAATGAAATATTTTCATGGAGGAAGTTCGTGAAATCAAAAATAGCGGTGAGAAGATTAATCATGTTTACCAACTGATGACCTTTCTATAATTGACCACTTATTCCATCCGTGTGTCATTTCCATCCGTGTGACACGCACTTTTTGGGTCCAGACACACACACACACACACACACGCCCACTTTGGCCCCGCCGGAGGGTTCGGATGATTTCGCTGAGGACTTCCCCATCTGCCCTTCCTCGTTCCGCCTCCCCCACTCCTTCCTCCCTCGGTGCAATGTATATTCAAACCCTACGATGGAGTCGCTCTCCCTTATGCTAATTCGGCTGTGGCGTTTGCACGTTGTCGAGCGGTCGATGCCTAGGGGAGGAAAGGGGTGGACCTCGTAAATTGCCCGCAAGTGTCCGGGTGGGGAAAAGAGACGGGAGAATGGGGGATAAGGCGGTGGCGTTTTGCATTCAACGGCCTCGCCCCCCCCTCTCTATCCGCGACAATTTCCATTGTCATTGTAGCATGACTACCATTGACCTTTCGTATTAGCTAGCATCTTCTTCGAAAGGTGACCATTTTTCGGAAAAAAAGAATTCCTTCAGTAATTAGATACTTGAAGACTTATCGGTAAATTGCCGCTCAGAAGGAATTTATGAGAAATTCAAGCAAAGAAGTCTTTTAGAACAAACCCTTGCCACACATTCCTTTACTCTCAGCTCCTCAAAATTCCCTTCAAAATTCAAGATATCCTCCCCGACACCACCTTTCTTCAAAGGCGAACTCACAGCATACTCAACACAATGCGGCGAAGATTCTAGGACAAGAAATGAATATTTCAAATTATTTGATGAACTATGAATTAAAAAATATTTTCTCATTTAGCGTCGGCGGTGATATATATATATATATATATATATATATATATATATATATATATATATATATATATATATATATATATATATATATATATATATATATATATATATATATATATATATATATATATCTATGACAATCACCACTTGTACAAGCTTTTCAAGGCGACTCAGATGCACGATAATATAAAGAAAAAGAAAAACGAAGCATTTTCGTTAGAATTTGAATTCATATAAATAAAATTGCTGACGGATACGAAAAAAAGAGAAAAATGTGAAAATATTTCTCAATATAAAAGCGTTCTATCTGCTATTATGTTGAGGTGTCTCTCGTAAGGCATGTTGCAATGAACAGTGTATACTCTCCACTGCGACGGCTGGTCTGCAAAGAATTCAAATACCCTTTTATCTAGATGCGGGTAAAATTTCCGCAGAGTATGGTAATTAGTAGTAGTTGTGTCCATCAAAAACCTACCTTAACCGGTAGATATTATGTATGATAGATAATACTAACTAGTTATATATTATGTACGAGGGTCATCCGGAAAGTAGTACCCGTTCGTGAAATAAAGACACAAAAGTAAATATCAACAAACATAAAAAACTTTATTTGAAAGAGGATACTTTAAACTACTTCTCAACATAATCTCCAAGCAAATTAAGGCATTTGTCATAACGTGTGACAAGTTTCTGTATTCCTGCTGCATAGTCCTTCGCCGCCAGCTCATTGAGATACAGGGTCACTCCTTCTTTAAGTTCTTCATCGCTGTCAAATCTTTTTCTTGCCAAAAAGTCTTTAAGCTTTGTAAAGAGATGAAAATCTGAAGGGCCCAAGTCCGGGCTATACGGTGGATGGTCGAAAGTTTCCCATTTGAATTGCTGCAAAAGTTTTTTTTGTGTTATCCCAGCTGCATGAGGCCTGGCATTGTCATGAACGAGAATGACACCAGTAGACAATAGACCTCGCCGCCGATTTTGTATTGCCCGCCGTAATTTCTTTAATGTTTCACAATACGCATTGGCATTAATAGTGTCTCCACGGGCCATAAAATCAATAAGCAATACACCTCGTCGATCCCAGAAAATGGTTGCCATGAGTTTCCTGGTGGACAGAACTGCCTTGAATTTTTTTGGTTTGTTTGGTGAATGAGCATGATGCCACTCCATTGACTGTCGTTTACTCTCAGGTGATGCATAACAAACCCATGTTTCGTCACCAGTAATTATGCGAGTCATGAAAGAGTCTCCTTCATCAGAATAACGTCCCAAAAACGTCAGTGCTGCAGCCATACGCTTGGTTTTGTGCTCATCTGTAAGCATGCGAGGGACCCATCTTGCACAAATTTTTGCATAATGCAGATGGTGTTTAACAATTTCATGAACAATTGTTCGAGAAACATTGGGAAAATGCTCACAGATGTCATCAATTGTGACGCGCCGATCGTTCCTCACGAATTCGTCAACTGAGCTCACCAGTTGGTCTGTAATGACAGACGGTCTCCCCGAACGCTCATCGTCATGTGTGTTCCCCCTCCCCATGTTGAAGTTGCGACACCACCGCCGAACAGACGACTCGTCCATTACATTGTCTCCATACACCTCCTTTAATTGGCGATGAATATCACATGGGCGAACGTTTCTTGCATTGAGGAATTTAATCACTGCCCTCACTTCACAACTGGCGGCGTTCTCCATTTTTTTAAACATTGTAAACAATCACAGAAACAACACAGGCAATGCTAGCGTCACGCAACTTGGCTCAGAGAAGGCAGACAAGCCACTGAAGCTATCTGACCTCGTCCAGCGGCTACTCGCGTCGTCAGCACTTCATGCGGCACGAACGGGTACTACTTTCCGGATGACCCTCGTATGATATATAATAATTAGATATCAAAGTTTTCTGTGGTATCTCCCTCGCAGGTCCATGTTTTCAGAGTCAACAATTTTTCTGGTGCTTTTTTCCGGAGTCTTCAAAAACATCCCGGAATAACCGGATCTCTATGTTCAGTTAAGAATTTTCCGCCAAAAACTCGATGATTTCGGAAAATAGGCAAAGTCAACTCCTTATTGGAAAATGGAAAGGAGATGAATATCACAACTAGCGTTCAAAAAGGATGGATACGAATTTGCTATTATAGAAGAGACTGAGATTCCGGAGGTTTGTTCAGGATATTCACAAAGCAAAACTTACACTCCTAGAGGTGCATGGAGAGTGTATTTTTAGCATCCTTAGTAACCTTGGGTTTCTTCTGAAAGCCATCGAAAATTTAATCCCACGAGGATGGATTAAATAATTTTTTTAATACTTAGTTTTAACATTTAGTGGTCATTGTTGCATATTATTGTTATTGGTCCAATGATTTGTCCATCCTGAAATTATTTCTTCCCGTGATTATCTTAGTAATTACCACACAGAAGAGTTCTTTGGCACATGTGTACACATAGCATGATATAGTAAACATAGTAATTCTTTAAAAGGATTATTTTCGTCGCAATTAATAAAGCATTTACTTTAAATAACAGATAAAATTCTCTTTTCTGTACTTTCTCATACCAATTTTTTCATAAATTTTTCAGTCCCCTGCTTAAAACTTTACTTTTTGAAAGAAATATAGCTTAATATTGATGGGATTGCTAGTGGATATGGTACTCCGACGCTTTTTAACTGTTCGATCAGCGCCGAAGAATACGTTGACTTCATTGCTTTACAGTCGCACTTCGAATCATTCAAGTCGAAAAAGCAAGCAAGTATAATGCCCCAATCATAAGGGAACCTAGGAAAAGAGAAAATGGGTTTACCATCCAGGCAGAGATCCCACATCTTGCTTCTATTTTTATAACTAAAATGTAGCCTTCTGGAAAGAAAACTATAGAAATATCACTGAATTCGGGAAACCCAAGCGCGGGAACCTTTTTTGGTAACTGAAATGCTTTTAAAAGCCTAAATGGGATTCAAGCCCAGGCTCTCAGAAGACCATACTATATATCACACCGAGCTATCATAGCTGTGGAGCCGTCTGGAAACATGATAAAATGTATAAACATTAAAAGATGAGGAAAGAGCAATGAAATGAAATGACATTCGCGGCGACTCCAAGCATAATTTAAGCACACGCTCATTGAACTTTCCATGGGCGGCTGTTAACCCAGTAAACCCATCCGGGTCTGTGCGCACATGCATCGGAACCCCATTTCCCCTTTCACTGCAAGTTCCGCCTCTCTCCCCCCCTCCGTACCCCCTGCGTGAGAGCGTCGCTACCCCCCACCCCTTCCCCCGCCCTTCACTTTTTCCAACCCCCCCCCCTCGCCGACCGGTCGCCTCACGCCGCCCTCGGTTCTTCGTTCCCATAACTCTGCCGCGGCCGCCGCACGTCAAATACCCTCCTTATTTCGTCCCTTACAACCATTCTCCGGCATGCCCCCCTCTCTCCCAAGGCGCCTGACCCCCCCCCCTTTCCACAGCAGCCTTCCAAATCCCACTCCCCATTCCAATATTCCCTTATTCCCTGCCAATCTCCTACCTATTTCTCCAACGCCTCTCACCCTCCGCCGCCCAGAGCCCAAGGGATATGAGGGCGCCGAGGAGAAAAGAGAGGGACCAGGGTTTTCTTTTTGCCCATTTTCGAGGCAACGGGGAGGGTCTGCGGGGAGGGGAGAGAGGAGGTGCGGGCATTGTCTATTTCGCCATCTTACATCGCAGCTCAAAAGATTGTATTTTTTTGGGAATTGCCGCCCCGTGAAGAATGGCTGGTTGCTCGCAGGAGAGAGGGAGACACGCACACACAAACACGAATGAATTTGTGCGTTGGATCAAGTTGCAGCAAGACAATGCATCATTCATGGTGACGTGAACACTGGGCGTCACCTTACAACTGTGGGACTGTTTCAGCGTCCCCAGTTAGTTTTACTCGTTTCCTAGTCTGTGATCACAGCGACGCCCCCGGACAAATCAAAATTTATGAGCGGCGCTGCCAGACGGGAGCCGGGCTTCGCGCTGACTCGCGTCGTCTGAATCAAATTCCCTTCTCATCACGCCAAAAGCCAGAGCATAAAGATCATTATTATATGACCACTTCCTAGCGCTTGGCGATGGGGTAACGGAAAATAAACCATCGGCAGGAATGTGACGTATTTCACATTAATAATATAATCGATTGTACTTATAATATTGACCGACATATAACTTTACTGCTAAAAAAGAAAAGTGTGATAACATTATATTTTACGCAACTGTACGATTATAAGAGGGTTTACGGTAGGAAGTTCTCCTCAACCAAGTTCAGGATGACCGGATTTGAATTCCTGCGAACACACAGGACACATACTAAAGCTTGCATCAGTGCCATTAAGATATTTTTGATACGGTGTGATATCCTTTTCATAATACTTCCAATTTATGTTACGAATACGGAAAGAACAGAACGAAATCTAGACTAAGAGGGCGCAAAGTGTGTGTATGGGGCCACAGCACTGATGGGCAGAGAGAGGGGTGCCCAATTAAATTCATATATAATACATTTAAGTGCACCCGACTGAAATATTTTTGGTTAAAAAATAATAATGAACCTTTTCCACGATAACTTCACGGACCCCTTTTAATGAAATTTGATGATTTTTTCAAATAATTACCCAATATCGTCTAATAAGGCAACAAATCTCTCAAAACCTTACTTTGAATTCGATCTCTAAATAAGATTAAATGCAACTATTCCATATTATCAGGCCTATCTATCCGAAAATCCATAATAACTGAAGTAAAAATATGTACAACTTTCCACCAACTTTTTTATTAGGTACGACAGGCAGGGGAGGAGGTGGACGCCGGCGATTGGGGAGGGTGAGGTGCAAGGAGAGTGTCGGCTGGGGGGAGGGAATGGACGAATGAGCTCCCTTGCTCCCTTCCACCCACCACCCACACAAGCTTTAACCAATCCAGCTACCTCTTTCCCCACCTCTTCACCTACACTAATATATATATTAGTGTAGGTGAAGAGGATATAGGCAGACTCTGACCTGAAGAAGGCTTCGGAGTCGGCCGAAAGCTCAAACAATCTACAGTGTGAGTGTTCTTTTACGTGTTATCTATTTTATTCTGTGTTCTACTGTGCCGTCCAAATGTTTTATTGCTCTCGTGAGTACTTCCACATAATCTATATATATATATATATATATATATATATATATATATATATATATATAAGTGTCCTTCTTTCATGTTTCTGTGTGTGTAATATTTATTATCTTAGTGTTTGTGTGTTTATATATATATATATATATATATATATATATATATATATATATATATATATATATATATAGTCACTTTCTTGGAAAACCCACGAACGTGCACAATAAAATAATGTAAATTCACTAATAGTCCTAACAAACACAGAAACTAAAACATATAAAAGAAGGACTCACTGGTTCTCGAATTTTCAGTGGTGCAACCACCTTTCTCAAGAGGAATTAGGAACAGAACTCTGTTTTAGTCTGTCTGTCTGAACAGAACCCTCTTTCGTATGTTTTAGTTTCTGTGTTTGTTAGGACTATTAGTGAATTTACATTATATATATATATACACATATATGTAAAAATATGTGTGTGTATATACACACACATATAACCGACCTGCATGAGTTACTTTGTACCTAAAGATGACGCCGATGCGTTGAAACTAATAAAATTATAACCCTATATATATATACACCTAATCAACATCTACAATATATCCACCTAATAAAATTATTGGTGAAGAGATGTATTGTTTTTTAAACTTCAAAATTAAACACCTATTTGCACATGATAATGATCACAAATATATGAGTACATTTAATTATTTATAGCCAAGCCTGCATACTGGATAGTGGCTTGAGAAGACGGTCAAAAGGTGGTTTGCAAATGCAGTTGCAGGACAGATTTGCATCCAACCTAAAAGTTATTCATTCATTATACATAAAAAAAATCAGTATTTCATAAAACTTTCGGCTTTCTCAAAGGCAGAGTGTCGGAGAATAATTCGACACTTTCCATTAGGACGCCTCTGACAAGGGCAATTCCTAATGATCAACTACCCCTTCAGCCCTGACTACATTCCTCGATGAAATACGAAGAATCTCATGCGACGAGTATGCACAAACATCTCTGCTCCCTGTGCCCACACTTACCGCTGCGGGTATTACGACAATGGATTGACACTTCCCCCCTACGCGTGAGTCGTCTAAGACCTCCTCTTTGGCCACACACTCTCTTCTGGAACGTGGGATGTGAAGAGAATGAGTAAGAAGACGAATGCCCCTCGGAATCATTCGTTTCTCCTTACACTTCATTCTCAGCACTCAACAACCCGTGCGTGCGTGTCGTGCCCCCTTCGGGTGAGTGCGATTGTCCCTCCAACATGAAGAATAGAATCAAAGAGAATGAATAGTTTCAAGGCGAAAAAAAGCGGACTCGTCGTCAATGGGGGAATGATATCGCCACGTCGACTTCGCCACGCAGGAGCGCAGCGGTAATATGGCGGAGGGAAAGAGAGAGAGGAACAGAGAGAGAGGTCAAACTCGTCGCTCCTCTTGGTTGAGGTATGGAAGGGGACGAGAGACAGCGGCGTTTGAATGTAAACCATAGGACATAACGGGAGGGAAAAAATGCCGAAGACCGAGGAGCGCATTCGGAAAAGAGCTGGGCAGAGAGAGGTTAGGCGTCTCCGGTCGGGGATGAGAGTGTGGGGAGCGAAGTGAGGCAGTGATGCTTCCATCAGACCGCCGCGCAATGGGGTCGGCGGGGGAGGAGTGTATTGGGACGGACTGGGGGTGTTGGTGGGTGAGGCGAAGGGAAGGGGGCCGGAGGTTTGGGCAAGGTGGGGGGGAAAGAATAGGGCGGCGGTCAGGCGGGGGAGGAGGGGGGAGAGGGAATGGGGCGCGGAGGCGATAAAGGGAAGGCCTTAACAGCAGAAAACTCTTACGCCGGCTGACTTTTTCTTCCTCGGCCTCGAATTCAATTAACGCCCTAGCAAGAGAAAAAGAACGAGAGAGGGAGAGAGAGAAAGAAGGGACGGAACGAGAGGAGGGCAGACTGCGAAGGGTCATTTCGCACTAATATGAATTTATCATTATCCTCTTCTGCTCCGCGGAAAAAGAAAAGCGGAAAGAATGGGAAATGGGGCGAGGAAATGGGAGAAAACATTGGCGGCGGGGGATGGAAGTGTCGGCGTGCGTCTGTCTTATTTTCGTCCTCTCCTCCGCTCATCCCCTTCCCCGCCCGGCGTGTGCTAGCCGTACTTTTCCCTCCTTCATCTCTTCCCAACTCCCTTCTCTCCCTCTCATCTCTACCTTCGCTCTCCCCCGCCACCCACCTCCTAATACCTCCCCTTTTCCGTCTTCATAGCTTTCCGGTTTGGTTCAACTTTCTCAACTTTCATTTTCTTTCGCTCCAAAAAAGGAAAAGTCGACGGTGAATTTCCAGCGGGACGGAGTAACTCCACCGTAATTAATTTCTTCCCGGGATAGCAACCGTGCGGGGTGGGAAATGGAGGGGGAGGATGGAGATAAAAGAAAGAGGGTGAGGAGGATGAAAGAGGTCTCTTGGAGATGGGAGGCGTGGGAGACTTGTTGGAGTTTAGGGGGAGGCCGAGGAGGGGACCCCCACCTCAACCTTCTCCTTCCCACTTCCCATCCTTTACATATCCTCCTTCCCGAAAGGCCGTCACTGCCCTTCGTAAGACTTTCTTTATTTAAAAGCGCTTTCGTTCTAAGTTTTCTGACCAGTCTCTATTCCAAATGATTCCTCTCCTTCATCCGTCCACCCTTCCATTCTTCCTTTTCATATCCTGGGAAAATTTGCGAAATTAGTTTCATGCTTCCCACAATATTGAACCAAAACTACTCAAGCGTAATTCAGAACTTTGGAGCAGCGAGCACGTCCTCGGCGGGGTTTACCTTCGCACATCTGCGCCTACCTCATCGGCGGTTGAGCCACATGGCTCGCATCTCCGTTCGAGCATAAGCGAAAGATTTGGTGGCAATTAATATATCTAATCCCCGAGGGAAGAGGGAGGAAATTTAGAGGCGCAGTCCACTTCACCTCGCTCTAGAGCGCAGACCTTGCATGAATAATCTCGGGGTGTCATTTTGTTTCTCAGGATGCGTTTGTCAAAATTGTACTCATATAATTCCCTACAGATCATTTATGAGCTCTCTTTGAGTCTTGGAAATAAATCGTGAAGCATGTCCACAACTTTTTAACCCCTTCTTCTCTGCCTTAACCAACTCATTAGCCCCTTAATCTGCCTCTCCCTCGCTCCGGTTTGGCGAGGGCCTAATGCTATCTTCCAACTCGTCCTCGCGTTCAATTCACTCCACTCTTTCTTTTTTCTTTTGAATTCATTCCGATCCTCGCCCTCCTTGCCTGAACACAAGTTCAAAGGAATAGCAATTTTTATTTTGTGGTGAACACAATCACGACGTTATTAACTCTGCCAACACGTTTTCAATGGTCCAATGGAAAGCGTGGACCTCATCCTGTACTCATAATTTCCTATAAAATCATCCAGAACCTCCATCTTAGGGAAGAAATCCCTTTCTATTCAAGAGATCAGTAACTCTATCCGTTCATTAGGGGAGAAACAATCCAAGAAAATGCAATGCATTTTAACTGATATTCGTTTTATCCGGGCTCGGGAATAACCACCAAATGCTTCTATAATTTGAAAACAATGAATGCACTAGACTTCAACCTCAAGTCATCTAAATCTCTCAAATTTATATGCTATTTCCGTATCAATTTTATTTAGACCTTTAAAATTTTGAATTAAATATTTCTTGCTGCAACTATTTATGACAATTAAAGATTCAAGGACTTCTGAGGAGATAAAATAAATCTTTGTTTATACCACGTCCCAAATTATTGTAGGAATATTGATTGCATCCATATTACATAAAACAGATTATCACGAATAGGAAAATACTTTTTGACGAATATCATAGCGCTATCCAGCCAAAAGCTTTGAATTTCATTCTTATAACATTTTGGTTTTAAAGACTATCTTCAATATTTATTCAATCAATATAGTCAATCAATTATTGAATCAATATAGTTCATGAAAGCTTTGATAAATTTTAATCGACAATGGCGTTCAATATTTTATAAAATAAAATTAAAAATATATATTTTTGATGCGCGTAAGTTGAGTTAAACATTTGGCATCATGATATTTGATAATCTTTGAAAAGTTTTTTTTTAATCCACCTTTGGCAGATAAATACTCCTAAGCGTTCATATTTCATCAGTGTCTCCTGGGAAATTTCTACCAAGCACATAATAAGAAAACACTGGATAAACATTTAAATGAGACCCTAGATAAGGATGATTCCATTAACATTAACTCTCTAGATTCCCATATTGCCCCTTAAAGAACAACAATAGGTACATACCCGTAATAGTACATGGTTTGTATAAAAATTATCGGGAAAAGGTTCGGAAAATAGATTTACCGAGAAAAATTAAAATTATGTGAATCGTCTGGCATTTCAGATATTGCCTCAAAATACTTCGATCAGTACATCCCTTGAGCATCGACGCACTTTTGACAGCGGCTTTTTCAAGACTGGAAGGCTCCCTTGTAGACCAAAATTCCTTAAAGGTATGCGTGTGAGTTTCTTTGACAGCCCTTAGGGCACCATGGTGGTGTCCTTTGAGGGAGAATTTCACTTTTGAAAATTTTCTGCTGGAACCAAGCCGGGACTCTAAGGGGGTTGGGGAATCGTCACGATGACGTTGCAGGATATCTTCGAAGGAGATACTCAACTCGATCTCTTTTGGTAGTCCGTCCAAACATCTTCCGGATGAGTTTAGGGCAGATCTTCCACATCGTCAAATGTTCGGTAAAAATGGGTTACACTGTGATCTTATCAACGCCAATACGATCCGCGATTATGTGCACACTTAACTGATGGGCTGGAATTCAGCACTTCACGCACGCGTCAGGAAAAAATTGTTCCCAATAATTTTTATAAAACATTGTATTTCATTACCACTGCCGTCAATATTCACACAAACCCATCTCATTTTTTAATACCCGTCCCTTCCTCACTGAAATCGTCGAGTATCTATTTTCGTTCTCCAATTGAGAGACACACTCAACCTACTCGTACTTCCCTCTCTCCCTCTTTCCGACTCCTCCTGCCTTGCATCTCGTCCTCGAGGCAATGTCTACCGCTGCTCTTTTAACCCTCCTACCCTTCCAGCAGATGTAAGGGAACCGTACACCCCCAGTCGGCCAGCCACGTTCCACCCTCCTGATGAAAGCCTCTTCGGGCACGGTGTCGGCGTTCCCCCTGTTTAGACTGTTGCGAGGGGAAGGGGAGAGGAGGACGTGGTCGCGTGGGAAGGGAGAGTGGATGGGGAATCCTGGTCCAGGCGAACGGGTAGCGAGGAGAGTTGGGGCGAACATTAAAGAAGGGGCAGGGCTGAGGAGAGTGATGTAAAGGGTGAGGTGGGGATTAGAGAATGGGGGGAGGGTTGGCGGAGTGTGGGAGGAGGAAGCAGCGCTGTATATTTAGAAACAAAAACCAAGGAGAGAGACGGAGAGGGGCAGGAAAGGTGGAATAGAACACGGAAACCACAAAAATTGAAAAATGAGGCAAAAGGGACCGCCTAATTGCAATAAATACATCGATGGAATAATGCTGGGAACTGTACGGGAAGGATCGGCTGTCTAATGATTAATCAGCGGGAGAAATATTTGACCGGCTCCATAGCATATTTGAAAATCACTTATGTTTGATGGAGAATCGTTTGAATGCCAAGTACTTGGAATGTAAAATAACCAGTGAAAGGGGGCGCCGCTCGTCATGGAACTTACGGCATTATTGTTAATAAATTGTTAATTGGAAGGATGCCTCTTTAGCAGTGATGTTGAAAATGTATTATTACCTTCATCGCACTACGGTAAAAAAGATCATGTAAATAAAATTAGAGAGATTAAGTGTCGAACAGATAGATTTAAGATGCCATTCTTCCACGAACGTTAGGGGAGCATAATAAAATTGTTCGACCACGGTAGGGTCATGTTCGGTTCCAAATTAGCCTGGTGTGTATTTACTCCCTGCCACACACACTAACGGTGGCTTGAAGGGTACTAAACTATCTAAAATATAGCTAAAACTCTATTGTGATATCGTACAAGACGTTTCATAACGAGAAAAGGTGCGACACGTTTTGATCAATACATGCCATCCATCTTGTGCGGCAAAGAAAGTTCTTTGAAGGGGAGTTTTGGGAGAGGAGTGAATTTGGCTAAGTAAGTAAGTTTGGTGTCGTATACATTGTTTTCTGGAGATATTTATGTGTGTGGTAAAATCCATGAGTGGGTAACAAAACTATAAAAAATTTCACTCCTCTTATAAAATAGCTCATTCCATTCTCCTAGGTCCCTTAACAAACTTCTCTTCACAACAATATGCACGTGTCAGTTTGTATGCTTATGTACTGCGAGTATCCACGAATATATGGGTGTGAGTGTACGTTTTTTATTAGAATTTAGAAACCGATTTTCGTCACACTACAGGATGGTGGACGTTTCGGAGGAAATGAAGGTTATTTAAGAGCTCCTCTCTCTAAACGATGCAAGAGAGAGACGAGCAAGATGGAGAGAAGCGGGCTGAGACGAGATTCGTCCCCAAAACCAATACTACCACTGGTGTGGCTTTCAGGAAAAACTTTAATCATTAATTATTCTAATATATATCGTTTATATATATTCATTCACATGGAAACAGATATAATGAATAGGGGATAGAAACACACATAAAGGACGAACACAGGAAAGGTGGGGAAGACGGAATTGAGCAGATCATAACTGTAACAATATTTCCCCCTTTTCCTTATATCTGTTTCCATGTGAATGAATATGTGTTCGCCATATGGCGGGATTTCGTGTTGTAATGTATATTTGTGCATATATATATATATGTATATGCACATTGGCATGGATTAGGAAATAAGGGAAAGGGATGGGAACACATAATAAATATAAACATAGGGATGGTGGAATCGAGCAGTTCACAAGCGTAAATATGTTTCCTTGACCGGGGCTTGTTCCACGGATCTTTGACTTGCAGGGCCTTTGATAGAGGGGAGAGAAAAACAAGGAATGGGAAGAAATAGAATGGGGATTGTAGAACAGTATTGTTGTAAGGCATGAAGAGAGGAAGGAAGTGTTGGAGGATTGAACAGAGGCCTAGTATAGACTAGGGTAAGGTGTGTGAAAAATGTCAGGTAGCTTGTGTCCTTCTAAAAGCTGGTAGGCGTAACCGTTTAATTACCTATAATATAACAACAAAAATGATGATATATCTCTACCCATCTTTCTATACTGGCCAATGCAACACGCCCCTCAATATTAGAATCAAAAACCACAGAGCATCCTGTAACCCATCTTCCCCATTCGCCTAATTTTGAGTTCCCAGACACGCAGCTACCCACAGTGAAAATTACGGCTACTGCTGCAAAGTCTCCGCTCACTTCCACCAACAGCCACAACCATGCAATTAAAGACTCTAAATTTAGCTTATACGATAGCTTGTATTTATCTTTTTAAATCCTGCCACCCCTAACGAATGAATTCTTCTCATTAGCTGACACCTTCCTCTCAATATCCGATCACCGATTATGTATGCCCTCCCTTCCCCCAGTGATTACTCGTACCCTGATGAAGGTGACTGGGATCGCTGAAAGTGAGTTGGTTTTGTTTTGGTTCCCCTGTTTATCTTTCTTTTTGCTATAGTTAAATGCGTGTGCTGAAAACCATAAAAGTGATATCTGTACTACGTGTGTGCATACACACAGATACATAAACACACAGACAACCTCACCATTATTTTTGGTGCATTTAATATCGCATCAAATCGTTACGCAGAATAGAAAATTGAGAAACTTAAAATTGCTCTCTGTAACCTAAGGTATATTTTTCTAGTTTTAGAAATTATACAGTTATATGAACGCACAATGTCCATCTTGAAGTAAAATTTAAGCTATATCGCAGAAAATGCTTAAACATAAACGAACTGTAACTATGGAATGCAATCCATTTCTATCTCAATTTCATCTTTTCTACCAGATTCCAGGTTGATTGCCAAAGCACATGCATTGAAACAGGCATTGTATAAGCGTGGTGGAACGGAGTAAAGAACGAATTGTTTGTAACGGCTGAAGTAAAACAAAACAATAGAGGGCGCATACAGCGAGCACAGTGTTGGGGCAATGAAACTTTGGGAACAGTAAAATGAAATTGGAAGTAAAGAACTCCATAGAAGTAGTTACAAAACCCAAGTACATTCAGTGCTGCGAAGCTTAATTACTTATTTCGCTATTGAAAAAAAACACTCAGACTAACATACCGTAAAATTGACGAAAATGATAAAAAGGAGAATGAGGATTTACTTCATTATGAACGAAATCGTTCTTCGTTCTACATTTTCACGCTGAGGTTTCCGTGGCATTATAACATTAGATATCCCCATTTAATTATGGCTAAAGAGTAGGAATCAAATTTTACCAACTTAATAAAAACTTTTTCGATTAGTTTTCTGACAACTTTACTCATTCCTTACACCCTTAGGATTGCCCTTCGTGGTTTTTGGAGTACCTCTTAAATAAATTTTTCGTACCAGCAATCGGCGTCTGAATTTGGTTTTACTTTATGGGAGAGAAAATATTTGTTTTCATTGCTATTACTATCATTTTTTGGTGTATAATGGACTATGCCAAGTAATATTAAGGTTCAGTATGCTACGAGAAAAAAGAGTGAGTCCCTTGTTGTGGTGAAAAGAACTAACGGCATTAAAACCGTGGTTGTAGATTAGGAAACATGTCTCGGCATAAGCAGCCGTAGTGAATTATATATATTATATCATTAGCCTTGGCGGTAGGCGGAACGATCGCCAACTAAATTCGATTGAAATTATCTCTTTTACTTATGTTGCGCAATTATATAGTTGGTGAAAATTAATTTTTCACAATGTCAAATGAAATTGTATAGTATCAAAAGGAAATTTAATTCTTTGAAAACATTTCCGACTTGAATTGTCTTCATACATAAATTTTTATAGAGTGTAAACTACAGTAAATAACTCGATGGTATAATGTAATTTTATAAATGCATAATGTTCTCCAAGAAGAGGGCCGTGCAATTACGTTCCCCACTTGGATATACCCCCACTAAGACAGGGGTGCGGTTTCTTTCCCACTGCAACCTATTGTTTCACAGATAGATCTGTTACCCGATATAACTTAAAAGGGTTGAAAAAATTACCTTTGAATATTAACGTATAAAAACTTTTAACAAACAATACTTTCATGAGCTGCAGTTACCAAATTTATAATTTAAGGGCAAGTGCTTAAGCTGTACCGTTTAGTGACGAAAAAATGTGCGTGGAAGCACTCATTATCTCTCCGCTAAAGATATGTGCACGTTAGCCCCGGATGGTCGCCATATCGCCGTTACAAAGGCTTGAAGTGAGAGACAAAGCGACGACGACAGGGAGAACGGGAAACGAACGGCGGACGGAAGCGGCGATTGCAATGGAGAAAGGTGGACGCATGTTTGGAGGGAAGGCCGAAACGGGCAATGGGGGAGAGAAGGGAATGGGTATCAGGGGGGGAAGAGGATTGGGTGAAGGGAGTTAGAAAAGGAGAGAAGGAGAGAGAAATGTGTGGGTACGATGAATACGACACCGAGTAATTCCTCCATCGGCACGAAGGACTTGTTTGCCGGACAGGAAAACAGAATTGCCCTTTCGTCCTTCCGGCATTTCGGTACCTCGGTGCAGGACCGCGGTGAATGAGCGCGGCCGAATTGACCCATAATCCTCCTTCCTCGACCCGCCGCGGCAGTGCATTTGTTCCGGCACGCGCGGGGCGTTCCGGGGAGGGGACCGATATGTGCGAGAGGGAGAGAACAAACGAGGGGCGAAAACGCGCCAGTGACGCACGATTGCATTTCTTGTTCGCAATAATTCAAATGGCTCCCCCCCCCCAGACCCATCTCTATTTATCCCAAACCCTCATTCCTCCCTCCGAATTTTTCCATCGCGTCCTTGTCCTCTCCAACGCCCCGTTTCCTATCACTCATCACCCTTCCCGTCCTCAGCCACAACCCCCAAGCGTATTTCCACCGTCAATGTGCATTTGAGATGAAATGAGGGCGAAATTTAAAGAAAGAAATTTTCGTCGTACGCTTGAATAATGTATGCGACTGCGTCCGTCACGAAAGGTCACATTGCTGTAAAACGAGAAATTACCGATTAAGGGTGGGAAAATGTGAGGGCATTCGCGAAATCACGTGACGAAAAGCGCTTAAAAGAAAAACTGCGAAAGTAAAAAAAACAATCGAGAGAATGAGAACGGTGGTCTTCCAAGCGATATTACTTATTTTTGGTAGGGTCTAATCAAGTTTCTTTTTAAAGAATTCGATGGCTTGATGCTCTACTTTGTGAAAATGCATGATAACTGAATTAATAAACTGGAGATATCTTTAATACAAAAATAATTTGTGTGAAAAAATACTAAGTCTTTTTAATGAGTGATGCCTCTGCATAGTTTTTGGGAAGGTTCATTGAGCATTTGAAATCTCATAGGTACAAAACGAGGTAAAGAGGTAACTTCTTTTCCTGAAATCACAGCAGATTTATCATATAACCGTAATGCTACACCACACTGTTGCGGTACTTGGATATTACAATAATCTTATAAAAGTGCTTAGTGATGAATATTTGGAAAAAGAGCAATTCCCTTCCGAACGCGCACTGCATGGAGAGCATCTAAATGGAATGTGTAAACCCGATGTGTAGGCCTAGGCGTTACCCTCATACACGAATTTTCCTGAGAGAAACATGTACGGGGAATATGTGGACAAGCGAGCAAAAGATTATAATTTATTGGAAGAGTACTGCGTAAATGCGATGAAAATGTCAAAGAGAAATGTTGTTTATAGGGCTTCATTTATAATATGCTTCAAGTATATGGGATCCTCACGAAGTTGGATTGATTGTCGAATTGGATCGCAAGCAGCGTAGAGCAGCTAGATTGGTAAAACATTTTTACGAAAAAATTAGTAGCGTTTTTTAAAGATTTAATGAACTTAGTAGGGTATCCAAAATAATAGATTAGCTAGGTTAGGAATCTCTGACAGAGTGAATGTTAAATTACAGATTAAACCTCTTGCATAAATTGGAAGAACGCCTCTTTAGCAATGGTGTTGAATATGAATTATTATCCCCAACGTACTACTGTAGGAGAGATCATGTCAATAAAACTGGGGAGATTATGTAGAAGAGCTGTATTTTTTCTACGAAAGATAGGGAATCAGAATACCGCTGTTCAACCACACTATGGAAGAAAAAATTGGGGTTAAAATTAACCTGGTGTGTATTTACCCTCTGCCACACACCTTTGTGGTGGTTTGCGGTGTACTAAAATTATTAAATATCTTACTCAATATTTGATTTATCTATCTCGAAACTATGGGTCTTTGGTCCATACCTCTCCGATGTCTCAGTCGATATATTCACAACCAGACAGACAGAAAGTAATTAAACAAATAGTTAAGAAGTTGTAAGTCCGTATTGGATTTAAATAAAAGGATAACCCAATAATGGCGATCAACTGGAATCCAGTGTTAGTTTAAGGCAAGGGAGGAAAGCCATATGAGTGATTTTGAAATGATGAACCAAATATTGAAAGAATAACATAGAACTGTAAGACTATGACAATAACCACTGGAAAATAGCTTTGCAATCTGTGAAAAAACTTATTTAATATATCGGAGAATAGTTTTATACAAAATCCACAACAGTCGTGGCTGAATGAAGAAAAAAAATCAATTTTAACTGGGCGCGTATCATGCCAGATAAGTAAGTCAATCGGGATAAAACTTAAAGAAGAAATTTTCAAAAATCAAAATAAATAATGGCATTCATTAAGTCACTAATTGAGAAGCTTAAAGGAAAAAGAATAAGCACCGAACGGAGCAGCATGACTAATACATCCGGCCGAGAAATATCAACCAGTGATTAATGACTTTCTCGAGGTCACTTATGGGGTAGGTAAGTACGGTAGCAGAAACTTGTAGGCGACACAAAAAACCGGAGATATAGAAGTTTACTAAAGAGATCAATGCAATTAAATACAAAAGAAACAAGAGGGAGATAGCTTTGGAATAAAAAACAGAAAATTTAGCTAGAGCTGCTAGAAAATAAAGACAAAGGAAATAGATGTAATGAAAGAATTGAAGAAACAAGCAGCTATGTCTTTGGAGAACATCTCTATTAGATGACCGATGGAAAGGCGAGATTGAAGTGAACGAAGGTGACTGGACCACTTGTGCATCGTAAAGCAGTTTAGAAAACCCGGAAGTGAAAATAAAATTAATGAGGATCTTACGAAAGCACTAAGAAATTTGATGAGAACTCTTCGAGCAATTAATTTCAAATCAAAACAAATAAAAAAAAGTTAAGCAATACTCAATGAAATTTTCTCTTTGGCAAATAATAGAAATGCATAAGAAGTACACGTGAAATTTTCATCGCATGCGGGATAATAGAATTGAAGAATGTTTTGGAAACGTCGGAAAGAAGTTGTGGCTCAAATTTCTTATACAATTTGGACGGAATTTTAAAATATTGTACCCGATTGAGCAATATACGAGGGTAGTTTAAAAGCTTTTCGGAATCACCACCAGAGGTGAGCGCTCGAGCTACGAGTTTCCCGCGTAGTAATAGGTTATTCTTCATGAGTAACCACGTATTGCGTCATTGCCTCACCTCACCATTGCCACCTCACGGATCTCTTCTCAGAGATCCGTGAGGTGGACGTGTCTCTGTTGTTGTTCTCGTGTTGTGATTTGTGAAGATGGAAAAAATTGAGATTATAGCACTGATTAAATACTTTGAAAAAAGTTTGAATCAAGTGAAATACCTGCCAACTTTCAGAACACTCTCGGGGAGCTTGCTCCTTCATATTCAACTGTTGCCAAGTGGAGAAACGAGTTTAACCTTAGTTGGGACAGCTTAGATTATGATCCACATAGTAAGTCGGCCCAAGAATCAATATTAATAAAACAAAGGTTATGCGATTTTCCAGAAAGAAAAAGGCTAAGCTAAATATTAAAATAGGCGGGGAAAAAATAGAGCAGGTAGAACGGTTTACATATCTCGGAAGTGTTTTGGACCAACACGGTCAAAGTGGTAGGGACGTAAGGAGAAGAATTGCGCTAGGCAAGGAGGCTTTCTCAAGGAGGAGGGAGTTGATGACGGGGACGTTGAGTAGGGATGTTAAGACAAGACTCGTAAAAACTCTGATATGGCGCGGAAACGTGGTCGCTGAAGCAGGAGGATAGACGTAGATTGGAGGCTTTTGAAATGTGGGTGTGGAGAAGAATGGAGAAGGTGAAATGGACCGAAAGGAAAACAAATGAGGAAGTACTAGAAATGCTGGGGGAGGAGAGGGGTTTGTTGAGAGAAATCCTATGGAGGCAGGAAAAATGGATGAAGGGCGTATTGAGCGGTAGTGGAATGTTGAAGAAGGTAATAGAGGGGAGAATGTTGGGCAAGCGAGGAAAGGGTAGGAACAGGATAGGAATGTTGGACGGGATGAAGGGACGAAAGAAGTACACCGAGATGACGAGGGACCTGATATAGATTAGTTTGCTAGGTGGGGAGTCACAAAATGTTTATTTGATAGTTGTGTCCATCCAAAAACCTACCTTAACCGGTAGATTACCTAATAATAATAGTAAGTCGGCCAAAATGTACCACTACCCCAGAAATTACTTCAAAAGTAAGTAAAATGTTAATGGAGAATCGCCAAGTGAAATTGCGAAAAATCATGAATCTCTTGGGATATCATCTGGACGGGCATTTCATAGTTTAACAGTGGAATTGGATATGAGAAAATTTTCTGTTAGATGGTCGAACGCGACTCTTTGCTCAGGATCACAAACGCATAATGGACATTTCCAAGCAATTTTTCACCCGTTTTAAGAGAAACCAACAAGATTTTCTGTGCCAGTTGGTCACCAAAGAAAAAAACTTGGGTACACTACTATACCCAAGAGACAAAACAACATTCATAGCAGCGTAAACATATTAATTTACCACCACCAAAGCAAGCAAGGGCAATAAGGTCGGTCGGAGTGGTAATGGGTTCAATTTTCAAGGATGCGATTCGGATTCTCTCATGGATTATCTTCCCACTGGTCAAACAATTACTAGACAACACTACGATAACCTCCTGGACAAACTACAGCAAAATAAACCATGAAATTAAGATAAAGAAAAAAGGCCAGGTTTGGCAAAGAAGAAAGTCATCTTTCACCAAGACAATGCACGCCCATACACAAGAGTCGTTGCCATGGCATACAAAAGATACGAATTGTTGGCACACCCGCCTTATTTCCCTGATTTGGCTCCATCAGATTTCCATCTCTTTCCTAAGCTGAAAATTTTCCTCGTTGGACTGTGATTCTTGAAACGGGATCAAGACATTGGAACATCGCCGGACCAAGTGCATTAGTGTTCAGGGAGACTACTTTGGAAAATAAAAAAGCTTTACTCAAGTAAATAATTTATTTCCATTCCATTCCGAAAACTTTTAAAATTACCCTCCTATCAACTCAATGAGAACTAAGGCCTAAGTAGGATATAACTAAGTTATACAAAAACACATGCTAGTATAATGAAGAAAAAAATTACATTCAGACTCAGAGATAAGACAGAGTATATCCACCTCGTGGATAATTTTTCCGCACAGTAATGACCTCATTTTCAGTTCTTCGCATGGTTCTATTTCCGAGTGCATATTTTCGCGTTTCGTCCCCGCATCGCTTTCAAAATTCGCCGCCCACCTCCCGACCCCATCCCTCCTCCTCCCATTCCTCCGCCTCCCTCTCTCTCCCTCCCTCTAATGCCGCGCCGAATGAGCCGTAGCTTCCCCAACTTCGACCCGCCCCGGCACCCCCGCTCCATCCAAGAGCTAGCCAAAAACCTCCTCCCCTCATCTCTATATATTATATACACACACACACACACACACACACATATATATATATATATATACACATATATATACATATACATATTATATATTATACATATTATATATTTATACAAATATACATTTATATATGTATAGACATCCGTGTAGATACATATTCATATACATAAAGATAAATACACACACATACACATATATTCATGTTCATATATATACCAATTATATTAGCTGAAATCTTTCCCTCAAAAACAATCACCGATTACATATCCCTTCCGCTTAAACCCCCCCAGCATTCCCCCGCTTCCCTACTTTCCCGTTAGTGACTCCTTGTACCCTGATTAAGGTGGCTGGGACTACCAAAATATCGAAGTAAGTTATGTTCGCGTTAATCCTTTTTTTGTTTGCTATTAATAATCGCTAGAGTGCATCAAGAATAAGGGATCGCCATTAAGGTGCTGTGTCAAACGAAATCCCGTTATACGGCGAACAAATATACATTCACATAGAAATTGATATAAAAAATGGGGATAGGAACACAAAAAAACGCACTTCGGCAGAAGCATACAGCTATGCGCCATCTCGTGGGTTTTCAGCCCAATGCTACTTGGAGATTTGGGAAGGGTCTCAATCACCGCAACCGAATAGCAGTCATCGAAAGATTGGTTGTGGGAAGAAGTGTGAGTAGGGATAATTAAGGGAGATGGGAGATTTGGTAAAATAGTGGTGATTATTCATACGGTGGGAAAGGGCGGTGGTGCATCAACCCACGTAGAAGGCAAGGCAGAGGTTACAGGAGAGGCGGTAGAAATGTTTTTTGAGGTGCAGTTTGTATTGGGTTGGGAATTCGTAGTAAGGGATTTGGCGGATCTTAGAAGGCGGCATTTGCCACGCGGGCGGATGCATGGTGCGGACAGGGGCGAAGAAGAGATAGGGGTGCTCGCAGGAGGTATTTGTCGACTTGAAGTTGTCTCGCAAGTTCGGAGAGCGTTTAAACGAAACGGAGGGACAACATGGGAATTAAAGTGACGTGGACTGATTGCTGATAATAATTGGGAAGAGTTATTTGTTCAGTTTTGGGGGTTCCGGGGAAGAAGTGGTAATGAGGTTAGGGCATTGTGGGCGGTTTGCTTTGGAGAGAGGAGTATATTGGGTTGACGGTTTGAGAATTTTATTTATCAGTAGTGTTATAAAAATATATATTTATATACAAATTCACTTTCTTGGAAAAGCCACGAACGTGCACAATAAAATTCATTAAATAGTCATAGCAAACACAGAAACTAAAACATATTAAAGAGGGACTCACTAGTTCTCGAAGTTTCGGTGGTGCAACCACCTTTCTCAAGAGGAATTAGGAACAGAACTCAGAGTTGAAGAAGTAGAGAGAAGAGTTGAAGAACTCGGAGTTAGGAACAGAACTTGAGTTCTGTTCCTAATTCCTCTTGAGAAAGGTGGTTGCACCACCGAAAATTCGAGAACTAGTGAGTACCTCTTTAATATGTTTTAGTTTCTAAGATTGCTATGATTATTTAGTGAATTTTATTTTTATATAAATGTATATATTGTGTACACACTCACACACACACACACACACACACACACACATATATATATATATATATATATATATATATATATATATATATAATTATTAGGTAATCTACCGGTTAAGGTAGGTTTTTGGATGGGCACAACCATCAAACAAATATTCTGCAACTCCAAACAAAACCCAATCCAGCAACCTAAACTACATCAGGTCCCTCTTCATCTCTGTGTACTTCTTTCCTCCCTTCATCCATTCCAACATCCCTATCCTGTTCCTACTCTTTCCTCGCTTGCCCAACATTCTCCCCTCTATTACCTTCTTCAACATTCCACTACCGCTCAATACGCCTTTCATCCATTTTTCCTGCCTCCATAGGATTTCTCTCAACAAACCCCTCTCCTCACCCATCATCTCTAGTACTTCCTCATTTGTTTTCCTTTCGGTCCATTTAACCTTCTCCATTCTTCTCCATTCTTCTCCGTCTTGTCTTAACATCCCTACTCAACGTCCCCGTCATCAACTCCCTCCTCCTTGAGAAAGCCTCCTTGCCTAGCGCAATTCTTCTCCTTACGTCCCTACCACTTTGACCGTATTGGTCCAAAACACTTCCGAGATATGTAAACTGTTCTACCTGCTCTATTTTTTCCTCTCGTATTTTAATAGTTAGCTTAGCCTTTTTCTTTACCAGCTTTCTTTTCTTTCCATGTATACCTACGCCTTTTGTCGTGTCTAAACCATGTGTTAGTGATGACTAACCCCTGTCTCCTGCAGAATTCAATTGCTTTCTCCCCGCGTTCATTCCTCGTGCCTAACCCATAGTCCCCCACCTCACCACCATCTCTTCCTTCGCCTACCGTCGCATTCCAATCCCCCATCACTATCAAATGTTTCCCTGCAGAACACTCGCGATGATATCCTCTAACCCATCATACATCCTATCGACTTCTTCCTCCTTGTGGTTGCTCGGTGGCATGTATACCTGAACAATGACCAAGTTCGTCGGCTCTGCTTTAATCTCTACGAGTAAAATTCTATCTGTCGCTTGCTCTATGTTGACTACGCTTCTTCCTACCCCTTATTTAAAATTACGGCAACCCCTCGTTGGCTCTCGTCGCCGCCGCTGTATATCACTATAATTGTCACTCCAGTAATCCCCGCTATCCTTCCATCTCACCTCGCAGAGGCCTAAAACATCTTTGTTACCTCTTTCCATCTCTCAATTAATATTTTCTAATTTGCCTCTCCTCAACATTGTCCTAACGTTCCAGGTTCCTATTCTAACTACTTTCGCCTTCTTCTGAGTCTTCTGTCCTGCTGAAGTTATTTCTTCCCTGCAAGGGTTTCGTGGGATGACGACCGCGGAAGCCTTGCCTCTCCCGCTGCCGGGCACGACACATGGCCTCTTGGGCCGAGTCCCGTAGTTGCCAGGACTCATTATCTATAGTGTCCATCATTATATTCTTGGGAATCATAATTGAGGTGGTTTCCCGTTGCCTTCCTCAATAGTGTTTTTAACGTGACACTATCACTTAATGGCCGCCCCACTGGGGTCAGACGCCATTGCAGCCACCTCACTGGGGAACAGACGCTGCGTGGACTACCTTTCGTCTGGCTCCTAACCTTCGACCTATCTGGCATGGGTGACCCTTCCAGGAGTAGTTATTATCACTCCCGCCAGCACAGCTCTATGGGTCATCTGAACACACAAGCCCTTCCACCACGACAAGGTTGTAGTCCATGGGAGGGTCCATGTAGTCCATACATATATATTTATATATATATATATATATATATATATATATGAAGGCAGGAAAAATGGATGAAAGGCGTATTGAGCGGTAGTGGAATACTGAAGAAGGTTATAGAGGGGAGAATGTTGGGCAAGCGAGGTAAGGGCAGGAACAGGATAGGGATGTTGGACGGGATGAAGGGAGGAAAGAAGTACACAAAGATGAAGAGGGACCTGATATAGATTAGTTTGCTAGGTGGGGAGTCACAAAATGTTTATTTGATATTTGTATCCATCCAAAAACCTACCTTAACCGGTGGATTACCTAATAATAATATATAAATATATATAATATATATATTATATACATATATAGTATATCCGCCCCCCATATATATATATATATATATATATATATATATATATATATATATATATATATATATATGTACACAATGTGTGTGTGTGTATATATATATACACACATACAGACGTGTGAGAGTCACTTCGGACGTTGCACGAATATCCAGTCCTATGACTTTCTAGGAGAGTATGATAACTGTGCTAGGAGGTGTATGTCCCAAGTTTTTCCGGAGGAGGATTTTTCTCCGTCGTGGGTGCACTCGAGGATATGGGAGTACGTGCGACGCGGATATCTTAAGGAATTCAGCCAGATCCACGAAAGCGCCCTCTTAGTTGTTGATGGAAGTTACCATTTTAGAAAGACTCCTTGGATTCGCTTAATCGAATGTTCCTCCTTTTGCTACTACTCGATATTCGATTATTTCCAAACTCAGTAATCTTCTCAGTAGTCTAGCAAAAACTAACACCATATATAAGTGCCAGAAAAAGGAATGAGCATAAAAAATAAATGCAAATATGTTCTGAAAATTTTCGGAACTAACAAAAGATACAAGATATTTTTTCTGAACTTTTGTGAAATTTTCTGAGTAGGAAACTTTTTAGAGCACCCACGTATATATTGATATATTATATATAGTATATACATATATATGGTATATATATTATAGTATAGGTGAGCATATATAAGATAGTATGCCAAATGAAAGACTGTTAGTTTGGATTCCATGGAATCTCTTCATAGATTCCAGTGAAGGCAACATTTTAAATTGTTTGTCCTCCGCAATTAGTAATTGAAAGAGGAAATAATTGACTTTTTCGGAAATATTAGAACAATTATTTGGACAAAATGATCGTTAATCCGTATGGAATAGGTAAACTGGAAGAGAGGCGAATTGATTATGTTTTGGATAAAATTATGTTAACACTATTCTAAGATTGTTCCAGAACAATTTCAGTCCTGAAATCGATGGCTGAGGGAAGGGATTATAAATAAGAGCACTTGGAATATTCTACTCTACAAAGAGACTACCCACCGAGATGTCCCCCCTTCCAAATTCGATTCGTTCGGCCAACTAGTCAGATAACTAATTTGCAACGGGAGTGCGAATCTCCCAACCGATTCGTCGCGCGCGAAAACACGCTCGTAATCTGATTTCATACTCTGGATGATTAATCGGAAGGCTTTTGCCACGGTTTCCGACTTCTCAACCCTTAGTTCTTCTCAAAAGTTTCCCAGTCAGTGGTCTGGTTCAATGCTTCTGCAAGCGATCATCATCCGCCATCCCCGGGAACGTTCGCTCTCTCGAGGGACAACCCAAAGAGTGCAATACCAATCCCGGGAGAGTGGGACGGGGAAGCAGAAAAATAGAGAGAGAAAGAGAGGCCCTTTGGGTTCTCCATCTTTCTTAAAACCGTTTCTCTTCGCTCCATTTCCGCCCCCCTCCCCTCATCGAATCCGCCATAACAAATCATTTTACCTTTTTGTTATTTCGTTGCACAGAATTTACACGACCGTGAACGCATATGCAAACGCACATGTCTGGAAATATTACTCGAAATATTAACGTCCGGATCTCCGCGTAAATTCAAATGTGGGTTTCACGACGGGGTATGTTTACGCTGGCGCGCCCTCCCCGTCCATGCACTGGGGCCACTCTTCGGGGGAATAAATTCGGCCATCACCACGATCGTATTTCTTCATTCCCGTTCAAGAAGAAACGAGGGGTGTTTCTCTCAGGAAACTTTATTCCTTGGGAGCCAACTATATTCCGCTGTTCATAAAAGCCGACCGCGTTCACATACACATCACCATGATATCAGTCCGCAAATATTTTCTCACTTAAAAAAAATAACTCATTCGCCGCGGAAGTGGAGCACGAAACACTAAAACATATCCTTCTAACCGTATTTTCATTCAAGTTGCCAAAGACCATCAGGTTTCAGAAATATAGACTTTAGTACAATGACGTGTCCCTCTTCTCAAAGTCTCGGAACAACATTTGTTGTTTCTTCCGTTGATTGTACGTGGGATTATTCTCTCCGATTCCACAAATAATAAAACCACAAATACGGTTTGTGGTTTGACAATTGGAACTATGATTTTACAACCAAATACTACTCAGAATGTTTGACGAACTGCAGCGGGGAAAGTCACAAAATTTCCCTCTTCTACGCGAACATTTTGGCGAATCCCAATTGTAAGGATAAGTTCCGTAGTCACTTTCCCGAAGAGTTAATCCCCTTGCCGTACAAGCTTTGCATAAAAAAGTATCGGTAACAAATTTTTCCTGACGTGTGAGTGAAGTGCTGAATTCAAACTGTCTGTTAAGTGTGCGTATCATCTTATTGGCATTAATAAAATGACAGTGCCCGCTATTACCACTGAAATTTGGCAACGCGAAAGATATGCGCTAAACCCGTCCACAAGAAGGCCTTGACGGACGACCAAGAGTAGAGTCGAGTGTGTTTGCTTGCGGATACCTTCTGGAACGGCATCGCGACGTTTCTCCAACCCCCTTACAATCCATATTTGGCACCAGAAGAGTATTTACCATTGAACAAAGTGAAGTACTCGCTCAAAGGACACCACTACCATGAGATGCTAAGTGCCGTCAAATAAGCTTTCAAAATATTTTGATGGATTTGACGGATTTCCGGAATCACTATCTATCTAAACTATCAGGGAGCCTTCAAGTCGTGGAAAAAACCGCGGGTAAAATTGTGTCGACGCACAAGGGATGTACTTTAATATATTTTGAGGGATTATAGTAATATCTGAAATAAATCTGTTTTTCCGAAACTTTTCCCGATACTTTTTTGCATACATACCCTGGCGTCTTCCGCGTAGTGCCTTTTTCCATACCGTGGAGGAGGCAAATGTTTGCATGTCACTCAAGAATTCCATCCTCGGCTTACAATTTTCAAGACACCGATTCAATGAAATATCTTCTATTGTTGTCAAAGGCGTACTTAATTTTTTTCCACGCTAGGGGTTTAAGTGCAATATTTTATCACAAACTGAGGATAAAATTGTACGGTAGCTTAATTTTAAGAAATGGAGATGTTTGAATTTCATTATCATTAATAAAAGTCAGACGGTGAACTTTTGCGCTTCATATTTGGTACCGAGCACGGTCCCGGCACCATGAGAAATAATAAATGTGTCACCTCATTAAGAGTAAGCTCGACAATGCCAAGCTTTGACGAAACCGTGCTCGGTGAGGTAAAAGGAGTATCGAAAATTTCCAAGTGGTTGTAATTTATCATAATGATCGAGTCATTTCCTTTCACACAACGCTTTGCCTTATATAAATCCTTAAATCAACTTTTTGTCAGCCATTCTTTCCGTACAACTAAATTATTATTCCATCTATCAAGTGACCACAAATCAATATTCAATAATACCATTTTCCTTCATCATATATGCAATCATTTAAAACTACAAGTATAGGTATACGTTTACATCATGGAATCAAGCAAATTGCAAGCTTCTTTGACGGCAATTAAGGTCCCATTGTGGTGTCTTTTAAGTGGGGATTTCACTTTTGGGGAATAGGAAATAGTCTGCTGATGACGATTCGGGACTCTAATGGGGTTGGGAAATCGTCGTAATGCCGCTGCACAAGGTCTTAGGAAGCAGACACTAGACTTTTCTCTTGGTCGCCCGTTAAAAAGACCTTCGGGACGAGTGCAGATCTTTCAAAACTTCACATTTTCAGTGACAGTGGTGTGAATTCATCTTATCAATGTCATTACACGATCTGCGATCATTCACGCACTTAACCGACGGTCTGGAATTCAGTACTTCACGCAAACGTCAAGAGAAATTGGTTACTTTTCATACAAACCTTATATCAACGGTTAACCAATGTATACAAGTTGCTCTAGACCACCCGGAATTCACTTTCCCGTTCCTCCGATCATCTCAAAGAAGCAAGTCGGTCTTCTCATCTCACGTCCTTGCCCCGTGTCCGACACCGCCCCCGCACAGGGGGACGCGAAGTGTAAATATATTCGCCTTAATTTAGCCGACAGCCTCGCTCGCATCCTTTCCCTCTCCCCTTCTCACCTATTCCTAAAATCTAAAATATTAAGGGAGGAGGGGACGAGTGAAGGAGAGAAGGCCTCCCTCAGTAACTTCTCAAGTTCTTTATCCAGACTTCTAACCGCTGAAAGCTTAACCGCTTTTTTTCTATCAATTATTCCCCTTACTCGAAGTCTCCGCTTTTTGTGATATTATGTGTCACGTGGAATATTCCCTTCATCTTTCTTACTTCCACTTTTGCAGCCGTTATCACTAAATAACCTGGAACGCATTTTTTTATTACGTGCCAAAATCAAAGCTCTGATTCTAATCATTTCGAGGGCGTGCTTCAGGTGTTACCATTCTTAATTTCATTGGGGTATTAAAATGAGTATCTCTACGTCACTGTGCCTCTCGTTTTGAAGTTATTTTTATGATTATTCTCTTGTAAACATTCCTTAAAACAACTTTTTATTTCTCGCGACAGAAGATGTTCGAGGCCACTACGCTCGAGGCAATGCGGCGGTATAAGAAGTGGCCACAAAACTGAAATTTTATTGTAACTGACCTATTTTTCCGCTATAATGCTATCACTCAATTTTATGCTAACTGTTCGTATAGCCTTTGCATTTTCTGAAACATATATTATGTAGCGGACATAAATATTTTCCATTTTATTTTTATCGTTTAATGCGATTTCATTACAAAATCTCATTTAACTTATTTTAACACTGCATCACAAAGAAAGGACACTCCTACATATTTGAAGTTTCGACGACAAGACCGCCATCTTTAGATTCTGAAGATGGCGGATCCAGATCATATTGACATTGATTGCGAAGTCCAGATCATATTGACATTGATAAGATGACAGTGGACACCATTATCACTGAAAGCTTGGCGATGCGAATGTCTGAGCTAAACTCGGTCGCAAACTCTTTGGCCAGACGACAAAGAGTAGATTCAAGTGTCAGCTGGCATAGATCTTCTGCGACGGCATCGTGACGATTCCCCAACCCCCTTACAGTTCTCACTTGGCACCAGTAGACTATTTCCTACCCTAAAAATGAAAAACTTCTTCAAAGAAAAGCACCATGGAACACTAAGTGCCGTCCAAGAATGTTGCACACGTTCCCATAAGGACCTTCCAGAATCCACCCACCAGGGAACCTTCAAGTCGTGGAAAAACCTCTGGAAAAAGTGTATCATCACTTAAAAGATTAACTGATTGAAGAATTTTGAGGGATTTTAGCAATATCTGAAATAAGTATACTTTTCCGAAAATATTCCCGATACTTTTTATGTATGCAATGTATTCTTTCTGTTTCCGAAACCAACCAAATGATTCTGTCAGCAGCTGTGTCACTTCTGTATCTACAAGTGTGTGGCAAGGGGTAGTAGATCACCATTCTAAATACATTATCTTGAAGTGCTACGCGTTCCTATGTGGGAACTCACCGAAAACCACGACTACACTTCGTCAATTTCCAAATAAAACTTCGAATTAGTTCATTACTTCTGCGATCGTCCAAGATATAATAACGAGAATTCGGACTTGGAATACGCACCAACTGAGATTTAGAAGTCTTATCTCAGAGTCCACACCTAAACTAAAAAAAACTAAAGATGCAAAGAACCGCGTGCGAATCGTCAGCGGCCAATGCCCAGAGACAGGTATTTTTAGCACGGTGGTTCACCGCACGGAGCTGAACGAACCACGGCGAGGAGAGCTCTCGAGAGGGCGTGGACGACCACTTGCCCAGACAGGTCTGAGGTGGGGGACGAGTCCCCCCCCCCATTGGTACTGTTCCTGAGGCCCAATTAATTAAATTCCGACTAGTTCCCAATTACGCTCAATCATATGATTATGCAATTAAAAATCTTCCCTCCCATTTCAGTAAAACCCATTCACAAACGAATATTTCACCATACTCTCCTGATTGCAATTCAAATACCCACCCACCAACAGGTATTTCTTGAGTCTTCCGATTTTGAATTCTAGCATCCCTCAGCCGTTCTCACTCTTCAAACCCAGACGTTCCCCTGCCACCGTACCGTCTCGATTTTCACTCGCCTCACTCCCGCTGCCATACTAACACTCCTCTCCCCCCCTTTCCCCAACCCCTCTCTCCCCCTTACCTCTCCCCGTACCTCCGTCTCCCCACCCATGCACGCTACTTTTCCCTCACGCCCCGCCGACACCTGCCTTCATCTTCCTCTCTCCTCAACGCACACCCTGCTCGGGTTTATTACTCCTCAATGGGAGTCGAGGGCGGGGATCGATCGGGAGGCGCGTGGCGGACTGGGTTTCAAGCCGATAGACACGGCGGGGGTGGAGGGGGAGGCACCCATGAGGGAGCGAAAGGTGTGATGGAAGGAGAGATTGAACTGAAGCCCGCGTCCCAATCGTGGTGAGACCGCACGGGAGGCGAGAGGGAAAAAGCACCCCGCGGCCAAAGGTGTGGCGAGATAGAGTTCACACGCAGGCGGTAGAGGGGGAGAGCATGGGTCACAAACGGCAACCGACTGCATGTGTGATTCGACGCTATAATGTCCAAAAATCCAAACAAATCTTGATGAAATCGATTCTAACCTTCTGGTTATGGAACTGGATGAGTAGGTGCCGTGTTATGGACGACCTGATCACTCTGCGGCCCGATTCCTCATCCGTTCTCGCAGGTGAAGGGTTTTTTGTTTCGAATTTCGGTTTCGGGGTGAGTGTTTTGCGGACGAAAATTCAACAGTAACATGCCGTTCATCCGGTAGTGTATTGAATCGCTGGCGAACCATATATGTAGTTCATATGCAGACTTCTTACTATCGTCGCCGCATCACAGACATTACCTTCGGCTCTTAAGAGCCACCAAGGGACCTTGTGGTCTCAATTTTGCCCGAATAAAGACGTTTACCTATAAATCTATCTCATTAATAGACAAAGTCCTATACAGTGGGAGATCTAGGATTATGGCACGGGTTAGCGCGCCACAGCTTCTCAGGACTTCAGCAGCGGTACGTCGTTGGTACTTCCAAAGACTCCACGCTCGTGTGCTGTCGATCTTTCGGTGAAGAGTATTACGTATCAGCAGGTAATACCAATTTTCAACTATCGTTAATGCTGAAAATATTCAAAATGTACCTTTTAGTTTCAGTTTTGCGCGAATTAAGACGTTTATCTATCTATCCATTCAAGATGAATGATAATTTTATCTTGTGACAGTTGTGATCACGCGAAGAAACAAGGCAGGTAAAATGTGCTTAATAATCACGTCACGAATAAAATTCAAGTTGAAAAAAGAGAGTAGAATGAGAGAGAAGTTGATCCGGTGGCATCACTCAATTAAATAAAATTGAAGAATAAAAATCTCTTTTGCTGAAATGTAGGGGAAATTCATATCGAGTGGAAAAAGTGTGGGTTTTCATCTAAGCATCAGATGTACACACATCCTTTGAATCTACCACATGTAACATGCATTCAGTTGGTGTTAAAAAATTTAATCTAATACCTTTGTACTCTAGGGAGTTATGCGTTTGTTTTATAAGGACTGGAAATACTTATCAAGTTCTCGTAAAGGAAATGATTTGAGAGAAAGACTAGATTTGCGAGGAGAAACACAGAAATAAGCCGAAAATGCTGACTTCATGCGTGAGAATGGAGACAAACTTTGAGAAGCGGGTTTTCTGAGACTAAATTTCACATGTCGAGAAAGGTGAGCCTAGAATTCCTTTCTCTATGGCGCCTGTGGTTTCAAGAAAATCGTTCAGCTAGGCTGAAGGTACGTTTCTTAAAATGGGTGGGTTCCGATGGGAATTTATTTAAAATTATTCTGAATGGTCACGGCTAACAATTAAATGTGATGATCTAATAATTTTCTCCCCGAAGTTTTCCCTAAAATATTACAGCCAATGTTAAAGCAAAGGGAAGGGTAAAAGAAAGACAAATAGATAACATAAGCGTACATATATTGCAAAAAAAAATTCCGTGATGTGAGTATTTGGATATCGTGACGCCATATTTAAAATACGTACACCGGGAAAATCATGTACTCAACGAAGTCACATTGTTTAAATAAAGTTTAACAATTAATGAAAATGAAATCAAGCACGTTTTCTGCCAAAAAATATTAGTACCGAGTAAATTTTTATTCTTCTCCAGAAATTAGACGACAAAATGGAAAAAATATGGTTCCCATATATTTATAAAACATTTCCTCTATTGATAAAATGAATATGTAATCTGAATGTTAATGAGTAATCAAATTCGTAATATATAGTAGTTTCATGGACGAGAATCTGCAAAATTATTTTCTGTTATCCTTCATGAGAATCAGTATAACCTACATAAAATCAATTACAATTACAAAAGAGTAAGAGATATTAATGAAATAATAGTACTGAGAGTTGAGCCGTTATCATATTTTGGTGGGAAATACATACGCAAACTTGAAAAACAATCTTAAGATTTAAATCACTATAGAATAGTTACACATATTCATATAAATCCAGTTGTTCAGTTGAAAAGCGTCATATAAGCCATAATTTTCAAGCAAAAAATTTTGATTGAATATTGATTAGTTTTTTATGAAATCACCAACAACTCTAAACGTCACAATTAACAGTAACTATGCCAAAGGATGATTTTTGTAACATTTTCCAACCAGTTCCAAGTTCAGCAGTTATTGTTTAACATTTTGAAGTATCAAATCGAAATCGATAGCCCTTGTTTTTTTCAGTTGCACGCAAATGAACAATCCTCAATTCGTTCGCGTTTATGGTTCAACCTACAACCTCCCCTTGATGAATCGCAGTGCTTATAGACGCCCTTACACTCTTGGGCCAATAGCGTCCGCAGAATCGAAGCTCAGGGAGGTCTGCAAGGGAATCGTGGAATTGGAATGAACGGTTTTGTGAAAGGGCACAGCGGCGGGTCACACGGCTCAAAATCTCTCATCCACCCCCAACTCGTCCTCTATTTCTCCAAAAGATACTACGCAGTGAATTTTGCAACCTCAAAAATATAAGGGAAAAATAACGGAAGGAAAGGAGCAAAAGTGATTGAAAAGGATTGCGCCACAACAGGAAGTCAAAACGCAGCCTCGGTGAAAAGAATTCTCACACGAAAGGCAACCAATCGCGTTGACCTCTTGCCCCTTCCACCAATTCCGCCATTCAACATGACCTCCCCTTCGCAAATACCCTATTTTCGAATAATAGAGACACTAGGGCAGGAGGAAAAGGCGGAGGCAAGTTATTGCGGGGCTAAAATCAGGGTAGCTTGTGAAAATAAAAGGATTGGGAAAATTAGATATGCGTATTAATAAAATTAATGGAAAATTTGTTCCTATATATATATATACATTATTTTTTTTATATTTATTTAAATCTGAGAAACGTTGACAAGCACATAGAGGCCAAAGAAAAGAAGGAAACCAATCGTTGCAATTAGTTTTCTCCGCTGAGGCATATTTGATGGCCCATTTTTGGGCATTTCCCGTGAGATTTCGAGGGCTCTCTTTGTTCCCATTTCCTCCCATAGGGCAGGGAGAGAGTGGGTCGGCCCTGATATGCCCTGCGCCCCTACCAGCCGCTCCCGGATAGCCGAAAAGAAAATCCGCCTCCGCCGCGGGCACTGGAAGTCCTCGGGGCGGGGCGAGAGGAACGTGGGGGTTCTTGCATGTGAGTGTGCGGCTCCGGCTCCCATGATGCCGCACCACCACGTTATGTGTGCCCCCCCTCCGCCGCGAAAAAAGTAAAGAGAAGTGAAGGGCTTAAGGGAGAGAGAGGGAAGTGAGTGGAGCATGTATCGGCGGAATGCGAAGGGATAAGGAGGGGTTGCGAGACGGGTAGGGCGTGGGAGGGTTTAGGGAATTAGAGGGTGACGAGAGAGGGGAGAGAGTGGGGAAGGCGAGAAGAGAGGGGATAGTCGGGTTATGGCTTTCGGGATCGAATAGTATTTCCTCTCTCAACCCCAACCGGTACGTACTCCCCTCCCCACACACTCTCGCCGTAGTCCCTGCTTCCATTTTCCGGATCCTGTTTCTCAGTCGTCTGAAAAGCTACTAGAGCAGCCAGAGCAGTGGACGAAAGGAATTCGGATCGAGAGAGAGAGAGAGGGAGACGGATATCTGGCAAAGATTGGTGTTTTTTTCCTCCGAGGGTACGCGTTGGTTTTTATTGAATTGATTGAGGCTCAGTCGTGGATTTTTAAGGGGGATATAAATATTTCAAGGGAATGAACCCTTAACCCTGTATCACGCGGCGTTTGAACTAGCCTGTCCATTTCCTGTTTCTCCTCGCGAAATGACCAAACCTATCTGAATGAATTTTGGACGAAGAATGCTGCGAAAAGTAACCTGTGAAAATGTTCATAAATGGAACACCAGTTATGCTTGGTTATTTGAGAGATACTTCATATTTCTTTTCAAGATATTCCTCCATAGATTTAAGTACCCTAAATTTAGAACCATCTCTGTTCTAAACAGAAGATTCACATTAGCTGATGTCATGGAAAAATACATTGAGCAGTGGAAGTCTGGCGTTTTTATTGTGTCTATTTCAAGTTAAACTTTAGAAAAACTCGGTCTTAAGTGTATCTTAACTAATAAATACACACCTAAACAGTACTTTTGAGGCTACTTAACAAATTTTTGTCAGTTTTCCACCACATAATTAATAGTGCGGCGGTTTTTATCAAACGTTTTAGCGGTTATTATCAATTTTTAAAAGATTTTTTGGGATATTTTATGCTGGGATGACCATATAATCCTTTGGAGTCTTTTTACTCTTCTTTGGGAAAATTAATCATACAAATATAGTATATTCACCAAGATTACATTATTGTGAAGGGCTCGAGGAGTTAAACTCAACTCCGATATGTTGTATAGGTCCAATTGACTTATTTCTTTTTGGCGCATTCACATTAGCTACTACTGCAAAATACAGTTCAATAATTTTAGTATCAGCTATATTTCAAAGAAAAGGAAAAGAGGAACCTAGTTTTGTATTCTATGGGCGTTCAAAATTACAATATTCCTTCGTCCAAACTTGGTGACTATTTAAAAATATAGTTTTTAAATAAAACAATTGCTTAGATTAGCTTAAAGAGATCTGTGATATTTAACTCAAACATTCTACCTGATGGAACGTAAACTTTAGCGAAAAACATTCCTTAATTCATTCGTGCTTACACTGCACATTTTTATGTGGCCTCGGCAATTTCAATTCTACATCATTCCATCGTCAGTAGCGATTGTCATACACATTTGACCAGCTCTTTTGGAGCGGGATTTATTCATAGATATTTTTTCAAATACTTTTTCCTGGGTCCTATCGGAAAGCAATGAAATTCTCTCATTCCTTCGAATACGCCAGACGCTACTTCATCGGCAAAAACCGCACTGGGGGAAAACAGGTGCAGTTTACTACGGCTGACGTCTATAGAAAAACGCCCATTCACGTCACTCGCTAAGAAAATGTTCCGACTTACGTTGCCCCAGTTCGACCCGTACCCCTCTTCTTTCCTGCTTCCTCTCTTCTTCCCGGTTCTTCATTCGCGCCCACGATTTCCCTAATCCTAACCGTTCTTCATGTATTTTATTATCCTAAAGCAAGCAAGACAAGCTAGGGAAAGTGAAGACTTTTTTCCATCAGTCTCTAGCACAAAACGTTTACGAAAAAATGTTACATGATTTAGCGCCTTCGACCCATAATAAGTAACGACGATGAGATCATAGAATTTAGAAGATTAGCATGTCAACACAATATAACAATTCAAACCTATAACTTTCATCACAATCTCTCCCGAAAAAGGAACTCTCGGAAGAGAAGGCGATAAAAATGGACATAAAATTTTTATACACGAGGGCAGGCTTTGATTGGTCGCATTTCACCAGGAACGTGGCTGATTCCTTCGCTGTCGTCTGCTGCGATCTCCTTACCCTGTGAGGGAGCAAATCCTCAGTAATCCACTTAGATTCTTCTTCTTACGGTTCCTAACAAATCTACAATTGTATCTGCTCTTCAAAACCCTAATGAATATTTCATACACGAGATGAAGTCTCACCAAAGAGAAATGACGTCTCTCATTTACTTTTTCACTCTCTCGTATTACTGTAAACAAGAATCGCCAAAGGAAACTAAGGCAAACTGTAACTTAGTGGTGTCACCTACTGCGCTACCCCATGTGTGAGAAATTTGGCTGAGGGTAGAAATCAAAATCGTGTTCCCGAACTCGAAAGCATGCCCCTCCGTTCCCATCTTGGCCCGTTAATTTCTAAAAATCTAGGGTTAAATTCCGATCTAAAGGAATGAATTTCTCGTCCTGAGATGTCACTCTTTAAACCTATTACTTCCAGGTGGAACCGAGTTCTCTTCAAATGGCTGAGACCCATGTTAGATTGAGGTTTACGGTACTATCCCACTTCCCTATGATACGTCGGTCGTCGCGAAGACCCATTTAGGGTTTAAGCCATTTAGGTTTGACTTATTTAGGGTTTAATACCCATTAACATCCAATACCACCATTTATTTATTTTGAAGTCAGAATTCCATAGCCCAGTAAACCAATTTCTCGTTGATAACGTACATTTTTGTGTGTGCTTCGGTTTGCTGTAAGGGGCATCGTCTAATGTTTCTTACAGTCAAAAGAACTTCACCTCCTCAATTATTTCTTCCCCTGATTTCAGAAAATTTCACCTGGTCTTTTTTTATACCAACTCATGCTTTAGTTTACTAAGTTAAGACTCTCTGAGAGGACATCGGAGGCATCAGAACACATCATTCCAAATTCGTTGTTTACCTATAGCCCTGCTAATACCAGTGTCATTTGCCCTATTTCTAGCATTTTTAAAGTAAATCCTAGGGCCAAATCTTCCTCAACAGACAACCAATGGCTTCCTGCTGTCGTTAGATTTTTTCTTGCACACAACCATGTCCCTTCAAACAATTCAAATTAGTTGTATTCACAGCTATTTAATTTATGAACACATCTACACACACGGCGTACATTTTCGCAAACAAGGTTTGCATAAAAAGTATCGGCACACATTTTTTTCCAGATGTGGGCATAAATTGCTAGATTCAGACCGTCGATTAAGAGTGCGCATGATCGTATTAGCATTTATAAGATGACAGTACAAACCATTATCACCGAAAATTTGGTGTTGCGAAAGATCTGCGGTAACTCGTCCCAAAGGTGTTTAGGCGGACGACCAACAGCAGAGTTGAGTGTCTACTTGAAAAGACCTTCAGTAATGGCATTGCGACAATTCCTCAAGCCCTTTTTAGACCCGGCTTGGCACTAGGAAATTATTTTCCCTTTCCTATTTTCAAAAATGTAATCCTCCCTCAAAGGATACCACCATGGGTCCCTAAGTAAATCTATTCCCTAAGTGCCGTCAAAGAATCTTACACGCGTGCCCTTGAGGACCTTCCGAAATCCACCTACCTAGGGGCCTTCGAGCCGTATAAAAACCGCTGGTAAAAGTGTGTCAACGCTCAAGGGAATACACTTTGAAGAATTTTGAGACATTGTAGCAATATCTTAAATAAATCTATTTTTCCGACTTTTTTCCCGATACTTTTTATACCAACCATGTATGACGACATATCCAGACGTATATGTACGTACAAGTAAGCAGGTATTTAAAATTTCATCCAATAACAACTTATTTTGTAGGTTGAGGATGGATTTTTTACAATTCAACTTGAAAAAATTCATAACTAAACCAAATGACTTTCTTGCCGTGTTCCTGCCCTTCAAGCTCCCTTTTCCCTCCGTCCCACCTTCCTCGAGTTTTCTTTTCATCTCCTTCCCTTTAGGCCCTACCTTGCTCTACTATTTCAAATCTTTCTGCACCACGCCTTCCTCTCCCTATCCTTCGGAATCCTACCTCTCCATTCTTCCCCGCCTGCGTATTATTCCTCCCCAATCCCCATCCCACACTGCACCCCACCTCCTCCTCCAGTCTCCCTTTCCCGCTCGCAATCGCTTTCACTCTTTTCAGGGCATTGAAGCGATGTGAAGAGAGAGGCTTTGCCGTGGACTAATGAAACGTATTGCCTTGCCCCACTCGTGGTGCGTCAAATAAAGCGTGCTTCGCGAGGGCGAGCACGACGGGATCGCTCTCCTCCCGTCGCTTTATCATCGTGTAGGGGAAAAAAATGGAGGCATTGTGCCGCAGAAGAGAATATATTTCATTATTGATGTCATTCTTCGCGTTCGTTTTTCGAAATTGAGAACTGCTGCCGTTTCCATAGTGATAAAGGTGACCGCATTGACGAGAAAATTAAATCCTCTCAATTTCTCGCTCCATTAAGCAGGCAGGGGAAAAGGATATCAGGAGAGCTTAGTTGTGATTCAGTCTTTTGAATACAGATTATTTTGGCTCACGTTTGGTGTACACATTAAGTCATTTAATATAAGTTATGGATCAATATTTCCTTTGATGTGATATCCTGGTTTCTTCTGGAGTCCAATGAAAGCATTTCTTCTATTCCGTGAACTGTCTAAATACTTTCGCATATAAATAGTTGCCCATAAATCTAAATCTCGTAATAATCTTTGCGCAGCTTTTTAACTATTTATTCCCACATGCAAGCGTAATTGGATTCCCTTTGCAGAATTATAATTATGGATGTATTTTGGATCACAACCTTCAAAAAAAAAACGAAAAACTATTCAATGACTAATAATGCTCTCTGTTTAAGTTTAACCTCCACTTAAAAGGGGAACCATAATTGCGCACAGGGAAGTTATTTATACAAGGCGATATTAAATACCCAAGAGTAAATGTTTTGCTCTTTTCCCAATGAATATGAAAACCATCCAGATTTATTGATCATTTGTATGGCTAACTAATACTAACAGACACATTGAAGTGATTATAATTTTCTCAAAATCAGTATAACTTGTCGCATCATACAAAAAATTATTTTCGTGTCACTGGCGGTTGTTACGATGCGTTCACAACTCTATCTAAGCATGATGGAATTCACCTTGGTCATAAAACTGGAAGTATACACAGCCTGGCTCTATGCATGCTAGTAAGAGAGGGGCGGGATTGCGATGGTGGCCAAAGAAGACAAACATCGACGCCATTCCGCGCACATCAACCGCTTCCATGATCACTTAATGACTTTCCTTGACGTTTGTATGTATTTAACGATTGATGATATTGATTTTCAGATCGGCCCGACTCTAATCGAAGGCAATATGTAGCGAGATGAAGGGATACGGTTGCAGAGAATGCGGCGACGAAAAAGGGCGTGATGAAAGGACGAACTGAAGTCAAAGATCTTCATAAATATTCCACAAAATAAGTAGTCCTAAAGAGAGGGACTTATTTATAAAGAAATTATGATTGAGATTGTTTTTACTTAAAAAAGAACACAGAATAAAATAGATAATATGTAAAAGAACACTCACATTGTAGAATATTTAAGCTTTCGGCCTACTCCGAGGCCTTCTTTAGGCCTAGCTTAGAAAGCTTCAACAATCTACAATGCGAGTATCCTTTTAAGTGTTATCTATTTTATTGTGTTCTACTGTGCCGTCCAAATGTTAAATTGCTCTCGTGAGTGCTTCCACATCACCTATATATATATATATATATATATATATATATATATATATATATATATATATATATATATATATAAAATTAATATTTTATTATAATATTTTTATTTATTATAATATTTTTTTCATGCATATATACATAGATGATGTTGAAACACACGAGAGCAATTAACTTTTGGACAAAGACTGCCTCAGAGAAGGCTGAAAGACTAAACGTTCTGGAATGTTAGTGTCCTTTTCCGTGTTTTCTATTTTATTTTTGTGTTCCAAAGTGCTGTTAAAATTATATAAAAATATATATATATATATAATAAATAATATACATATATAATAAAATAATATATATATATATAATAAATAATATATATATTATATATATATATATTTTTTTGGTAGGTAATCTACCGGTTAAGGTAGGTTTTCGGATGGATAGAACTATCAAATAAACATTTTGAAATTCCAAACAAAACCCAATCCAGCAACCTAGTCTACATCAGGTCCCTCTTCATCTGTGTGTACTTCTTTTCTCCCTTCATCCCGTCCAACATCCCTATCCTGTTCCAGCCCTTTCCTCGCTTGCCCAACATTCTCCCATCTATTACCTTTTTTCCTTCCTCCATAGGATTTCTCTCAAAAAACCCTCTCCTTACTCACCATCTCCAGTACTTCCTCTTTTGTTTTCCTTCCGGTCCATTTCACCTTCTCCGTTCTTCTCCACACCAACACTTCAAAAGCATCCAATCTACGTCTATCCTCCTGCTTCAGCGACCACGTTTCCGCGCCGTACATAGCTAAGCTCTATATCAGAGTTTTTACAAGTCTTGTCTCAACATCGCTACTCAAAGTCCCCGTCATCTACTCCCTCCTCCTTGAGAAAGCCTCCTTGCCTAGCGCAATTCTTCTCCTCACCTCCCTACTACTTTGACCGTATTGGTCCAAAACACTTCCGAGATATGTAAACTGTTCTACCTATTCTATTTTTTCCTCTCGTATTTTAATAGTTAGCTTAGCCTTTTTCTTTCTGGAAAAGCTCATGACCTTTGTTTTATTGATGTTGATTCTCATTCCATATCTATCGCACTGAACCTCCAATTCACTCAGCAATGCTTGCAACCCCTTGGCTGACTGAGCAACTAATGCTTGGTCATCAGCAAACCTAACCGATTTTACGAATTCCCCTCCGACTTTCATTCGTTCCTCCAGCTCTTCCCATGCCTCTTTAATCATTTCCTCCACATATACATTGAACAGCACCAGTGACAATGGACAACCGTGCTTTACACCTCTTCCTAACACTGCCCATCCGGACTCTCCGTTCCCCACTCGCACCTGAGCAGTCTGTATAAGTATAAAGAAGTTATTCTTGAGAATAGAATTAATAAATTTTAATTTTAGTAAATACTTAGTCTATTTTTACTGTAATCAAAGTATCCACTGTTTCGCCAGATCTTCCATTCATTGTTAAGGCTGCAAAGATTATATACATTTAGGTATAAGGAAAAGGGATAGGAACGCATATAAAAGGGACTAACACAGTTGTAGTGGATATAGCAAAATTGAGTACTAGATCAGAAACTGAATAAGTTTCCTTTACCGGGACTCGAGCTATGGATATTTCAACTTGCCAGGCCAATACTCTAGCCACCATTTCCTACCGAACCCTTCCCCTCTGCTCCTGTCATTGTCTTTTATGTTTCTTTCCCTTTTCTTTATATCAGTATCCATGAGAATGATTATACGATATACGTAATTACATAATCTTTGAGGTTTATATAAATATAGTGTTTATTTTCTATTGCTTTATCGAGTATTAATGTTATAATCATATTAGCTTTCGTGTATATAGATAGTATATGGCTATAAAATGAACACATTTCACACTCACCCGATTGTTTAGTTCTTGGCATTTGAACTAATCCAATAAGATTAATGTAATTTGATATTGGTTTGTCAATAGAGGGAAATTCGTTGTAATACACATACTATTGCATAGAATTCCAAAATCGCGGCCGTTCCTTAAAGTTTGAAGCAAGATAGATAATAAATAAGGGAGAAGAATTTCGCCTGTTTGATTCTTAGGTCTAATTTATGGAATGTGTTACGTTAATACATAAATATTTTTCTCTGAAATAAAATCTTAATGAATATTTGGGTACATTATAACGGTTCTGTGCTTTAACATCAAACAAAGAATATTCTTTGACCAATCATCATTATTGCTCTTATTTAAGGTATTCTACCGGTAAGTACAAGTATTTGATGGTCTGGGGATAAAAGAATTACAGTACCATGTGTCGCATAAAACAATTGATTACTGTATCATCCTCCTGTAACTTGGCAATTTAGGTTTCTCTCATCTATTCTTCAAAACCCATTTGTTGTAATACAACCGATCTTTTTTTTAGATATTTTCCAGGGTATAAGTAACTTTAATGTTTCAATTTAGACCGGTTTAATGCAAATTAAATGAGGATACATACGATAGAGTTAAGATCAGGATTGTCTGAAATGTCCCGGGAATTTAAAAAAATTTCGTACAGTAAAATGATACCATTGTTGTGAAACGCTTCTCGGATGAAATCTTTTTCAATTTTTTTATTTTAAGAATAATAAGATTCTATCCTTATATTCTAGTTTGTTTGCCAGTCATTGCAAATTTTTAGCATAAGCGGATCTGATTATATGTTCTGGAGCATAAAATTGCTGGATTAAAATATCAGTGTAGTTAAGACACATACGGAATGAATAATTTCGAAATAATTTCCGAATCCCGGTGGCGCGGAAGTCACGTGGATAGACCTCTTCCACTACTGACCGGAGGAACTGGTGACGACACTGGACACCTTTATTTCTATTTGTTTACATGGCTACTGGGCGCCTCCGGTAGGGTGTGTGACAGGTTTGATGACATGCTAAGCATGCAACATCAAAAAGTAAGTCATTATTAATTTTTATTTACGACATATTTTGGTTTAATTTTTGGTTTTGTTTCGTGCGGTCTGAAAACATTAACGATAAAACAACTTGGTAGGTGTAGATTGGAGGGTTTTGAAATGTGGGCTTGGAGAAGGACCAAAATGGTGAAGAGGACAGAAAAGAAAACAGACGAGGAAGTGCCAACCAAGTGAAAGTGGAGAAGAGGGTTGTGTCGGAACAATTGCAACCCAAATTCCAAAAGCCAAGTAAATTTCAAAGTTACTAATCTTTGGTTTTGTCTTTCTTCATTTGTTTTTACAAGCTGGTATCCGGAAGCGCTGCCTGTTTTTTTTAACCACATTGCTACGCATTCATATCCCAATGTTCTATATTTACGTTCCCTTTTTCCAAGAGAACAGTTTGCTTCCACGATTCAAGGTCCACCGATTTCTTCTGTTCCCTGATTTCTCCATCTCTTATCCCGATTTTCTCCCCATCCGATTCTTTTCGCCGTGCCGCGCTCGGGTTTTCCTCCAATTGCCTGCAGAGGGCGGCAGATCGTTCTTTCCACAGAGTATAACCCCAGCTTCTCCTTACGACCCCGTAGAAAAGTTATTTTCTGGAGTTCAATCAGTCAATATCATTTTCTTATCCCTTTATCTACTCCTGCCACTGACTTCGACAAAGTGTTTTCAGCCACGGGGTTCACAAACGTCTGCAATACAAGAAGTGGGCTGAGACGGATTACTTTTTTATGTTTGCCTTTCCGACCCTAAAGAGTTCGTGAAAATCCTCCAGAATTTTTCCAATCTTTTCCTGTGAGGTAAAGCAAGAAGTCCCTCGACGATACCATGTACCCTCCTCCTTTATCCATAATGATGTGATAAATGGAAGTGACACAACCTATATCACATACGGGCTGCGTAGATACGCCTGTCGCCAAATAGCTGAAATCAACACGGCGCAAATCACATAAAGTATTTATTCGGTGAATCGATAATTCTACTTGATTGTATTTCATCTGACATGCAGATCACGGTAGTCAGAGAAGATTCATGTCGAGTGCATCGTTCATAATGAAAAAATTGATCCATTAATTGATTTATTAAACATTGAATTGAAGAGAGGATAATTAATATCTATGACTATCACATTTAATGAAGAGCTTATAGGCAAAACAACCGACCATAGCAAACTTACTCGTAGCTTCCAAACGTGAAATTCATTGGCGAATGTGTTTAGAATAAATTATTCGATGAAAAAGGATACTTTTAATTCTCCAAATTTCACTAATTAAAAAGCATTTATTGTTTGATTAAAAAATTGACATTTCATCGAAAACTTCTGATGTGAATACACATAATCAGCAAATTAAACCGTTACATTAAGACAGTCTTTTTTTACATATGAAAATGCAGAATCAATATTACTCGCCACTTCCCGGTTCTTCCCCGAGTTTCCTGTTAGAGAGTAGAAATATCCAAATACATTCTAAATACTTCTTACTCAGTGAAGAGGTGAGTCATTAAAGAGAGTAAATAATTCTTTCTCAGTCAAAAAAACGGTTCTATTGCCAGAGGATCATGATCACGTTTGGAGGAGCCAGGTTTGTTTACAAGAAGTTATGGAGTAAAATACGAGTACTGGCTGTAAATTAAAAGTAATCAGAAATCTGTGAAATCCCAAATTTTCCCAGAAATTTTAAGAATATTGCAGAGAAGACAACAAAGAGCCAATAGCACGAACACTTGCAGCTATCAATGAGTGAATGTTATATGACCTGTCTTATAATTTGAGAAGAAAAAAGATTATTATATATTTTACATATATATATATATATATATATATATATATATATATATATATATATATATATATATATATATATATATATATATATATATATATATATATATATGGGGTTGCGGTGGTCTAGCGGGTAGAGCGTTGGACTGCTGACCAGAGGGTCCCGGGTTCGATTCCCGGGCAAGGCACTTTGGGCACCTGCAGCTCCACCCAAGCTAGTTGATTTTTCGGGTACCATATCTTCCTGGGAAACCATAACCGGCACAGGGAAAGGAACTGGCCCCCCTACCCTGATGTGTGGATATTCACACGCCGTCGGGCTTGGTACATGGATGAGCTCTACCATCACCTACTAAACCGACCTTCGGGTTGATTACTGTGTTTATGGTTTTATATATATATATATATATATATATATATAAATATATATATATATAAATTCACTGATAAGTCATAACAAACACAGAAACCAAAGCACAAAAGAGGAAAAACTCACTGGTTCTCGAATTTTCGGTGGTCCCACCACCTTTCTCAAGAGGAATTAGGAACAGAACTGTTCCTAATTCCTCTTGAGAAAGGTGGTGGGACCACCGAAAATTCGAGAACCAGTGAGTTTTTCCTCTTTTGTGTTTTGGTTTCTGTGTTTGTTATGACTTATCAGTGAATTTACATTACACGTTTGTGGGTTTTCCAAAAAAGTGTATATATATATATATATATATATATATATATATATATTATATATAATTTGTACCAGCAAATGCATTCAATGAAATAATGCAATAATTAGGCAACAGAATGGTACATCCAACAAAATATGTTCACTGGTGAGCACTCTTCATTCACTAAACTCTTTTCACACTTTCATTAGTGCATAAAGTAGTTTTATTACAGAAAAGTGAAACTAAATACACTGAATGATGTTTCTTTTTACCAGTTAAGTCAGAAAGTATCAAAATTGGATAATAAAACCGGAAAATTAGGTAAAATTGGAATGCATTAGATTTATTGTTCACTCAAAAAATATTTTATTTGTCATTATTCTTTCTTCGTATTTTTAATGAATACTACCAACAAATCTTTGGGAAATTTTGATGCAAATGGCTTGCAATATGATTATCGGAAGGAAATACTTTTTCTTTAGTAAGAGGAGAGACTATTTTACATTCATACAGAAGAACGATTGTACAAGTCCGAGTTTTCGGAAAAAAAGAGAGAAGAGAATAATATGGAGTCAGCTAATTCAGTAATTCGCCTAATTAGGGTAAGTAAGTCAATTACGAGAACAGATGACCATTAGATGACTCGTAGAACAGATGACCATTATTGATTGTTTTGCTGGAAGAAATTTTGTTTACACCTTCTTTAGAATCCATATTTTGTAGATAAGTTTTTTTTGTGCACACACTGTTCTTTTCGTCTGTTCTTTTCCGCCACCGAAAATTTCCGTGCTCTCAATATAGAGATTAAATCCTTCTCCAGAAAATCAATCAATTTAAAACACCGCGCAAGTGTTTTACAGGACTTCGAAGGCCTTATGCTTAAATCGCCTGCAAGGGGCGTCGTCGATTCGCCCGGTACGCAGACAGCCTCTCACGCGGGATCGGTCTCCCCTCTCAATTTCTTACCCTTCCTTCTTTCACCCCTTCCTTTACCCCCCTCACCACACCCTAGAAACACTCCCCATTCTCCGCCCCTAAACTCCTCCCCGCCAAGACCTTACCTTCAAAAAACTCCCATTCCTTCTCCAACCACGCCCAACCCCTTCTTTTTCACTCTAACGAAATCACCCCTTCTCGCATTACCAACACCAGCTTTCCCTCCCGACGCCCGAGAACCAATCAATTAACTCCGGCAAGACGACTCCCCTTCAATGCCCGCGTGTCTCTTCTCTCTTCCTCTCCTCCCAACTCCCACGCCATTCCCTTCTGAACCCGTCCACGTCCCCACCTTCTTTCCCTCCCCTCGAATACAACAGAGCAGACCGGCCCCGTCGCCCCCGCGCGGAGGTGATGAAGAAATCTTTTTCATCTCCCTACTACATCTTCGCCAAACCCTCCTCCCATGAGCCCCTCTCCTTTACTCTCCTCCCCATTATTCTCTATCTCTGTCATCGAAACTTCATGAATAGAAATCAATGCTCTAAAGATGAATGTGTACATAATCATAAATAAATAATTATATATATATATATATATATAATATTTTTTATGTATATATATATATATATTCGTATATTTCTAATGATATTTATAGATGCATCTTTAAAGCATCGATTTACGTATTTGTGTGTGTATATATATATATATATATATATATATATATATATATAAGCCTATGTATATGAATATGTACATGTATATGTGTATAATTATATATACATCCATATAGTCATTCACATGGAAATAGTTTTAAGAAAAAGGCAACACGAACACGTACCTTATGTGTTCCTATCTCTTTTCCTTTATCTATAACTATGGAAACTATGGAATAAATATTTCTTCGCCATATGGAGAGTTTTTCTATTTGAATGTGTAGTTGGTCGATATTACTCATTTCCATCTTCTGGATAAGCATTCTGCGAAACGCACTGTTCCAATCCTTTATGACGCTATATGATTACTTTCCCTACTATCCTTGCCCCTTATTTCATTATCGATTTCTCTTTGTTGAGTGAGATAGCTCCCGAAACTCATCTTCTTCCAAACAACCTAGGCAAGTAGTTGCGTAAACACCCCGCAGATTTCAGTATAAATTACGATTCGTTGATAGCAGAAGTGGTTAGGAGCATCGGCCCGCCAGAAGTCGAAGGTCCATGGTTCAACTCCCGATCAAGGAAGTTGAACCACGGATGTTCCCGACCAAGGAAAGTTGTTATATATATATATACATACATATATACATACACATATATATATATATATATATATATATATATATATATGAATTATAAACTTACTTCCTGCATCTCCTCAGATGGTGGAAGGGATCTGGAGTGGAGTGTTTAGAAGAGGCTTCTGGAGGTGTAGTTTTAATTACTCCTGGCGATACGTTAATAAAATCCGGGAGAAAATGAATTGAGGACATTTGATTCTTCATTCTCATAATTTTATCATATTGGAAGTAAAGGAAGATAACTTACTCACCTGGGATGGGTTTTCCTATTTTGTGGTGAAACGTTTACACCCTGATTGGTATGTTATAGCTTTAATATCTAAGCAGACAGAATCGCATTAACTTCAAGACACTACAAATAGACATTCAATAGTTTGCAATTTCAGATGAAAAGTTTCCTAAAGTAAGTTCCTTTCATACATTGAAACAACCCTAATCTTTGATCTTCATTCTTCGTAGATTACCAAATCAAGGTAAAAATATCGGTGAATGGGTTTAACGTTTCGAAATTAATTCTAAAATGACCTGTCGCTTTAGTGCCAAATACAGATTTTAATCAAGAACCGTCCATACAGTTACATTATATCGTCATTGGAAAACGCTTGTATCAATAAAACATTTAATTACGTAATTCCATTAACTCGTTCTAATATTATTTCTCCGAATCTCAAATTATCATTCTGGCGAGTTTAATTAATCCAAGAGAATACGAACCTACGCTGCTTTGAGAAAGAAATAACAGCAAATGGACAATCAAATGCATTATTGCATTTCAATAATTTATTTATAATCTGTGAATTGAAGCACCAGTTTACCCAATCAAATATGTTATTAGAATTCCCCAACGTGTATAATATTACCAAATACATTTAATGTAATTACAACCCAAAACATGTTAGCAATGAAAAATCCATAGACGGCCGTCCTTTCTCTAAGTATATTTTCTAATAGCTTTAGCTCAGATATTTTCCACCAATTCAAGTTTTAATAGTCGTAGTCGACTACGCTCATTTCAGTGTTAAATTTTCAGTGATTTCATCTGTTCTTTCAATATGAAAAAGTAAGCAAAAATATTCCTAAAATTAGACCTGAAACAACAGTGTATGTGCATTGTAAGAGTGACCAGTGATCACACTGGACCGTTGCCACCAGGAAAATTGCCTAATTGCAACGAAGTATGTAAATAAATAAATAAACAGTACTAGCCTTTCCTACCAACTGGAAGGAAGATAAGGTTGGTACACGAATAGTAAAAATATATTGAAGTTATATGAATAGTTTCACGCATATGAAGAGTCATTATTAGTTTCACATTTTGATGGAGAAAAACCTGGTGCATGATAATGCTATTTCTCGGAAAGGGGGCTAATCATAAAAGCTCTTAATACCAAAAAGCATGACATCCGGGCGTTTTCCTGTCGATAATCACGAGAGAGTAAGAAAATAATCCAGATTAGACAGAGCCTTCTTCTTAAATTGAGCCATGGATCGATGAAGTCTTTCAACACACTGGTTTTCATCCACTTATTACGAGACTAAAGGTTTCCGTGGGATGAAAATTGATAGACGCAGACGTTCGTGGAACAAACGAACCAACTGGCCCCATAGGAAATGCAAGGTCTGTCCCAAAAGTAGTAAGCGTTATTTTTTTCCGTATAGACGAACGGACGGGCGGCGGGTTTTCTGGCAGGGTTCCAGGGAATTGAGTCTCTGAAAAGGTTGGAGGTCGGAGGTAGTTGGCTCCCAGCCTTTGCAGAGTGTGAACTATTCGCTTGCGAAACCTCTATAACGTCACCTCGTTACGCTCCGTCATGAATCGGTTACTGGAACAGCGCTACGCCATCAAATTTTGCGTGAAACTGGGCAAAACCGGCAAAGATCCTTATGGCATGCTCAAAGGAGCTAATGGTGATAACGTCATTGATAGATCGGGTGTTTTTAGTAAAAAATATTATTTCGGGAGGGTAGAGAAGATCTTGAAGAGGTCGAACATTCAGGGTATAATGCGACCTCAAATATTGACGAAAATTTTGCAATAGTGAAGCCTTTGTTGGACAGGGATCACAGAAGAAGTGTTCGCATGGTTCCTGATGAACTTGGCATCCATAAAATTGATGTGCATCGACTTGTTATCGAAAACATGGGAATGGGAAAAGTGTGTGTAAAGTTGGTGCCACGAGTTCTCTCGAACGAATAAGAGGAAACTCACACGCGGATCTGCCAAGAGCTTTTTGACCATGTGAGTAAGGATCCAAATTTTTTCTTCAGACTTTTTCCTCTTTCCCCATCTCAAATCCGTGCTGAAAGAATGTCAACACGACTAGGTGGAAGCGTTACAGCAGGCCGTGACGAGGGAACTTAGCAGCATCCCTGGTGCAGCTTTCCAGAAGACATTCGAGGCGGGAAAACCCCCTGACAGCGGAGGGTGGACGCATAAGGAACTCACTAAAGTGCCAGTGATGGGTGAAGACTTTTGAGTGAGCGTATCAATTCTGACAATTTTTTTAGTTACTCAATCCTACTACTTTGGGAACAAACCTTGTAACTTGTTTTATTTAATACGAGTTTACTTCAAGGATTTTTCGTTTATTTATCTGCCATTCCGTACCAATTCCATTATATCAACACTCCCTCTGCGAGGGTTAATAATAAAAAAAACTAAATTTCGAATTTTGGTAAAATCATTTTACATGATGATTATTTTTTCAACGCAAAATTTGATCTTAGAGACGATAGGCTATTACCGGAGAAATGTGTCTGGAAGAAATCCAAAAAGAAAGTGGATGCAGAGATATTTCATTTAAGAAAAAATTCTTAACCTTGGGATAGAAAGGAAAATGCTAGGAAGGTCAGGTATGGGGAGAAAAAGAATAATAAGGTTCAACTTAATAAAAGGAAGCAGCAATTATTCGAAAATGAAGAATATATTATAGAATAGAAGAGTGAAGCGCACAGTGGCTAGAGCTGAGAAGACATTCACGAAGAAACATAGTGCTGAAGAGTAGAATACTTACGATCAAATAAGCAGAAGACGGAGGAATCGCGAGGAATGATAATTTAATGAAATTTTGTTGATGTTTGATATTTTAGTACCCTGCAAACTACATCTAGGGTGTGTGACTAATTTTGACCCTACAGTGGTCAGACAATTTTATCCTGATCCCTTGTCGTTTTTGAAAAATATAACATCTTAAATCTATCTCTTCTACTCTTGTTCTCTCTAATTTTACTAACATGATGCCTCCTACCGTAGTACGATGGGGGTGATAATTTATTTTCAACATCTCTGCTAAAGAGACATCCTTTCAATCTGCTATTCAACCTTCGCTTTGTGAATGATTCCCAGTCTGGCTCCTCTAATATTTTGGATACGCAACTAAGTTTATCATAACAACGATTTACAGATCTGCCTCCTCTACTCTGCATGGGATCCATTTCGACAATCAATCGAACTTCGTAAGGATCCCATATACAAGCAACACATTATAAATGTGGCCTAACCAACCACAGATAGCATTTCTCTTTGGCCTTTTCATCTAATTTACCCAACAATCGGAGTTGCATATGGAAGAACCGAAAAGGATCACTTGGAGAGAGCTCCGTGGTAAATTCAAGAACTAGATGCATTGGACACATTTCTAGGAGGTAAAATAGTGGATTAGTTAGCAACGAAATAGAAGAGAGAAAGGAAGAGAAGACCCCGCGAGGAACACTAAGCGATAGATACACAGAACAGACCTAAAACAGAGAATCTGTAAGGGAGTGAAGGGGAATGACAACAGGGAGTACACAAGAATGAATGAGGGCAACAGCAAACCAAACTTAGGATGATTTAAATATTGACTCTGACGGCGATGATAATAGAGCGGAGTGTCATGCTGTGACGAGTTCAGTGAGGTTTTAGGATGCAAATGAAGTAGGTCTATGTTAATCCAAAACTACCTGAACAGGTACCCTACCATGAATAATAAGAATCTCGGATCTTTTCCTCGGATCTCACTTTCAACGTAGAATTCTTAAAATCCCGATCCCTACCTAAAATGACTTTCCCTTTTCAAGACGGAGTCTCTTAAAATGCTAGGTGGAGTTCTCAATATACGTAAAAATGAGAGGAATTCTCAAACCACTCCAAATGTAGCCCCTATGAAAAAGTAAGGCAATATTTAATCCAAATGCCACGTTTGGATTTAAATCTCGTGTTGCTGAAGTGCTTACCTAAATTTTTTTGTATTAAGCGATGGATTTTTATTTATGTCAGCTCTGGAAACTATCTCTCCTATTTTATCCGGGTGATTATTTCTGACCATAATATATAGTGACCTGACAATTTTTTGATTGCTACAAGTTATTTCTAAATATTCCGTTTTTCTAGAATTTTTATAATCACTATGAGATCCTCTTTGAACCATAACCTACCTTATCTACCGAATAAGGCATCTTGTGGTAAATACCATAAACAATTATTACATGTTATACATACTACATGTTTACATTTACAATAAATTTTTACATAAAATGTCCTTAGTTTTCGGAGATTACACTCTAAAGATCGATCTTAAATATTTTATGTTAAGTATATCGAATAGAGCTGAAACAATGTCAAATACTGCATAACACTTGTAAATTCTCATCTCTGTTAATGAAGCCAATGTTCACAAGGATGGAACCCTACGTCTTTATATTAGATATGCCATTGAACGCCAGAGAAGGTAGGAAATAAGATTTTCATTCAAGTTCTCAAATTCCTCTTCAAGTTTTTAATACGGACGTCAAACTATTCCACGAAGTGAAGCCTGGAAGTGTGAAGTATATTACTTCAAGTTGCTTAGTCGTTATTTTATATTAATTTCATTTCGCTTTTTATTCCAAAGTTATTTTGAACGGAATAAACAAAAACAATATTTTTGCTCAAAGTTCATTACTGTGCATTTGTCAGGATTTAATTCTCCTCTCTCCACCCCTTACACCTTCGCTCAATCGAACACATCCTGCCTCTCGTCAACCTCCTCCCTCCGCCTCCTCATCCTCCCCACGCCCCTCCACAATGCTCCACTGACTTTGAAATGGAGCCACGCCGAATTCGGTTGCCCGGTCGATCGCTTCCAGGCCGCCATCAGTCCACTAGGGGGAAAGGGGGGGGAGGGAGCGTGGAATACCGAGGGTGTTTTTGGGGTGTGGGTGGATGAAAGAGGGTGAGATCAGGAGCAAAAAAGTGAGGGAGAGGGAACTGGAACGAGCGGGGAAAGAGAATGCGATGCTCTCCGAATCGCAGAGTCCCCCACCCCGAAAAAAGGGCCTTCTGTGTTGTGCGTGAGAGAGAGAGAGAGAGAGAAAGGGGGTGGGAGGTTGTGCTGTGGGGGAGGGCGGAAGAGTTCGGGAACGGTGGTGGGAGGGAAAGGAGGTTTTGAGTTGGCCAAGTTATGACATGCCAATTACCATGTAGTGGCGGCGGCAAGTGGCGTTTCGCAAAAGTGATTCCAGGGGGTTGGTGCGCGTGTCCGTGTGGGTGGGCATCTGTGCTCCGTGGGAGTGGGGGATGGAGGTGGGACGACGTATTAAAGCGGTTGAGGGAGATGTTGTCGCTTTTGTGCTTCCATGCATGGACGCAGAACGGTTCGTTATCTGTTTATATAAATGTTCCTGCCTCACGCCTCGCTTGCTCTAGAGATTTCACGTGTGTGTGAACCTAACGCAAAGAATCACAGAACGAATACCAATGTCCCCAACCACCTCCCCCCCCCGCGCCCTTCCTCCCCCATAGACTAGAATAAGGGCACAATATCTCTCTTGAATAGCCCGAATTTCGCTGCGAAACAAGATAAAATGCATCGATTGGATGCGAAACGAGCATCGCGGGGACATCAGCGGCATTTTAACACATATGTGATAGCATCTGCCGTTTCATCTTTAACTACGACAAAAACGTTATATTCATAGTTTGCGCGAACGAATGCCGTGTATAAATATTTCTTATTTAGAAGAAGATGGTCGAAAAACCCTTCTGAAATGCACATTTTCAGGAGGGTGAATTTAAATTTTACAGTGTATGATACTTTACCTACGTATGATATTTTGGCCTACTTAACTTTTTTGACGTCAAAATTTCCCTAACAATTATGGTTCATTATATTTATTCATTATAGTATAAACTATGATGAAATGATTATTTTAGTCTAATACCGTATCATGAGTTTTTAAAGTAATTTAAAAAATGAGATATAATAATAATATTTAGAGTATGGAATGAATAAAACCCACTCTTCAAAAGCACTCTTTAAGTTCTACGGTCGATTTTTAAAAGTATGACACATGTAATTATAGTCATTTTTGCGTTAAATGTAAAGACGACAGCCGATGTATCTGAATGGCTTAGGTTATTGTAAAAAACACCCCATGCCCGAAGGTTTAAAAAACGACCTAATCACTTGAATTTCTTATCAAAAGTAACACTTAGTTAACAAAAAGTAAAACTCTCAGAACTTTTATTTTCATGATAGCTTAAATAATATAAATGTTGATTTTTCAGAATATACCTTAAGAGAGAATCATCTTAAAGTCTAATTATAAGTCATTGAATTTGTAATGCTAAAATGAATTCAAATATTCACAATTATGCTCGCCATATCGCCACGTTACCGACCTAAATACCCCACCAGCTGTGTCTTTATGGCTGATGACACACCTTTGCGAATATTTCTTCCAGCTCTCGAACCCTGCTTGGTAAACCGACTTAGGGATCCTCTCCAGGTCCGCCGTACAATTAATTTTAATGTCCGCAATAGAGTCAAATCAGCACCCTTTCAAGATTGATTTAAAGTTTGGAAACAAAAGAAGTCCTGTATTGTAAAAACTTGCATGCTTTATAATATACATTTGAAAGTCGCGCTCTAACTATTTTGCTAAATAGCTGCCATTCAAATTGAGACATTGATCATAACGATACACAATCTTTTCAATACCCGTCCTGTCACATTAAATTTAAACCACTGTTAACCACAGGCAAGAGATCTGTAATCGCAAATCGGCGATTTTTGCGATTGTTTTCGGTGATTTTCACCGTTACTTCGTCTATCACTAGCCTAGACCGACCACTCAGCGTGAACATTGGTACTCAGGCCATTTTTAAATTGAATGTACCACTGTCTCACTCCGCCTTCTCTCATTATTCCGTCTCCGTACACTTCACAAGGTTGCTAATTAATTTTAATTGGCTTGTGATTTTTATCATGAAAAACCTAATCACTGATCGCACCTCATAACTCGCGGGATGTTCTATTACAGCGCACATTTTAACAGTTCGCAGTGAGCAAAGTAGAAGAACCACAGTCTGCACACTATCACTGCAGGATGCGTACTGAGTGTAGGGACGTTTAGACACCAAGATGGTGGCTCTAACCTTACCGACCGCCACGCTAGACCGAAATGTAATTCACTTTCTTGACAATCCTCGCTTAGGTAATTATAGCCATTTGTTTTAGTGAAGTGCCACATTTGCATTATATGTTTCCGTAAGGATAATTTTTTCCCAAGAAATTGTAGGAAATTCACGCTATATGATTTAGCATTATATTAAACAACTACATCTTACAAATAGCTCTCAGTCACTTAAGGCATAGATGTAAAAGTATTCTAGTCAAATACGGTCAACTATCTTTATTACCCTGGCAGAGTCATAAGTAGCGCAAATGTTTTTGTTTTAAATATTTCTAAAATGTCCTTGTTTTGAACCACAGTCTGCACAAATCATGCAGAAATTTTCCGATTGGTTTAATTCGTAGAGTAAGCCATTAGGGAGGTTACTTGCAATGTACTTATATAGATCTGCCATTTTTAACACCACCTTTTCCATTAAAAAATATATACCTCTATTAACGGAATTATTATAACAGCACAACGCTTTCAGGATTTGAGTTTTACCTCATTCCTGTAGCACATCTCTCGATTCTCCCATCCTTTTCCTGTCCTCCTGTAAATACTTTTCCTCCTCTTCGCCGTCTTCTCAGCAGTGCCACTCATGCTTACTTCTTCCCCTCCTATTACTCTCTCACAATAGCCCATCACGAGTCACATGGATCCATTTAACCCTTCCTGCCTCGCTGGCGCTCTCTCTTCACTCTTCTCAACGTAAACTATCGGCAGAGAGGTTTCTCAGCGGGCTGTCAAGACGTGACTCCCGCTGGCTCGGAGGTGTATTTTTTCTCCTCAAGAACCGAAGAGCGGATCGCGCCTAAGGGCTTCCACATTTCCCGCTCTTTTGCATTGCTTAGGAAATTGTGAGGGTAATGCAATTCGAAACAGTTAACATGGCCGCCATGTGGTAAACCAACCCTGTTTCAATGTCGTTACGCAAAATCCTTAGTTTCGTTTTGTTTTTAGCTCCAATCACTAATAATATAAAACGACGCGTGCGTGTTGACATCAGAAACAAATATTGGAATTGATCGCATTATGTATTTTTATTTCGGCATTAGAAATTCGGAAATTCCATGCGAGGCAGTATTCACTGTTACTCGTAAAATTTAAAAGACAATGTCTTACACAAAACACGCGAAGAGTTCTTCATCTTCCGCATCCGATATTTATTCTTTATGACAAACTGGGAGGGAATATGTCTAGGCATGCTCTGAATAAATCTCCATGGAATTTTAGGAAGGTGATTTGCCATCGCATCTATATGGGTTAAAGACTTATATGAGCATGCATCGATTGGCTTTAAGTAGTTACAAAAAACGTTTAATAAAAGAAATACAACTTTTTACATCATAAAACCGGCAAGTTACTAGTCGCGAGTCAAGATGGGTCCTATAAAGTTTTATTTTCAAAGGCAAAACTGAAGTTTAAGGATTGAACTGAACTCGTTTGTTTCCAAAGGGAGTAATGTCAGATGGAAAAATAAATTCAAAAAGTATGCAGACAGGAAAAAAAATCATAATGAGAATTTATTTCAGATTATACGCAGTAGTGATATTTTGTACTACGTTGTCCTGATCTTTAGCAATGACGTTGAAAATGTGTTATTAGCCCCACCATACTACGGCAGAGGTGTCATTAAAATTAGAGTGATTAGATGTAGAACAGATAGATTTAAGATATAATTTTTTAACGAACGTCAGGCGATCAGAACAACGTTGTCAAATCGCCCTAGGAGGGATAAGTATTTTGGATCGAAATTAATCAAATTCGCAATCACCCTCTACCACTCACCCTAGGGGTGGGTTTCAGGTACTATGTGCAAAAAAAGAAACCGAAAACTTTCTCTTGCTCATGAGAAATGTTTCAATGGATACCAGTGAAAACACATGAAACAACTTCGGAGTAACAAACTTCGTCAGAAAAAGTGATTATTTAAAGTGCACAAAGTATTAATCACTTTTTAAAAAAAACACAACTGACCTTTATAGTTGGAACCAAAAGTAACGACGGCTGAAAGATATGGCAGCTGGACTAACGGGAGATAAGGAAGTTCACCAACTAACCTGAAAGATACAATAAAAATTATACATTAATTTAAATTAGGTTTCAAATACACATTTAGAAAATCTTGCATTTCACTAAATACAATCGGACAGATCCCGGAAGTAAAAGTGTCAACTTTGTTAATTCTGCTTAACTTTTTAATCTGAAGATTCCATTTTCAACGCATAGTATCGTCTTCAGATACGATTTTCAACCTTGAATTTTACCTGCATATTGACCTCTGTCTGATCCAAAGGTAATTTTTTTCAACAATAATTACTACAGTCAGAAAGAAGGACTCGTAATGGGGATTACTTGGTCACTTCTCTTTGCCGAAATTTAAATGGACAACTTTAAAAACAATCTGTAATTCAGGCCATGACATGTTACTTAATAGCAAGCATGCTATTAGTATAAATATATCACCGATGTTCTTACTGGCTGGACGTGCACAAACAGATTAGTGGATATATTCAATAAACTCCTCTACTCATTCCAACTCATTCAAAAGTCAAACCTGAAATTACCGATTTTATTCAGACACGTTCACTAGTCAGCTCTTATAATATAAAAATTTAGTGTTAATGAGATCGTTTAATTTATGAAAACGTATGTCAGAGGATGGAAGTCCAAGCAGATAATAAATTAACGTAAGAAACAATCCTTGAATGAACAGTATAAATTCTGATGACTTTTTGAAAACTATTAAGACATGAAAACGTTATAAAAATTCTTAACCTCGTTGTTCGGTCTATCTTAAGGAATATAAAATGGATGGAAAGTTATAATTTGAATAAAAAGTGCGATGATTGACTTAATTCTTATATCGGCCCACAAATGTCAGTTTTTCTGGTTATAAAATTGTAAAAAATGCTTGGTTATGTATTATGTTCAAATTTATCTTTACATGTTACATACGTTCTTATGACGCATTGTGCAAATGAAAATACTTAATTGACTTCTTCACAACTTTTTTGAGTTTATGACATTTCATGAAATCCTATTATCTTAACAAAACTGATAAACACATCACATTATGAACATAATTTGCACTAAAAAACTGTCACTATTAGTAGACAATTCGGATTCATTTACTTTAATTTAATAATTAATATTTGAGGAAGAGGAGAATTTCATTTCTTTACCAATATTCTGCCTGGTTTAGCGAGAGGTTTTTCCAATTTCCATGAAATAGACGGATAGCCAAAGGCATATGGCATCGGTTGACGCTACTTTCAAACGATGTAAAAGCACTTTCTGCACAATTGGAACTCATGGTGCTTTCACGTGACGTCAGAAATACGTAAGAAGTTTAAATTTTTCTCTCCACGCAGGAAAAACCTCTTTCCTCCGTGGACATTTGCGCGAGGGACATAAAAGTGAGCTATATTGAGTGTTCAAATTCAAAGATAAAATAAAATACCAGTCGAAACTTTGATGGGATGGGATGAAGACCAATTTGAATTTAGAAAAAGCATCGGCGCAAGGAAAGCAATATTTGCCTTTAAACTACTTCCGGAGAAAAGAATGGAAAAATACCAACAAACTTTCGACATATTGATGGATTTGGAGAAAACATTCGGTGATGTGGAAAGGAACAGAATGCTTTTCATCCTGAAGAACACAGAAGGGTCTTACTTATATCGTAACAGTAGCAGAGTGCTTCTGGACCTGTGATCGAATACCTCATTGAAGAAAAATAGGAAATAAATGAGGACAGTGTTTACATTGTTCCCCTTATATTTAACGTCTACAAAATAAGGTGATCAAAAAAATGTACTTTAATTGGTGATTATGATTCGTACCAATAACAGACACACAACAAAATTCCGCAATTAATATTTATCAGGACACAGAAGTTGGACCTCTCTACATCTACACAATACCCCGCAAACTGCCCCAATGGCGTATAGCGGGGGGTGTTAGGTCAACACTCATAAAAGAGAATAAAACCATATGCAAAACTAATATATTCATGCAAACCCACAGGACTTTAGGACACAAAAGGAATTGTTAGGACGGCACACTACTTTTGGTAGGTCTGACAAACCTCAAAGATAAAATAGAGGAGATAGCATATTCATGCAGAGTTAGATATCAATACTCCTTTCCCCGGACAATCAGGATCATATCAGTAAGAACTTACAGCCGTAATTGTCTAGTAAAGACATTGGAATTGCACGTGAAGAAAGGATTAAACATTGCGTAGACATCTGATATGTGCATTCGTAGGTGCATGGTTTCTGCCTTTTGGTATTAGTTGCTGGTACATTTATTTGTACGTTAAAAAAATGCACTTTACGTTAAAATGGGTTTAACGTGAATAAGTACGTCTGTGTAGGTGATAATTGTCATTTTTTTGTTTTACATGTGGTTATATTCAGCTTAACGGGTAGTATCCTAAAATCGTGGATGGTAGATTTAGATGAAGGTGGAAGGCTGCGATGCATGAAAACGGTTGAGCACATAAATGCAAAGGAATGTGAACACGTGCCAATGCACGTCAAAACCAATCTTAGGAAAAATTGGGTATCGATAAAAAACTATCATTGTTTAACATGCCATATCATGATCAACTCTTGCCCAGCAAATAACCACTTTACTTATGCTTTACCATTTTCGTTTTTCTGTTCATATGCATCCTTTTTACCTAAAACCAAAATATTATGAAATGTTTCAAAATACATTTGCAAAATGGAACGAGATGATAACGTCGACAGAAGACTTACGGTCGCCGATCAATCGCCTCAGATTATTACCAAATAGTTGCATTAACTGTTTCCAACGAGAGTATTTGTCCTCATCTCTCTTCCTCTCCCGCGCAACTACGTATCTTGTCGGGTAAACAACCCTCGTCCCCTTCCTCCCCACCCCCAGAAGCCTCGCCACGGGCGACCTCTCCATCACACCCCTCCCTGGGAACACTTCCGACTCATCCATCCTCATCCAGGTCCCCGACGATAGCAGAGGCACTCTCCCGCAAAACCAGCCCCCACTGGCCGGCCCTTGGCGAGCACGGAGCGGCGGGGCCGCCGGTGGGGGTGCGGGCGACAATTGAGCGTTGTAGCGGCCAGCACCACTGGGACAAACCACGACCGGGAGTGTGGTGGCGGGGGCGGGAGGGGGTGGATGTGTGTGTGTGTGGGAGAAAGGCGAGCTGCGAACAGCATCAGGTCCGGGTGCAATGTGGGTGAGTAGATGATCACTCATGAGCAGGGAGCGTGAAGTGCGCGGGGATGGGAACACGGGTGGGAGAGAAAAGAGGCGATATTGGAGGATGGAGAGAGATAACGAAGCATGAGGGAGAATGGATTGACAGTTTTGGTGGATGGAAGGGCGAAAGAAAACTGAACACCGACGACGACAATCAGAGGGGAAAGATGTTTCCTCGGTAACATTCCTATTGTTTGGTTGTAATTCATATTTGGAAGAAAAAAAACAGCATGTTTCTCAGAATTGGCTTAAGAAAATTGATGAAAAACTTCATTCATGGAACGCCATTGTTTGATGATAAAACGATTCTTTAAAAAAAAGCGTTGGCTTTATGGTTCTAAAAAGGTTCCTCGCTCAGAATTTTTCACAGAAGGGACAATAAAGAAAACCCATGCGAAGGTCGGGAGGAAGGTCTTGAAGCCAAAAGAAAATAATAACAAGTTTCTGAAAAGAAAATCTGCTTTTTCCGATATCATAATAAAAATGTGTAGCATACCTCGGAAATTATATCAACTTACCGCTCTACGAGAACGGAGAAGGTGACTTTAGTAATGTAGGATTTTATTTGATTGTATTTATGAATCGCCGAGAAGGTGCTAATAAAAAATAAGGTTAAAAACTCAATTATATTCGCCAAATAAAATCTCGGTTACTCAATCCATTATCGAGCAAGAAAAATATAATACTTTAAAAATAGTCATTTTTTTGGCGATAACTTATTTTACCTGATTTTATGTTTTGACCTTTCCTCATTTTTTCCAAGAATTCGACGACTTCAAATTTTCCCTTAACTCTTATTCCAAATCCAATATTTAAAATTTTACTGGAGAATTCATCCGATTCTCTTCTTGAAATTCTTCCAGTAGACAAAATATATTCCAATTTTATTGCTTACCCAGAAAACGAAATTGAACATGCTAATATTGCTGAATGATGGATAAAGCTGAAAGGAGTATCATAATGGTTAAGAGTAGGTACTGCATCGAGTTTCAGTAATCATATTTGAAATACAATTAGAACGTCCTTACATAACTTTAACTAAGACAATCCCATGTATTTATAAGAATAAATGATACACTGATATTGCAATTTTTATTTTTTTGTACCCTACAAGCCACCGTTAGGGTGTGTGGCAAGGGGTGAATACACATCAGACTAATTTTGACCCTACCACCCTTCCCAAGAAAAGGAAGGACAGAACTGAAAGTTTCCACCTAAACTTTCTCAAGAAAAGGTGGTTTAGACCATCGAAAATTCGATACCTAGTGAGTTTCTCTTTTTTGTGTCTCTGTGTTTTTATCTTTGTCTACTAGGGCTAATTCCATTTACATTATATATACATATATATATATATAGTATTTGCACTAATGGTTATTTTCATATACATACAAATAACCATTAGTAAATACTTAGGAAAAATATGAAAGAAGGCAAAGTTCACATATAAGAGGAGGAAAATTTAAATTAGTAATGGAACATTATAGAGAGTAAGAAATAATCTATAAAATGGTTTGAAGCGATGTAATTTATCAAAAAGCTCTTCAGCTCTTCAAAGTATGTCGGGCACCAGGGGCAGCCCCATCCGTTCCACCAATGATTGCATTCCTTTTGCCGAATGTTTATTTACAGCCCTTATTTGTATACAGTCCTCGATTGTCGGTAAGACAAATATAATGCTCGAAAAGAGCAGAAATTTCCGGGTGTTCAAGTTGATTTCTGTAATGGCACCGTCACAGATTACATCCCAGATTTTACATATCATTTACAGGGCCTTCCATTCCCTGATTTAATCGTCGCAGCCAATAATCAGATGTGCGACGTTCTCTATTCTGTCGCATGACGGAGAGAGGACGAATCAGCTAGCTCCCTCGTCATGGCTGTGTTGGTGATTACATGAACATTCGACCGCAAGCCTCTCCGTTCGCCCTGCTGGTCGCCCAGTTTTTCCAAGGCAGCGTCCCTCGCAGGAGAGATGTCTTATCACGCTGCTCGGCAAGCGCTCTGAGGTACAGGGTCTTGACTCTGTTTATCCATCTCACAGGAGAGAGGCGACATTGTTCGTCCCTGTCAATGCCCTCCAGTGGCATTCGTCACGCTCGTGTTCCTGCCACGCGCCTTAGAGGAGTGCCATGCGCTACTCGACATCGCCCTCGAGGGTGAATAGGCTGAGTTCCGCATAGACCAACTTTCCCTTAAGAGCTGTATCTGTTAGGTTTAGACCATCCAGCTCAAGTGGTCCACAGAGCTGGTTGCAGGACATTCTTAACGTAGATCATATACTTTGCCGTTAGAATGATACCTATATTATATTTTGGGGGTACAGACCACGGATAGACCACGTACCACAGGCGCGGGAAGATAACCTGGTTGAGGAGGCGGACGTGAGTCACAATCGGAAGGGAGGGGAGTTTACATTTTCGACAATCCATTTCACGCAGTGGTCTATAATTCCGCCGTTTCGCTGAATCATGGGGGCCAACTCCTCTCACCGGAACGCTAAGATTTTGAGGGAACACGCTTCTGACCAACCGATGGAAGTCGGGGGCTTTTTGACCCTTCAGCAGGAGAAACTTTAATTTCCTGCCCTTGAGGAAGAGACCGTCATCCTTTTATGACGTTAGGATGTCGCGGGCGAGAGCCATGTAGGGCGGGTCGTCAATGGAGAGCGTTCTGTCACCAGAGCATCGACGCCCAGGCAGATGGCGCCTTGACGGCGCGGCGTACCCTGAGCCCACTACCCTACGATCGTCCGAGAAGAGGGTCTAAAGCAAAGGCAAACCGCAGCATTGACATCTGGCAGCCCTACCGAACGGAGTTACGGAGAGGAATGGGCGGCGAGGTGGCATTCTTTATCCTAATCATAGATGCTGTACCGGTGTACATCGTTGAGGTGGCCTGAATGAAGTACTCGAGGAAGGCTATCTTCTTGAGCACGGTTAGGATATATTCGATCCAGACCTGATCGAATTCGCAAGATAAGTGGCGAGTACTGATCGAAAACGATCTCCATGCGAGAGTGAGGGATAGAAACGTCACGAATTAGGAGTGCGGCATCAAAATGTTCCACGATTTTGACTCGGCGTACTATGACGGAGAGAGGACGATGTGGACAACAGCCGTCAGTTTAGAGCAATGTAATTGGCGTGTGCCAAAGTTTAGTAGTCTATTTAAAAGGGTGATTAACCGATGGTCAGTGAACAACTTAGGGCTTGTAATCTTCGGTATACTATATAAGTTATCTCGGCCGCGCGCTGACTTGCAGGGAGAGAACCACTAACTAAAGTCTGATTGAAAAGGTGTGGTAAAATAGCTTCAAAAATATCACAGTATGCTTGATTAGGTTCGATCAAGTCGACCATATGGGAGCATACAGGAGACGTAGTCGAGTTATCTGAGCTTATATAAGGCCCTAACTCGTCTTGTTGTCATTACGATGTTTAAGACAGCATAAGGAGAGGAGGTTCGATCCCCACCTTCCACGGAGGATACCTGTTAAAAATAATTTGGGAGTGCCGGATCGCTTCCCCAAGAAGGTCGATGTCTCCGGCAGCGGGATGACTGACAGGGATTCTGTCTGTGGTTGAGTTGGTTTTCATGCTTCGTCGAATTTCGGATGGCGTTAGGGGGCCACATGTATCCGCGTCCAGTTCTTTTTTCCAGTTTTCGGGAGCGTATGTTTGGAGCTTGTGGCCTAGTATAATTATTTAAATGACGACACTTGGGCGTGGAAACTCTCTGTCGCAACTTTCTTACGCAGGAGCTCCTTCAGCTCCCGGCGGTATGTGGAGACGGTGAATTGCTTGCTCTGCGCCACTCAAACTTTTGCCCATTGATTTTGATGACAATACAGGGTTTGAACACTTGGTGTCACCATTCGGCGAGGTTTGCACCGGAGCGAAGTACCACGATCAATTCGCACACTCGGACGTAGATGGAGTCGCAGGGAGTACGCGGGGGTCCATGCGCCAATACAGTGTCCCGGCGGTGGACGCGCGCTGCCGGGGTTGTGTCCAGGCAGGCAACGTTTATGATCAGCGCGCAGTGATCAGAGTAGAACACCGGAAGGGTGTCTGAACATCATTATTTAGTGATGCCGAGAGAAAGAGGTAGTCAATCCGTGTCCGAGAGTTGTACCCTGATCGCGTTAAGGGGGCGGCTCGGAAAGAACGCACTGCGTCAATCGCTCCAATTGAGTCAAACATCAATAAAAAAACCCGACTTGGGCAGTATATACTAATTCCATGTTAGAGGCGCTATCCTCCCGGTTTTAGATGGGATTGAAATTCCCACCCAAGATGGCCTTCCACTAGAAGTAATTCAGGCAGGGGAGAAAAATTTTATTAAAGTAAGCATCGCGCTCTGCTCTCACGCGCTCACTGGAAGGAGCACAAACATTAGTTGCGTGAATACCATTCACGATAACAGACGTTATTCGGCCGGAGGTGTGGCAGCGAACGTGAGAGAATGGAAAACCATTTCGGATGAGAGTGCCAGAATGACAGTCGGCAAAATTGCGGATAACCTGAAAGGTGTCGGCATCCTAGACTATGTCCTCCTTTATATCCTGAAGGAGAATTACATCGGCCATGAAATCGCGGAAAAAGCGTCGAAGAACAGCATTTTTTAAGGCGCTGTACATGAACACCAACAGTGTTCAGTGATATTGTTTTCATCATTGAAAAGAAAGGACAACTATCACAACCGGATATCACTCATCAGAGTTCTGGTTATGGCAGAAGAGGCAGAGTCAGCCGTGGTCGTCCCGGGGGAATAGGTGGCCTGAGGGATGATCGGAGTGGCAAACTAGGGATCATTAGGGCAAATTAGAGATCAAGGGTGGTAGTTCGATGTGGCCCGCCTCTAAAAGAGAGCTGGAAAGTTCATCGACACATAGGATGCCTTAAATGGAGAAGGACGATGTGGAATCGGGAATTTTTGAGGCCGCGAAAAATATACATACGATATTTCGACTTCCGGGATCGGTAAAATTTCATTGATTATCTTTGACAAAGGGGTCGAAGGGCCAGCCATCGGGTACGGGAGACAATCGCAAACAGGTGCATCCACCCCCGCTGTCACCAGGGGTTCTCGGGGTGTTGGAAATCCATACCGTAAGGATTGCGAGGAGAGGGCGTTGGGGACGTGGTCGGGGAAGGCGGGACGAAAGATGATCCATCCTCTTTTGACGGGTCACGGAGACGGGAGACGGAGGTCGTGTTAAGAGAAATGAGGTGGCAGGGACTTCAGCTAATATAGATATTCGAAATCAGGAGCTCAGGATCATCTGGCCTCTTGTCTTTCAGTTTCCTTACCGGAGGTATGGTATTACTCTCGAATGTCATCCGCACCACCCAGGAGCCCGTCAGCACGCGCGCCATCTTGTCGCCCTCTCACCTGTTCTCCCACTGTCGTTGGATTTTAGCAAAGCGTTGGAACTCGCCTGTTGTTTCTTAAACGGGGTTTTCACAGGGAGCAAAGAACCCTGACAGTACAAGGGTGGCCGGAAGTCTCGTCATTAGTAATTATTGCCCTCTGATCATTAAGGATGGAAACGGTTTCCGCGGAATATTGTCTAAATCCTAATCATTATAGCCTCGGTGCCAACTTGAAGAATACCATACGACGAATATATCTAAATTGGTTTAACATTATTTCTTCGAGCGAGCGACTATAGCGTGAAGAGGTGTACCTCCAACGGTGTAGGGGGCTTCGCTTTTTCGTCAAATTGCAAGACGAGCGTGTTTACGCGACGTAAAACCATTTAAAAAATCAAATTGCGCACGTTTACGAGAAAAAGGAAGTTCTTTTTCTCGTAAACGTGCGCAAAATTCTTCAATCAGTATATTCTATGAGGGTGGGCATGCTTTTATCAGCGGCTTATCCGTAACTCGAAGGTTCCCTGGTAGGCTGATTCCGGAAGGTCTTTAAGGGTGCGCGTGCAAGCTTCTTTGATGGCACTTAGGGTCCCAGGGTGGTGCCCTTTAAGGGATGATTTTACTTTTGGGAATAAGAAATAGCCTGCTGGTGCCAAGTCGGGACAGTTAGGGGGTTGGGGAGTCGTCACGATGTCGTTGCAAAAGGTCATCGCAAACAGACACTCGACTTTTCTCTTGGTCCTCGATCAAGACATTCGGGATGAGTTGAGCGCAGATCTTTCGCATCGCTAAATTTCAATGATAATGGAGTATGCACTCTTACCTTATCAATACCAATATAGCGTCTGCGATTATGCTCAAACTTAACCAACGGTCTGAATTTAGGACTTCACGCAAACGTTAGGATAAAAATTGTTAATGAAAATTGTTTACTGTTGTTAATATATATATATATAAATTTTATCTAATTGTTAAGCTCTCCAAGGCAATATTTTATTAGATTCCATTAGTATTTCCTATTACGCAAGGATTATCTAAGCATATCTATGAGAATAACTTTAGCTCTGCATATGTAATCATTATTATAATTAGTGTTACGTGAATAATACATACTGATTTTCTACACAGTGATGAAAAAATGACGCGCAAAGAGCAGGGACAAATATACTGGCATCAAGGTAAAGTTTTGTCGCGGATATACATCTCCGCAGCAGTGAGCTTATTTAATGATAAACTGTGCGGATCTTAGGCAATGTGAAATGTAAGAATTATCCTAAATGTTTACAGTATTTCCAAATAGCCCCATAAAAACTAAAATCGATGAAAATAGGGCTGGATATCAATAATTGGTCTTACATAATAATGAATCTCAAGAAACATCTATCAACGCAATTGATTAATACGTTTAACTCAATTAAGTACGTTCACGAAAAGGCAGAATATCAGAATAGTACTCGTAATATAGAATTAATTCATAATCGAAGGCTAAATCATTTATACTTTCATTGAAATAATATTTTTTACCAATTTACAAAGCGCAATTGTTTATTCGAAACCATTATTGAATGAAAGTTCCGTAGGGAAACAAATGAATACTATTCGAATATGACAGAAGTTCGTATTATGAGAAATTATGAGGGGCCGATGCGAGCATTATCAGAAATATCAACATTTTATCAATGGCAGCTAGGCCTATGTCAGCATAAAATCGACTTTTTCCCCCACGACACCCAAACCGTAAACCGTTTGAAATGGATGGAAAATATAAATGCGGAAGCAAGAAATATTGAGCGAAGAACGGAGAGGAGCGGACGACGGACTGATTGAATCCGATGGGCGTGAGATGGGACGCAGATGATTTCTGCGGGCGGTCGGGGAATGCTCTTTGTGCGTAGGAGGGAAGGGTTTTTAGGGACGGGGGGTTGTGTTTGCGCGCGCGCGCGTGTATGTGCATGAGGTGTGAGGCGGGCAGGCAGGGATGACACTAACGGTCCAATGGGAAAATGGGGAGGAGGGTGTGATGGTGGGGGGGAGGAGGGAGTCGATCGCGAGGGGGTCAAGGAGAGAGCGTCGGGGGAGGAGAGGTGGAGATTGGAGACGGGTTATTGGAAACGGGGTGGGGAGGGATAGGGTGAGGAGGAATGGAGTTTGAAAGGGGGTTCGTGGGAGGGCGGTTTTGGGGGAAATATGGGGGCGCCCTCACCCTTACTCGTGGGGTAAAAGGGGGTAGACCGAGGGTGTTAGGGGTGGGTGTGGGGGGTCGAGCGCGGCGGGGGGGACTAGGTAGTATGGTGCGGCGAAGTGACGTGTGTAGGAGGACCGGAAATGGGTTGAGAGGGCGAGAACACGGCATTCGCGGCAGCTGCGTCTCGTCGCGCTAATGGCCATGAATCCAAGCGTGTGTTCGCCGAGAGAGGGAGGGGGGAGGGACGGCGTCGAGAGGGTAGCAGCGGTGGAGCGAGTGAGTTTGTGTGTGCGTGTTCTGTTGCCCCGGCGGGCGAGAAACCGTGGCTGGACGAGGGAGACTGGAGGCGGGGATTGAATTGACACGCGAGCCGGCGCCAGCGGTGGTGGTGGTGCCGCCCGCGATTTCAATGTCGCCGCCAACACTTCAGCGAAGACACTCCCACCATTCCACCACTACCCCGAAAGGCCAAGTTCCCTGCGACATCGTGCCCTTATAGAAAAAGTCCCACCCGTGACTGTGTGTGTGTACAATTTATCTTGTGACGTCCTGTATCCGGAAGCAAAGTCAGAGAAAGTTTCGCGATACGACTCGTACGACGACTATAAATAGCTTATTGCAATAACTCTTGCTTTAACTTACACTAAAGAATAACAAAATTAGAATTAAAATTAAAAAAGTACGTACTAATGAATTTTTATAAAAAAACGATTTCCTCCAAAACGCCTTTTACATCGGGAACGCCGAAATGTAATAGACTCTCATAAATTCTAGGGCGTTACCCTCACTCAATACCTCTTCTGAATGAAACACACACGGATAATATGTGGACAGACTAACAAAAAATTACGATTTATTATTAAGAGTACAGGGTAAATGTGCTTCAAATATTAAAGAAAAATGTTATCTTTCTTTGGTTAGACCTCATTTAGAATACGCTGCTAGGATATGGGATCCTCGCAAAGTTGGATCAAATACCGAATTGAATTGGATTGCGTGTAGGAGGAGCTATATTTGTAAAAAGTTGTTATGATAAACTTAGTAGCGTATTCAAAATATTAGAACAGCTATGCTGGGAATCACTCTCGGAGTGAAGGTTAAATTACAGATAAAATCTACTGCATAAATTGGAAGGACGTCTCTTTAGCAGTGATGTGGAAAATGTTTTATTACCCCTGTCGTACTACGATAGGAGAGGTCATGTCAATTAATTTAGAGAGAGTAAGTGTAGGACAGATAAATTTAAGGTTTTATTTCCTCCATGAACGATAAGGGATCATAATGACATCTTTCTAACAAAATTAGTCTGGTCTTTTTATTAAACCCCTGCCACATACCTTAGCGTTGACTTGCAGGCTGCTAAAATATCAAAAATACCAATAAAGTCAATTGTTTTCTTCTTTGTTTTAGACTCACACACTTATGTTCCATTCTTATTAAATATATGTTTAGCCCCATTCGTACTACAGTACGAGAATTCAAGTCAATAAAGTTACAGAAATTGAGTGTAGAATAATTATATTTAAATTGTCCATTTTCCATAAACGATAAGGGATGAAAATAACATTGTCCGACGGCGTTAAGTAAACCCATTCGGGTGAAAATTAGTTCAGTGTGTGTTCACCCCCTGCCACACCCTAGCGGTGTCTTCCCGGGGAATTAAAAATGCTAAAATACCGTTAATGTTTCAAAATTTTATTTTCACGGTGTTGTTCAACATTGTCGCCTTGTTTTACGTTTGAACCACAGAAAACGTAATTGTGTGTGTGTGTTTTGTCAACCATTCAACACTTCACATCATTCTAATTTCTGATTGATTTTTGGATAAAAAAGGAAGGAATACAATGAAATATTCTGTAACTTTTGTCCTCCTCCTTCTCCCATCACTCACTCGATTTTTCAACATAATTTCCAGATACCTAGCGCAAATAAACTTGATCCGTGTGACACGTCCTTATATACCCTATCCTATGAACCAGAAACAAAGTAATTAAAGATTAAATGGGTCTTAAAGAATTCTCTAACCCCAACCATTCGCTACGCTTCAACCCTCATTGCTACTCATCCGGAGTATCTTTATTTCCTTCTTGTCCAAGAATATATTTTCTTTGGAAGATTCCCACCTCCATTGATGGCCCCTAACATCTTCAAGGATGTAGTTAATGGTACCTAAGGGCGGATTAATCTTGTCTTTGGTAAACAGACTGTTGCTTGTGCCACAGAGAGACCAGATTACTAGTAAAGAATTACTGCACCAATTGAAAAAGGACCAATACAAAAAGAAAAACAAAAACGGTACTGAACTAAAAGTACAAAATTATAATTTATATGATATAACAACGTAAACAGGATCCATTTTCTTTCGATTTTTACATACTTTTGCATGCACTTGCTGCGCGTGGTAATTAAGGTTTTCCTGAACCCTCTTGGTTCAGTTAATTAGAAGTAGGATCTAATATAAGAATCATGAATGAAATTTGAAGATGATTAATGTTGACCTTTCAATACATCCGAACAGTTTTCTAAATATTTTTCATTCTTCCTTTATTGTCTGAATGAAATTTTATTTTCCAGGAATTACGCTTCGCAAAGACCTCGAACAACACCGATTTACACAACTCACTCAACATATGAAATAGTATGGGCATTTAAAAAAAATATATGTTAGCATCCTGCAAGCCACCACCAGGGTGTGTGTGGCAGGAGGTGAATGCACATCGGACTAACTTTGACACAAATATGCCCTATTGCGGTCGGACAATGTTATTCTGATCCTTTATCGTTCGTGGAAAACATGACTTCTTAAATCCTTCTGCTTCACACCTAATCTCTCTAATTTTGCTAACAAGATCTCTCCTCTCGTAGCACGATGGGGTTAATAAAATATTTTCAGCATCACTGCTAAAGAGACGTCCTTCCAATTTATGCAAGATATTTAACCTCTAATCTTCGCTCCGTGAGTGATTCTCATATTAGCCTAGTCACCAAGGCCAAGTGTCTAAATGAAAACGATTGAAAGTGCACGGTAATTAATGGTTGGCAGGCTGCACAGCTATTAAAACTACCGAGTACCATATTTGACTGATATTATTTCAGTTTCGATTTCCCATGCATATGATATTCATGGATGTCCAAATCTCAGAGGAAATATTGTCATGGACCTTTAAATAAAAAAAATAAACTGAGTTTAGACAGATCTAGTGTAACATCAATATATTTAATATCTTGCTTTTCCTGCGGAATATAAAAGAATAGAATACCCGAAATTGGCCACGATTGGGGAAAAAGCAGTTTTTTTTCATTATACCTACCGTTTTTCATTAATTTTTTTAACCCTCATTTTATTTTTCTTCCTGTAGTTAGTATTCCCCTATTTACCCTGTTTATCACCATACCTTTATATAACTACATCCGTGACTCCATTTATAATGCCTATTCTTTCTCACCGTCTATATCGCTTTCCCAATAATCTCCTCTATTACACTGTTCAAAACTCTGTTTCCACTCAATGTGTTATAGACTACCCTGCAAGCAACCGCTAGGGCGGGTAACGCCCGTTTATCTAATCGAATCTACATATTCCATTTAAATGTTCCCGATGCAGTAGGCGTTCTGGAGAAAATTTATCTTTTTTCAATAATTCATCACAACGCACTTTCTTAAGTTTAATTCTAATTGCCAAGTGTCGCATCATCCTTGTATAGCATTACTCTTATCTAAAATAGTGGCTATGTCCTCAGAATGACGGATATCACGGTAAACCACTGTATCGTCGGCAAATAAACGTTTCTTACCTGTATTTGTGATTACGGAGTCAATGCCGTTAACGAAAATTAGGAATAAAAAAAGTCCAATAACATTACCCTGGGGAACACTGGAAGAAATGTCTACTGCATTAGAGCTAACACCTATATTTTCTGACTAATCTTTGTGCCTGATCATTCAAAAAGTCTTTAATTCAACCCAGGGTATTTTTAGTTTAGCAGTTTACAATAAGGTACTTTGTCGAGAGTCTTTAAAATCTAGAAACACCGTGTTCACATGACCATTGCTCTCTCCCGAACTAAGGATATGATGAACAATGAGTGCGAGTTGTGTCTCGCAGGATTTACTTTTTCGGAAACCTTGCTGGTTTTCCATCAAAAAATCTTGACTATCTAGGTGTCTCTCGATCAAATAAGCAACTCTATGCTCCGTGACCTTGCATGATATGGATGTGATGAAAATAGATCCGTAAATCCTTGGTTCCTCCTTGTCTGCGTTTTTAAATTTAGGTGCTACATTAGCCGTTTTCCCATCATTGGGAACCTGTTGATCTAGTAGTGATATCTAAAATATGATTTATCTTTATTTTCGTAAAAAGTGCAATATCGTACATATTTTAGTGCGTAATAGTAAACCCAACTCTTCACATAATTTTTGAATGCTGATTAGGGCGATCTTAGTTAGTTGTAGATTTGTGTTGTTCCCTATTTCCACGTGCATTACAGTATCGTTTGGAAATAATCATCTGTTGCTTTTTATTTCTGAAGTTATAACGGTAATGTAGGGGATGTGGTGGTCCAGAGAACTACTGATCGGAGGGTCCGCGTGCGATTCCAGGGAACCCTCAGTTTCACGCAGCTGTTTTATGTTTTCAGTACTAGAATCCGAAAACTATAACCGACACAGGGAAAGGACATGTCCTTCCTAATTACCCTGATGTGAGAATTTCACATGCTGGTCGAGAACGCTGCCATCATCTACCGAACCGATTTTTGGGTTGAATGCTGGATTTATGGTTTAATCATTAGTATATAGAGCAAAATATCCTACGACGCTACTCTGAGGGTCGTCAAATATTACTTTTACAGAATTAGAGATTGAGGCTTGTATTACTGAAATATCTTTTGTTTGCGATTATGAGAAAAGTTCCGAGTCAAATTTATTGCATCATCGTTTATTTCGTACTCTTGCAACGTTTGTATCAATTTTAAGTGAGAAAATTCATGAAATAACTCATTAAAATGAAAGCAAATGACATATACTTGTTTTTTCCTTCTTCCGATTTTAGGATATCTTCCATAAAAAGTCCCCATTTCGTTTCACATGATATTTCCTTTATGGTTCCACGTTTTTTGCTGAATATAAGATTGTGAGTGTCGACGAATGTTATTACGTTGCTAGTAACGATATTTTTTAGAACATAACGTTAGAGGCTAAAGAAATTGGTCGGTAATTACTGGGACTTTGTTTATTTTGGCTTTTAACGATTGATGGAATGTTAGCTTTTTCCTAGTTCAGGAGGAGCGATTCATTTGTAAATTCGAGTTCTAAAATTCTTATCTCTTTGAATAATCTAGGACTCTAAAAACTTAGAATGTCTTTCTTCCCCTACTCTAGCTATGCAATCGCTTCTTCAAGAAGTGTGAGTGACTATAACCCCATCACTTTGAATCGTTCTGACAAGCGAGATATTGCCATTTTCTTTTCCGTCTAACCCTTACTTATCCACCCTTTTCCTTGCGGAATTAATTAGGTCTCTTCCAGCGAAGGCCTAATGGTGAAAATGGTTTCTCTTGACACCACCAAGTAAGTTCACCTTTCGTTCCTTGAGCTATTCTAAAAACCAGCCTTTAATTTTCCAGCCCATTTCGTTAATTATTTTGGCTAATTGCTCGACCTCTCACTTCTCTCCCTGCATGATCTTAAAACATCCAACCCTGTATTCACGTCGCCTTGTATTGCTAATTCACTATAGAGTAACTTTCCTATCTGAAATAGTTTAATTACTGTACATCTTGAAATTAGTGACCACTGATTACACTCAAATAAATACAACAAATTTTTTGACGAGATGCAATCATAATCAGTGTATAGATGATTTTAGTTTGAGTCGCCTAAACGCAATTACGTTCTTGTAAATGAAACTTAATTTAAAATATATTTAAACTAAATGAATTGCAAAATGACGAATATTGATACGAGCGCAGTATTGCCCTAAACGTTTACACAATCAATCGCATGTAATTTTCAAAAGTCTGCAGATATTCGCTGGTGTGTCCTGATTTGGGGAACATATTTATCCAGACATTCATTTGGCTAGGGATACTTGGATTGCAATAGTTAACGTCGCTTCGAGAGAGGTCGCCGAGTGCCTGTGGGCCTTTGAATGCCAACACAACGCTTTCGCCTTCCAACCATTCTCTGGGTGCCGAAGGTTGCATGCAGTCTTTTGAAAGTGATGCCATCTAAATAGCAGCTGTGAGGTCTGCTGGACTGATTAAAATCCTACTAAATATGCAAAAAGCTCACATGTCATCATGACATGTTCAAACTATGGTGAGGAAAACTACAGAAAAAAGGAATTAGATATATGCATGGTAAAAAAAGGAGTAAAATTTTTATACTGATAATAAAAGAGCTTTAATTTATAATTAGAATGAGAGGGACTGTCCAATAAAAATTAATGGAATTCTTTTAACAAATTTAATTATTCTTGAAAATTTTATGGTTTTTCTCCAAGAAATACTGTTTTTCTCTTCTAGATTTAATTCATTTTTCTCCACTTTGAAGGCATAACGGATGCCATTTTCTGATGGGCCGATCAAAATCGGCAACAGCCCTATCCACCGCTTCTGCTGATGAAAAATTCTTTGCATGAAGATTTCCTCACATTAAGGAAAGGGGAAAATCACATTTGGGAGGGATTTCGGTGAGAACAGATATAGAATGTACAAGATTTGTATAAAAAGTAACGGTAACAATTTTTTCCTGACGTGTGCGTGAAGTTATGAATTTAGATCGTCGGTTAAGTAGGCGCATAATCGCAGATCGGATATTGGCATTGATGAGAAGACAATGCACACATCATTATCAGTGAAAATTTGGCGAAGCGAAAGGTCTGCGTCAAACTCACCCAGCCCAAACTGCTCCAAGATAATGGACTACCTGACGAAAAACCTCACTCTAATGTTCAAAGTTATGCGTAGCTATTGACTCAGATTAATTAACGTTTTAGGTATGCGTTAATAATCTTATTTTTTAACCGGGTCTACTATAAGTTATTGAGGAAATGTCAACAAACGATTATTAGCGTTCCTGCACTAGAATTATTTCTCAGTGGCGTAATTGGGGTGATGAGGTGACTGAAGTCCGTCCACTGCAAATGAAAATTAAAATTATTCTGGAAAGAGCCAAAATATAATCGGGAAAAATGCACGGTAGGTTCGATATATTGCACGCTTCTATGGGCACAGGATTGACGTATGACTTGCGTTGACTGCGATTTTGAGAGAATTTACTCTTTCTCCATCAGCAATTCTCTACCAGAGAAAACAACGCCATCTATGGGTGACCAAATCTCTGCTTTTCACGACATAATTGGCTTTAACAATAGCTTTGAAATCCTTGAGACTCGCTTCGGAGAGTCAATTCCGAGCCTTTAATTTACATTTTCATTGCATTTTCCAATCCTTCTCAAAAATTTCTTTTGCCGCCACGTTCCAAGAAGGTATTTTAGTGAAGGATACAGTTTCACTCTTACTTCCCGAAGCACATTCAAAATCCTTTATCGATTCAATTTCATCAAGATACCTCTCGATTCCCTCGTGAAGAAAATGAGATAGAGAAAGCCAGGAAAAAAAGGACTGGAAAAAGTAGACAATCAGATGAGTGAGTGAGGAAAACACAAAGGTTTGCATGTAAAGTATCGGTAACAATTTTTCCTGACGTGTGCATGAAGTGCTGAATTCAGACATTCGGTTTAATGGGCGCAGGTTTGCAGATCGCATTTCCATTGATAATATAGCAGTGCACACCATTATCACTGAAAATTTGGCGATGCGAAAGATATGCGCTGAACTAGTCCCGAAAGCCTTTGGACAGACGACCATGAACAGAGTCGAGTGTCTGCTTGCGAAGACCTGCTACAACGGCATCGCGACGATTCCCCAAACCCCTTACAGTCCAGACTTGGCACCAAGAGACTATTTTATACCCTCAAAAATGAAATCCTTTCTCGAAGGACACCACCATGGGACCCTAAGTGCCGTTAAGAAGCTTGCACGCGTACCCTAAAGGGTCTTCCGCCTTCCAGTGAGCCTCCCAGTCGTGCAAAAGCCGCCAGCAAAAATGTATCTACGCTCAAGGGATGTACTGATTGAAGATTTTTTATGCATTGCAGCAATATCTACTGAAATAAATCTATTTTTACCAAACTTTTCCCTTGTTATTCAAGCCATATAAATATAATGGGGGATTTTGATGAGGATCTTCAATTATTTTCATCCCCCTTGCCCCGCATAGGAATTTATTTCAACCGACGATTACGGCGCGTCTTGACGGATGGTGTAAGTGAAGGTCCTTCGAGCTGGCGAAGGACGCCGGCACGGCGGTCGGAGCAGCCAGCCGTCCCCAGGAATGCCTCAGTTGGATCACCACCAAAATAGCGACGGGTCGTTGTCGCGGGAGAGCGCCTACCTAGTTGCCTCCGGCGCGCATGAGTAAGCCGCATTCTTTCGGACCATCGTCAGCTCCCAAGAGACCCCCTTCCCCATACTTAGGCAAAGACTTTGGAAAGATTTTCATTTTACATAATAATACTACCCTCGTTGCGTGTCACTGCGCATAAACCACGAAATCATTTGTATTTTACTCAGCGAGGGATTACAAACTGACATTACCCTATGTATTGTAGTAAAAAATGAATTTTGATTGTAATATTTCGATAATTTGAGGAGAAATGAAATTCCTCTAGTAGAAAAGTAAATGACAGAGGGTTCCATTGCACCCCATACCACGTGCCTCACGGGCGGAGTATGACGTGGAGGTAAATTATTCTATACTCAAACCTGAGCTCACAAACAACGTGCGATTTTCTTCCTAACAACCAAGAGCTGTCTCTCTTCTAATGAAGACATTCTATAACTTACTAGTTATTGGAAAAGATTTGCCAAACACAAAAAGAGACTTCCACGAATAATATGGAGAATTGTAACCCTTCCACTACTTTAGGGAAAGATGGTAGCTTAGAGTAATCTATTGTCATTACGAATAAACATATGTAAAAAGTTGATAAAATATTAGTATTTATTAGAAAATCGTTGGAGAAATGTGATGAAAAGGTTAAGGAAAAATGTTATCTTTCGCTGGTTAGGTCTCATTTAAAATATGGTTCTAGTATATGAGAAGTTCACGAAATTGGATTGATTGCCGAATTGAATCGCGTGCATCGTAAAGTATCTAGATTTGTGTAACGTTTTTATGATAAACTGAGTAGCGTATCCGAAATATTAGAAGGCTAGGCTGGCACTCACGGAGCGAAGGTAAAATTACAGATTAAATCTCATGAATAAATTGGAAGGACTTCTCTTTAGCAGTGGTTTTCAAAATGTATTATTACCCCCATCGTACTACGGCAGGCAAGATCATGTAAATATAATTAGAGAGATTAAGTGTTGGACAGATGCGGTGTCATTTTTCTCATGAACGATAAGGGATCAGTATAACGTTGTCCGAACGTGGCGGGGGTAAAAAGCATTATGGATCACCAGAAGTCCGGTGCGTAATAACCCTCTGCCACATTCTCTAGTGGTGGCTTGAAGGGTGCTAATTAAATAAAACATAGATTAAGTTGTGACACTCCGCATTATCTAAATCTTGCTAAACCGAAATAAATTCATTATTGTCATTTATTTCACTTGTAGGTTATTTACAATTGAACTCATAATTTAAACGAAGGGAAGATGATGAAAACCATCTAAGAACACAATTTCTTCATGACTACTTCATAAACAAAAGATTTGGATATTAGCAGAGAGTCAAAGGGGTTCGGGTACTCTTGACAATGATTGGACCTTATGCGATATAAGTTTGAAGAACATGGGTAGCCAAATCGCACCAAAAGATCATCGTAAATATTGTCATAAACCACGCAACGGGAAATTGAGTATCACTTCGTGACTCAGTAGCACCAATTCGCATGCAAATAAGCCAGCATTACTGCCTGGGTAAAATTTTGCGGTTTATGAAGGTCTTCTTATAGTCATATTTCAAAATGAAAAAGAAAATTCAGAAGTCAAACAGCTGAATTTCGATAACCCTTAACACTCTCTCCCGTCCGTAAGACGAATAGAGAGGAAATCGAAAGAAATCACACTTATTCATCTCTGCTGAAACTTCTTCATACATCAAGAGTAATATCACTCAATCTCTCTAGATATAAGAGACTGATCCAACATTGAGTTCTTCGCTGCATCTTACGATACACGTAACAGAGTCAACACTCGAAATAATTTATTTTAATCCATGTAATGATGTCCATATCCCAGAAGGACTACAACTTTTCCAACGCTTAAGTGAAACTCGACCAACCTAGAGAAAAATCCGTGCAATCACCTGAATGAACTCTTGGACCCTATTCGCATTTTCGGACTCAGGAAAGCCGGCCAAAGCTCCGTGACTAGAGTTGAGAAATGATGTCGCGCACCTGTTTTGATGGACTTGGACGGAACGTATCTGCGAAATGACGATCGCATACGCAAACAGGAGAGTCGCAGGTTTGCATTTTGAATGAATCACCAGATGGCGAATGGGTGCGCGCGTGTTAAACATAGAAAGAGAGGGTCGATGGGGGGGGGAGAGTATTTTTACGCGGTCCTAGGTGCGTTCGGCACGCTCACTTGACGCAGCGATTTATTTTTATTGGTGACTGTCTACTCCCCCCCCCCCTTTGAAAAAATCTCTCTCTCCTTCCAAAGAGATGATAATGAAAAACTGTGGTGAAACCTCTGAAGTATGTCTTCTACTGTCATAATATCGACGGCTGGTTTGAATGATGAAGTATTACGACAGCCAAAAAATGGGAAATAATACATGGTTTTTATAAATAGTGTCTAGAAAGGAATCGGAAAAATAGATGATTTTCAATAGATAGATGCCTCAAAATTCTTAAAAGTACAATGCAACAATTCCACAGTGTAAAAACCATTCGCCTTGATAGAGATGCAAAGGGAAGTACTTCCCTTGAGCGTCGACACACTTTTCACGTCAGCGGCTTTTCCACGACTCGAAGGTTCTCTGGTAAGCGGATTCCGGAAGATGTCAGAAGGGTACGCGCGCAAGCTTCTTTGACGGCACTTATGGTTGTCTTGCTCTCTGACGGAGGAATTTACTTTTGGGAACAGGAAATAGCCTGCTGGCGCCAATTCGGGACTGTGAGGAGATTGGGGAATCGTTGTGATGCTGCTGCAGAAGATCCTTGCAAACAGACACACGAGTCTGTTCTTGGTCGTCCGTTCAAAGAACTTCGGGACGAGTTTAGTGCAGATATTTCGCTTTGCCAAATTTTCAGTGATAATTTTGTGTGCATGGTCACCCTACCAATACCAATACGATCTGCAATCATACGCACACTTAACCGACGTTCTGAATTCAGCACTTCACGCAATACACATCAGAGAAAAAATTGTAACTTTTGTTACAATCCTTGTGTTCATTGAGCATCTCAAGATAACGATCAGTTTACATGCATAGTGCCCTATTTCCCTGTAACTATGAATGACAAATGCACCAAGAGGAATCGATGGGCGGTTTACCGTGTATGATAACGGTGCTAATAAAATTTACCTCGAATTTCCCTTTCAAAATTCAAGAGTAGCGTGTTCTTGGGTCATAATTCTGAGAGAAAACGCAGTCCATTTGGTTTACACATGAGATTAAAGTGCGTTCACTGCAATTAAAGAAGTACCTAACCTCGAAGCCGCTGGGGACAGATTGCTGGGTAAATATCCCGCCTACTAACTTGAAGGTCAACGCTCAAACTCGCATCTCGGGTTCTGTGAATTCGGGTTGCCCGACCCATTAGTGACCCTCAAAAGCAATCATATGCTGGCAAGTGGGTTCCACGCAGTCAGGAGGACATCGAGCAGCCACAATTGAAATAAGTTTGAACGATAATTTCATCTATCTAATGACATTTAGAAATAATACAAAAAATATATTTGAAGGATCGATGGTTATTGGCGTAATTTTGTTAAATCGATTCATAATGGAAATGAAAGAATAAAGGATGCTAACATCCCTACTCCTTAAGAAATTTCATTGCATAAAATACGTGTTGAATGAGTAACATAGCACTGATCTACTGATAAATATCTAAGAAAAGAAAATTAAATGCTGAAGGAAAGGGTTTCTTTAGTCATTGACGCATGTCATGCATCATTTGTTTCATTCAAATCTGTAACTCGCAATGTTCCCAATTAATATTTAACATATTAAAAATAATGCTTTCTTGAAATACACCGATCGTTTCGTATATCGATCAAGTGGACATGCATATGCTTACATCCTTCGTCCAGTGAAACGGAACTCTTAATCAAAAGTATGACTCCTTAAGGGAGAAGCGGATTAATCACTTTCATCCCTTACATTGCAATGCATCGCAGGTGAGATCATTAACCCGTCCCCGCCGCTGTGTACATCAATAAATTCCCTCTGCGCACGAATTAATCCGCCATCGCACCTCAACGCCCCGGTGCACGCGGCGGTGGCAAGGCCTGACCCCCCCCCCCCTCCCGGTCACCCCATCCCCCCCTGTGAATCTCGTTCGACGCGAGCGGATGAGAACGAATGATGAATGCTTATCTACACTCCCATAAAAAAAGAAGGGGGTAAAAAACAGTTCGATTCGGGGGGTAGGTGGCGTCGGGGGGGGGGGGGGGGTGGTAGGTCGGCGGGTTGGGAGAGGAATCGGAAAACAATTCCAGATAAATCAATTTCCCAATTCATCCCGTTTATATACCCAACGAGAAAGAGAAAGAGAGAGAGGGAGAGAGAAATGGAGTGAATGAGAGAGGGAGATCAGAGAGAGGACTTCATCTTTTTCAGTTATCCCTCCACCATTTTTCGGGCCCCCTTTTTTCCTGACCGCCGTTTTTAAAGCACTTTGAAAAAGTCAAAGGACTCAAAAGGAAGAGGATTGACACGTTCATTTATTTATTTATTTGAGTGCGATTGTTTTCAGAACGGTCCATTCTTCATCCATCCTCTCTCTCTCTCCGAACCCCTTTTTCGCACCAATAAAACGCTTTCCATTTCCGCCACTCTCTCGTGCCATCTGTCTCTCTCTCCTCCACGCTTTGAAAACCAGTCACCTCCTCCATCCTAGCCCCAAAACCAATGCGCCAGCTAAATCTCCATACCTCTCCATTGACTTTAACCGCAGCAGATGAATCAAAGCCGATGTAAAGCGAAGCGGATTCCAGCTTGATAATCGCGGCTTCGGTCCCCACAGTTTCACGCGAGTTATCCTTTCAGGTACTCTTATAGTACCTAGCCCATTGGTGAATGTGTCAAACTAAGCTCAAATAAGAGAAAGTTACTTAAAATAACAACACGGCTGCATTTTGTTGTGGACGTGAATATATGATCGCATTAATGAAGAAAGAAACGCACATTGACAAACAGCGAGACTAATAGTAAAATATTAAGAGATACTCTTGATTTCACTCATTAAACAGGGCACTAATTTATGTTCCTGTCGACACACATTTGATCTGTTTACTTAAACAATCCGAGGCAACAGTGAACGGAAAATTTTATCAATTTGGACGTTACACGACAACGCTATTTCGTCTTTGATGCCACGTATTCCAACCGACAGTATTATAGGAGTTTGGGTAGTTCTGTGTACAGCTGATCAGTAGTTCGTCGATTAAATCAACCTGACCTTGTTTGTGTTGTCGATCCCCATTACTGCTAGCGTACGATTCCATAATGTCTTCACATGAATAGTTTTCCCAAAGGGGAAATAATAGCGGGTAAGTCGTATTTCTCATGAAATCGTGGACAATAATCGTTGTCAAAGGGGATAGACCGCAGTCCTTAAACGATGCCAAGCATTCAAAACGTTTGAAGAAAAAGAAATTCGACCAATCTACGCTGTTATCTTTCCGGGATAATCTAAGTAAAAATAACCTAATTTTATTTATTTCAGAGACCACAATTTTCTCGCTATAACACTCCATTACACATCATTGGTTTTGCTCCTCTATCTGTATGGTGAGCCAACTCTAATCGATTCTCTTAGCATGAGCCAAACAGTGTGCAATGTCTCTTTCATGCGTCTTCATTAAAAATGTATACAATCCTAATTATTCCGTATTTTTTTTCTTTTTAAGTCCTCATCTTCCTCATGTCCATGCAAACGCTCCATAAGTATCCAATAACCGCCACCACTTGAGCCAACATTTATATTTATCAAGGAATACACTGGATTTATTTCCATTTGGGGAGTAGAACATTCTTGTGTACTGCTTATTTTACTGTCATGCCAAAACACTCATTTTCCTTACAGACTAACTACCACCATAAACCTACAAACGAACTACATACATAACCACTACTACATAAACCTACAAACCTTCAGGCTAACCCATGCCCACAGTTGGGTATATATTCATGCTCAAATCTTTTCATTCAATCTTATCATTTAACAAATAATTGCACCTTAGGATGCAGTAAGATATATACCCAATAACGTGCAAGCTAAAATTTGAAAAGCAATAAGGCTTCCACTACCACATGAGCATTCAACATACAACGGTATTATATATACTACTATACTGCTACATACGGTATTCTCGTATGTTACTGTGTGTTACGCAAATAACCCTAATGCGTATTTTGCCAACAAAAACGAAGTAAATATACCGTTTATAAGCATTCTGATATTCTTATCAAATATTAAAACGTGCTGTAGAATTTATTTGGAAATAATTATGAGGCGCCAATTTTTGAAACTAGGCGCTATATAGTTTTCCCTCACAAATTACTTGTTGTGAGCACTTAAAACTACTAAAAACGGTTTTTTTGTGGTAACAACAAGTATTTTTGCAAAATTACTCCAACATTATTCCGATGGAAACACACCGCCGCCAGGGCATGTATAAAACCTCAGATATTCGATACCTCTTTTCATAAAAACTAAAAAGGCCCTGTTCTAATTATCTAATGTACTTATTGAACAGAGTGTATGTACTAAGTGCTACAAATGCCGAAAGTGTTATCAAAATCCCCTACAAGCGACGCCTCAATGAAAAAGCATTACATAACCAGATTTTCCTTCGCAAACCTCCAGTTAGTATCTACAATATCATTTTTAGTTTACACTCAATATTTTCCCTATATTCCAAATAAAACACTAATACTCTCTTTTAGACACATTTTCCCTCAATTTTCCTCTCCAAAGTTAACCCAATCTCGTAACTTTGCTCTTCCCGTAGTGCATGGGGGACTTTCCAGGTATCCGTTTTAAAATTAAAAAAGTCCAATTACATCTCAAAACATTACACCAGCCATTTTCATGAATGAATTTCTCTTACATTTATTTTCCCAACAAAATATCATACAGAATGAGAGTACATATTCTTGCTTCGGCATCAATATCGACATAAATACCCCGCGATCCACCAAAAGTGTATGGCAGGGAGTGCAAGCACCAGGGGGATAGGTGAGTGGGGAGGATATGGGAGAGGGAAAAATATTCATTAAAATGCTTCACTTCCATTCAATCCAAACATTCCATTCATTATTTTTTGTTAATTTAATTTACATTTGAAAATCCACGAAACAAACAAATACACCCTGGTTCTACTCTTATGTTACTTTACACTGGCTTTACATTGCTTTTAACACCCTCCTATCCTATTTCTGGACCCAAACTAATCATCCTCTTAACTAACCACGTGCTCTCCTTGCCGCCCTTTTATTGAAAATCTTAAAATCCACGTTATATGGGTGTAAAACTACATTTATTGTTCCTCATATATGAAAGCATTTCCTATTTTTTGGATTAAATTAACACTTACCTGACGAAATGTTTCGGTGAGGTACTCAGTAACCGACCTCTCTATTAGTGACTTCATTACTGCAATGGTATACCGAGTTCCTCTTCCCTTCCCTTCCTGAAATCAAAACTCTAAGCATCAACCATATGCCCTGCTATCCATCCTCTTGTCAATGACTCTAAAAACTACTTAAGCTGCGTTCAAAATCAAACTTATAGTTCGGTAATGTTAAATTACGCCTGTCTTTCACCTTTTTTGGGATAGGAATTAACATTGATCGGTCGGAATCTTCCGGTCGAATTCCTCTCTTATAAATGCTAGGAATTAGTCCGTAATAAGTCTTCTCTCCACTTTTTACTAGTTCCTTAAGTAGTTTCGCGGAAATAAGATACATCACCATGGCCTTATTTGATTTCAATTCCCTTAATACTCTTTCCATCTCGCCATTAAGTAAGGCTGGACCTAAGCTACTCCCACCTACGTCGTGTCCTCTTTCAATGTCCAGTTTTGCTGACCTGGTTAAGCTTTACTTGGAATATCCTGCCAGTATATAGGATCCTCACGAAGTTGCATTGGTTACCGAATTGGACCGCGTGCAGCATAGAGGAGAAATATTTGTAAAACTTTGTTACAGGTATGGTATCTTGAGTTGTGTATCTAAACTATTAGAGTAGCTAGGCTGGGAATCACTCACGGAGCGTATTTATTTCATTCCTTATCCATTAACTTTCCATATCCTCTCACAAAAGGAGGGAAGGGATAAAGGAAGTACACAGAGGAAGTACTGGAGATGGTGGACGGGGAGAGGGGTTTATTGAGAGAAATCCTATGGAGGCAGGAAAAATGGATGAAAGGCGTATTGAGCGGTAGTGGAATGTTGAAGAATGTAATAGAGGGGAGAATGTTGGGCAAGCGAGGAAAGGGCAGGAACAGGATAGGGATGTTGGATGGGATGAAGGGAGGAAAGGAAGTACACAGAGATGAAGAGAGACCTGATGTAGAGTAGGTTGCTGAATTGGGTTTTGAATGAAGTTAGAACATATTTATTTAATAGTTTTGTCCATCCAAAATCCTACCTTAACTGGTAGATAACCTAAAAATAATAATCCTCTCACGCCGTCTTCTACCACTCTTTTCTTTTACTCTCTTAGTTTCCCTTCCTCAGTTTATATTTCACCTATTTCTACTTCTAGCTATTTTATTCTGTGTTCGTATTCTTCCTATCCAGCTTAATTCAAATACAATTAATTCTCGAGCCTGAATACACGTATCTAAATTCCGGAATTGTGATGATCCATCTTTTTGTCTTTCATTTTCTTCAACATTTTACCTCAATAATGCTATCACCAATTTTAAAACTGACCCATTCTCGAAACTTGTCTGATCAGAGTTATTTTTCACATTCAGGATATATCAATGGCCTGGTGCCCTTCACTAAATTTGTAAGCCTCTTATCACATGAAAAAATTATTAATGTTTCTAGCGTCACTCCTTTTAAAAACACAAAAAGGGGGGGAACTAAGTCATCAAATGTGAAAAATAATCACTTTTCCTCCGCGTTTGGAAAAAAAATTATAAAAGAGCAGAAACATACCAACTCGTATTTTATCGCATTATTTTTAGCCTTATCATTCAGTATCAACCCTTAACTGCCTGAATGTCACTACGAACTTGTCTACTGCTGACCACGATGACAAATATTTTTACACTTTGAAATTTATGCAATTTTAACATCCATCGATTTCAACATCATCCACCCCTTGCGATTCAGTTCACATGCACTTAGAACATTCATTCGCGTCGCGATCATTTCATTCAATAACCCTCGTTTATCTCAATTTACACCTGGTACGAGCGCATGCATAGGTGTCCACAAAAGATAGCTATGGGCGTCCATCAATGCTTCATTCTTAGAAGTCAGAGCGATTCGGCCGTCTGTGGCATTGATTTCACTTTTGTTAGCAATGGATGTAGGATTTGTAAATGCATCGGTATTTTCAGCACCCGTGCGACCTGAAGTATTCTCTTCGAATGGTAATGACACCGATGATAATGGCTCACCTTCGAAAGGTTATGGTTCCAATTAATGGGTCCACTGAAAAATTATATTGAGTTCACGTTTAAAATTTTATTAACGAACAAGATATTTTGGAAATGATTTACCAACTAGTGATCCATTCCAACTTTTGGCAGAGGGTTGTAAATAATATATTTAACACGTATATCTCAAAGTGCTTCCAATCGGGAAGTCCATAATTAACTATCCTAAAAAAATAGGCAATGTTTCTGCACTTAACTTTACATAATATATTACTCATATTAAGCATTAATTTAGGACCCTGCGCAGAAAAATACAAGTTCCATATTAAACAGACTACGGAGCCATCTATTTTTACAAATGATCACTATTAATGTAAAGGGTAGCGGAATCAGTTAAAAGTCAGGGCCAGTGAAAGCACGAATAATACCTAAAACTCGTACGACTTAGAATATTAGATACACGCAAATCAATGAATATTTACTCTTATACAGAGAGGAATATCATTAGCTTCCAATTATATTAGTAAGCATGACCACAGAGCTTGAGAAGTTAAGAGAAATTGACATGGTGTAGACAGATATAAACATAATAGAAATATCACATATGGATATTCGAACGCCCCTAAAAAAAGTGTGCGGAATACCAATCATCAATCACTGCAAAATCTGATGACCTTGCATATCTTGCCACACGCCCTTTTGGCAGCTGGAAGAGTAATAGGTAGTCGAATATATGAGAAGATATTTTTCCTAAATTCACTAATTGAGGGGAACAATGATAACGGAGTCACCACACTCAACATTCATTAGATTGCCTCTATACATTCCCCATGGTATTGGACTATAGAGCAGAGAGAGAGAGAGAGAGCGCGCACTTCGCAAGCGGTTAAAACTTCGTCGCCACACCCGCAGTTCATTTGCCAGAAAGATTCTCTTCAGTGGTTCATCTCTCCCCTCAGAGTTATTCACCTCAAAAGTTGACTCGTGGTTTCTTTGTTCCACCCTACGGGGAAGGGTTTAAGAGTGCCGGAGTTGAATATTCGGTCTAACGGGGATCTAAATAAAGCCTTCCTCCCCTCAATCCTCCCGCTCGCTATCCTCTCCTCCATTTGGGGAGACCCTTAGGAGCATGGATCACGCCCCACTAAAAATAAAGATATTTACACGCCTCCCAACCTACTTCTTTGTCTTAGCCGCCTCATTTTCCTTTTTCTGTTTTACTCCTCTCAGTCATTTGTTATGTCTTTTTTTGTATCTGGTTGTTAATTTGTTCACGTGTACAGCATAGTTTATTTTCACTTTCTGGGTCTTAAATTTTACCAGTCAGTTAAACCCTTTTGGTTGAATAATAATTTTTTATATGTTTATGCTAGATTTTGCTTGTAGGCTTGCGTGGAGGGGTTTTCCTTTTTAGTTTTTCAAAACTCCTCGTGTGAATGTCTTCCTATTATTAGCGTCTTCGTACCCGAATCCCAATTTTTTTCCCCGTGAATCACTCTTTTGGTACGTAAACACTAAGGATCATTTTTAGTAGCGCTATATTTATTTACGCTTCAAGTTTGGAAAAAAAAGGGCAAAACGATGTAAGTGATCCGTTAAAGGCCACAATTCGGCCCAAATACAACGTTCGTATAAAAATTACCGGAGACAATTTTCTCCTCAAATGTTCGTGAAGTGCTGTAATCTATATTTTCCACTACATTATACCCCGAAAGCTGCCGTAAGGGCGTGTGGTGGCGAGTGTTAGGTCACCAATCGTAAATAAGAACAGAAGTACATTCAAAATCAACATAGTTATGCAAAACCACACCCATAGTGGCGTAAAAATTCATGTAAAAACTTTTTAACTTACGCGCATGTACTAGCAACTAACAAACAGATGCACCTTATTATGTTGTAAATATTTATCCAATAACGTTCAAGCTAGAATTTGAAAAGTAAAAAGGCGAAATTCCACTACCACATGGACATGCAACATACAATGGTCTCCGCCCCCAAGGACACAGGTAGGGAATGTGACACAACGCTGCAGGTAGCGGGAGTATTCTCCCCACAAAACACAATTCAGACCATAGGTTAAGTGTACGCTTGATCGCGGATCATATTGGCATTTGTAAGATGACAGTGCACATACCATTATCACTGATAATATGGCAATGCGAAAGGTCTGCGCTAAATATATCCCGAATGTGCTGAAGGACGACCAAAAGCAGAGTCGAGCGTCTATTGGCTAGCGAAGACTTTGTACAACGGCATCGCGACGAATCTCCAAACTCCTAGTAGTCCCCATTTGCCACCAGCAGACTATTTCCTATTTCCAAAAGTGAAATCCTCCTTCAAAGGACACCACCATGGGACCCTAAGTCAAGCCGTCAAAGAAGCTTGCACGCGTACCCTTAAAGTACTTATGGAATCCTCCGCGTCGAAGAAGAGCCCCGGGGAAAATTGTGTCGAAGCTCAAGGGATGTATTTTGAACAATTTGGAGACATTGCAGCAACATTTGAAATAAATCTATTTTTCTAAGACTTTTCACCGATACTTAAAAAAAAATGTAGAGCCTTTCGCTTGCTTGTCTACCCCTCGTTCGTTTTTTCAGACTTAAGCCACTCCTCTCCTTATTCCCTCAATCCCCCTACCCGCCCCCCCAATTCGCACCCACGCGCACTTTTTAATTCACCCTTACATCGCAAGATCCGCCGGGAGTGAAGCTGCGGGAAAGACCGCGAAGGGCGTTGGGAGGACGGACACTAGGAACGACTCAGGATTCGGGGTGCACAGCCGTGCATCAAAGGGTCCATGCGTTTTCAACGTTGGATACGCTTGGCGCTGCGCACTCCCGCTTGTCCCCGACGGAGCGTTAAACTCCCCTTCTGCGACCCCTGCCAACACTTCACTTAACTTCTCTCCCTCCAAATTTTCGTGTAAATACGCTCCGAAATGAGCTTAGAAATTAGGTGGAACAAAAATAAATTCGAGAACCCGGCGAAGGGGATGGATCTTGGTCCCGATTTTTTTTGTTAGGCAAGAGAACTTGAAGGAAGTTATAAATTAAATGTTAAGGCGCACAGCGAAGCAGTATAGTGGAGTCTTGTGCTTCCTGCAGTTGCGATACCTTGGCATAATACTTCGTTGGGCACCCTTTCTTCGTAAACACGGTCATTATTTACCGCTTAGTTCTTGGCAATCGATGCATATTTTTTGCACGCATGAAATAAGATAAAATACTCAATGGATGAAAAGGTTTACTTATGTGATTTCAACCAGAAATAGAGGTTTTAAGGTTCCATGAACACACCACCATTTTCCCGATGACGTCTTCCTAGTGAGCGAGTTTTAGATTAGGATTTTTTTTGAAGTGATGACTGAAAAACGATTCATCTCATCCATTTGAAATTTAATACATAATAATTTTCATACAATCAGCCGCAGATTGAAAAAAAGCTGGAAACATATTATGATTATTTAGAAGGCGTCATGTTGCTTCATCATAAATGTTCTGGACAACAGCAAAAAAAATCACAATATCATAAAGTTCAAATTCAATATTCGTAAATAATTTTTTATTTAGTAGTATGCTAATTGCCCAAATTTAAACGTGTTTGAAATATTAATTTAATTTATTTAATATGTAATTTAGCTCTGAGCATCAAATTGCACGCTCTATTTAGTTATCAAATTACCGTTAAAATAACGCTATTATTATAGTTTCATGCAGATTCTCTCACAACCTCTATTTCAAAATAATTTCCATTCATCGCGCTCCCCCTATGTAAAAAAAATCTGAAACTTACATCTCCTTGAGGGAGTCAAAATTTTAAAAAATTATAAAAAATTCCGCTTAACCTTTTTCTCTCAGCAACTGAATTCGTTCATGCATAAAAAACAGTGATTTCATTATAGGCATGGGCAATAAAATCCCTCCATTTAGCAAAAAGAGGAATATTCGAACAGTCTAATATTCAGTGAAATTAAACATAATATTTTAGGAAGAGGATAATTCTAAGAGGGCATGAAAAAGACAAACTAATTTGCGGGAAGATATGACATCACTGCTTATTCGTATTCATATTGCTAACGAAATATATGATAAAGGACATTGTTGATTCATTAAGCCTACCAACATCATAGTATTATATTATGGTCATGTCAGTCGATCATCCATCGTTGCTATTTAGGGTTTCCCTTTAAAATAATGATAATAAAACCCTAAAAAAAGTAAAAATTTTTCATTTATTAAAACGTCATAATATAATATTTATGTTTTATCGTAGTTTCCTAGATGGATCTTGGGGCTATCAGTTTAAAGTATAGCGTAACGATTGCATTACATGAATTTTTATGTGATCTCAAATCTACCCAAAGAACTGGGTGCATTAATATTCGATTGTTTAAGCATAAAAGAAACAGGGGACTAAAAAATCTTCATCAATTCACCTGCAGTCGAAATTTACCATACTTTCCATAGCCGAACATGCTATTAAGTGAAATGACTTCTCTATACCCGCAGTTCAAAGTTACGTACATACTAATATATATATATATATATACATATATATATATAAATATTATATATATAACATTACTAAACGAATTTTATTGCACTAATTCCCGAAATTTCTAAATGATTTATTATATTCAATAGTGGACTGCTGTGAGAGTACCAAAGTAATCAGTCGACTATCCCTCTCGTAATGACTCTCCCGTTTTGGATGCACTACCCCTTTATACCTGTAAGTAATCACCCCCGCCCAACTTATATTTCTGGTCTTGATTTGATTCCTCCAGACCCCTCCCCCTCTCCCATCCAATATTTCAACCCCCTCACCTTCGCCCCTATTTCCTCTCAATCACATCAGACCATAGATTGGCCACCCACCCTATATCGCCTCTCCCCCCCACTTATCCTCCCTCGCGCCTACCCTTCCATCCAATCATCCCTTCTTTTATTCCAACCTCACATCCTCCCCCTCCCTCCTCTCCAATGCGATCCCCCTCGCCGACCCATAAGCCTCCGCACTCGTTCGCACGCTTTCGGTTTTCCGACACGCTTATTCCAGTTCCCTCTTTCCTTTCTTCGCCCGAGGAGCGCTGTTCTCCCCCACGTTAAGTAATTTGGAGGACTTTACTATTTTTCTCAATGACTCGCAAGCCAGCTCAGGCAAGACAGATTAGTGACTTACGACGATATTCGTTACCGATTGGCAAACGAACATTCTTATCGAGTTGCATAACAGAGTAACAGGAGCGGGTAAATCAATGGAATAAAGGGGTTTTGAAGAAAGCGGTGTAACAATTTAACAAATAACAATTTTATTTTTGATAACTTAATTTAAAGCCCAAATGCATTTTATATGGAGTAAAAAATTATTAAGATTTTCAGTACTGCGTGGTAATTTTGATGAAACCATTCTCTTTTCCTCAATTCAAAGCGCTGATCTTAATACACCTATCTAATTTACAAAAATTTTAAAAAGGAAAACCAAAGGGAAAGCTGGCACACGTTGGGAAAAATTTTAAACCACAATTACTTTGGAAGTTACCCGTTAGGGTCCTTCCCCCCTTCGCCCCCTGCATCTGCCCCTGCTGCCTTCCCGGTCCAAGAGGCTGGGGTCCAAACCACCCGATCAGGCTCTCACATGTGGCTCCACAACCCAACTCTCCTCTCCCGCCGTCAATTGTGCCGCCCGGGACAAGCAATGGAATGCCGTGAGAATCCGCTGCCGATTGCGGCGTTAAATGCGTCGCCCCGCCGGGGGGAGGGGAAAGTGGACGGGCAACCAAGAGCAGCTTTGGGGGGGGGGCGGGGGTGCGATGAATGGGGTGAGGTCCGCTCGGGAGAGAAGAGAGGTCGAATAGGGAAGGCCGCGGGAAGAGCGATGCTTTTATTTCTCCCAAAAAACCACCCCCCTCCTCCCTCCCTTCCCCTCGCACTCTCATTTCTTTCTCACGCTTCATCCCTTTCCGAAGTCCTCACCCCCTCTCCAGTCCTGACTCGCCCCACCCGCAGCATCCCCGTCCCAGCACACACACGCAAACACACCCACACACACACACACACACACATACCACGCAGACCCCTTTCCCCGGGCGAAAGCCGCGCTTTTAGGATGCGGCATAAGAGGAATGTGAGAGGAGGTCGCTGGGAGGGTGAGAGTGAGGCGGCGGGGCGTGGGATTCGGGGGGCGGGGGAATGTGATCTACATTCAGGGGAGGGATAGGGAGGGGGGGAGGGTCAGGAGGCTGAGACCATGTGGGGCGGGGAGGAACAGAGGTGGAGAGGGAGAAAGAGAGAGGGAGGAAAAAAATATTGTTTTTTCCCGCGCCCGGAATAAAGAGGGAAATTAGTGGGAATTGGGCGAGAATTTAAGGTCGATAAGAGGAAGAGGTTTGACACAAGGGGGAGGAGGAGGAAAGGAAAAAAAAGCGAATGGCGGGAAAGGGAACAAGGGGAAAAAGGATAGAGACGATCACACACACACGTGCGCATGTAGACGCAGACGCACATGCAGTGATACTAAAATAGATTTTCAATCGATAAAAACCTTTTTCTATCCGGAAAACAGAAGGTCAATGTTTGTTTTAAAGTCGAGAGGTAGCCCGAAAGGATTCCACGGTAATTTAGATGACAGAAATTTATTTACCCTGGGAATCACGTTCACGTAACTGGTAGAAAGTACATATCGTGTTCCGTACAGGTATTTAAAATATTTCCAATCGTTTTTTTCTATAAACGGAGAATACTCTTATTAAAGTTAACGAATGATGTTGAAACTGCAGGTATCACAAAAAAGTTTTAGTGCTTATGAATAAATGAATTTATAAATGAGAAGCCAATAGTAATTTTATTCTTTAGTATTAATTTGAAAAATTAATTAATATCAAAGTAGTCATTGATAAATTAATATTACGCCCTATTTATGACTTTAATCGGTTACATTTTCTATAGTTTAAAGCTAATGCCAGTAGAATATACAGATACTTTTAATCGGTGTATTTGGTCGGAAGAACTTAAATGTGGATCTTAATAGGTTTTTTTAATAATTTAATCAAAACTAATATGTCAAACTAGCAATTTGTTTGAAGTTTTATGAATGAAGAGCTTAAACACGTATGCGAATGTACGTGGAAGTTTATTAATCAGGAAGGAGAAGTCAAAGAGTGCAACTCTGGGTGCTAGTCAACCAAATGGAAATAGGTATAAAATTCGCCTAATTGCAGGCTCAAGTATGGCAAACATATGGAGTGTAAGTCACACTTTTTCAAGGAAATCAAATCAGTATGAGTAACTTAACATACAGAAACTAAGACAGCTTATAAGAAAGCATCAAATTTTAATAGGCATAATGATTTCTGTTAAACGCCACGTGAGTACAAGTAGTGACAATAAAAACCTCCGGTTTTATGATTTTAAATCAGAGCACACTTACTTATTTCATTTCAATACCATCTGTGTGCACCGTAGTACTGTGTGTTACAAATAAGGTGTTGTTGTCAATGTGGGTAAAAATAACAAAGCCATAAAAATATTTTTTATTTACATCTTAACTTTAAATGGTATATGAGACGTTGGGAAATACCCGCATGCTTATTCCGGTAATCCATCCACGTTTTATATTTGTACTCACTCACTCACCATTGTCGTTCAAGAATGAACTCTAAATCACAAATCATTCTTTATTTAACTGCATTAGTATACTTTTTCGCACTACGTAATAAGCATGTTATCACTCGGTTAGTGGTTTTCCCCGGAAAACCTTTATAGTAAAAATTCGGAGAACAAAAGAAAATTCTGAAAAAAATATAAAAAGTATTCAGCATGTCGGAGCTGTTAATGAGCATTAAATGATGCCGCAAGTGAATGAAAGAAAATCGGAGCACGTAATTTATGCGCAACAGTTGCACTAAAAATCCGAGTGGACATTTCGTGACCGTGAGTGTGGGGAAAACCCAGATTTTAAAGGATCCACCACTCGAAACAAACTCCGGACACCCAGCCGCCTGCCCCTCCTCCTCCTCCCCCAAAACGTCAGTTGCACATGGCATTTTCACAACCGGCCATGCAAATGCGTCACCGGTGACGGAAGAACACTGAGAAACAAGAAACAAACAGCGAAGAACTGGGAGCTGACGTCATCGCAGAAGCTCCACGCCACGAAAGTAACTCTGGTTAAGGGTAAAGTGTTAAGGGGTGGTGTGGAAGAAGAAGGGGGCGGGGGAGGCGGGGGGAGGTGCACGAACCACCCCCACCCCTTGCGATAGGCCGTGAATCTTGCGAGTCTCACGTACGCTTCGGACCCCCCCGCCCACCTACCGCTACCACCGGATAAAATTTCCCCTCAGTCCACATCTCTTTCCCTCCACCCACGCCCCGAAGCCAGCCAGGCCCAGCCGCCGCCGCGCCGTGGCGATCGACGCAGATACCGCCAAACACCTCATCATAGGTGTACGCGGTCTCACAAAAAAACTATACTCGTACTAAACTCTTATAGCATGATGTAAGAAGCACAAGAGGAGGGATTTGATGACGCGTACGTCAAGCAAAGACCTTAGAAAATATTAGCAAAGGCTTAAATGTGGAGCAAAGCGATGGGTGATTCAGAAACCTGTTATAAGGCGCAAGGAAAGGTGTAAAACTATAGCCCAGAGGTGGCCTCAGAGTTGCGGGTATGTTGAGAAGAATAGTAAAAAAAATGTTGAATTGAGGGGATGAAAAACGGCTCTTTTTCTGATGGAGAAGATAAGAAGCTGCCAGGCAAGGAATAAAAAAAACTAGGGAAAAATGGAGAAAAGCGATAACGTAAAGGATTGGGATTTGGAAGACCGTTATGCAAGAGAAAATTCAGGTAAACAGGGAGAAGGGGGTAAGGGATTATAAATGTGGACAGATTGAATACTTTAAAGAAGGATCTGAAAAATATAACGCAGAGTAATTGAGAGGAAGTCAATAAGAATAAGTATAACTTTTGCTAACAGACGAGAGATTACTCTTCTTGTTGGAATATCTGGATGATGGTAGCGTGTGTATAAGTTTCCTTGAATGTGGTGATTGTAGCTTGAAGCCCAGACCTCCACTGAATCCAGACCCATATTTTAAAAGTTTAAAGTTTAAAAATTATCGTTACACATTGACTGTTAAAAGAATTGTTTCGTAAATTGCAATCTGAATTGGCTACTTACTCATTATAATTTCATTTGACTGCCTGTGTTTTGCGTATTGACCTATAAAATTTTCATGGGACATTCCGCGCCGGTTTATACTAAGCCACCCACTACGTAGAAATGTTTGTAGATTAGGGGTCACATGTCAAATTAATGCTACATTTGCGAGACTCTAGTCATACGAGTGACAATTTGATCCTGGAACATCACTGGGCAAAATGAGTTTTTGTGGTATTTCAGTGCGCCAATGTAACGCTAAAGATGCCACAAAAATAATCAGCAATAGTTTTCATAAGTTGCGGTGAATAACTAAGGTTTCTCTGAAAACTAATCATTCCCGTCAATTGAGGTATATCCGCCGGCACCCTTTCATCCTGCGCAATCGGGGGTGTACGCTGGTAGGTGGCGGACAACTGAGTTGACAAAAACTGTGTACAACTTGACACGTCGCGGGGTGTAAACGACCGATTTTGACTATTTACTCAAATATCCTGTGCATAAAATGAAACTTAAATCCTAAGGGATGATATCTGGCCTCAGATATGGGGTTACTCCAAAGGAAACAGCTGAAAACGTTGATTTTAGTCGTAAAACCTGTGTGTGTGATGGCCAGTGCCATCAGGCCTTGCCACGCAGGGGTGAAACTTACTCTGCCTCTAAGGACCGCAGAGCGAATTAAAATTATGTAACTACGAACTATAGTAAACATATAAACAATTTATATATTCCTTTCCTTATATCTACTTCCATGTGACTGATTGTTCGCCATATGGCGGGTTTATGTGTTTGAATCTATGTGTGTATGTATATATATAATCATATACAATATATAAACACACAGATACAGAATATTTAAAATACAGAGACAGAAAGGACACCGCATGTATTTTACGTTTCAACGGCACGATCGTCGTCATTAGAATCATACCTATATATATTGGTAGAAAGTTAAATATATATATATATATATATATATATATATATATATATATATATATATATATATATGAATTATTATATGACTGTCTTCACTTCACATTACCTACGAATAATTTTTAACAAAACCCACCTCGTTCCAGTCTTTATATCCACTGGCTTATCAATCGCTTCCGTTTTACATAATTATATTTAAGATTAAATTGAAATGCATATTTAATTGGCATCCCCGCTTTTGGAAATAAGTACATAGACACAACGAAATGCTTAGTCGGTCATACAAGTAATCCCCTCATCGCAATCAGTAGTTCTACACTACTCTCGGCAAAGACTCAACGCCAAAAGCGCACTTCCCAACCGTCGTTCCATAGCCTCCTCAACGTTCCCATTTCAGTCTTGCCGACTTCCTGATCGTCCTTATTTCGCCCGACCCCTTCGCCTTTCCCTTTTCCCGCAAAACCTTTTCCAACGCCTGAAAAAAATCCATCCCGCTCCACACCTCCAGAAAGATTCCAGTTTTACTCCCTCCCCACGCAATAAACACATTCAACATGCACAACATATATTCATACGGGATGTTTTTATCTCTCCCTCACCCTTCCCCACTCGTTCACCCCCGCCAACCGCTCTCACTTCCCCACTTGCTATATTTCGCAATTTGCCGCATTCCCGCCTTCCGCCACGAATATTCATTAGTCACTTCCGTCCCATGCGTTTGCTTCCGTACCGTGAGAGTAAGTCCCCTGCGCCCAATCCCCCCTCCCAGCACCCATTCGCCCTCCCCCCTACTCCCACCCCATAAGTCTCCCATCCTTCGCGGAAAAATATCGCGGCATTTCAACCCCAACCCGTCCGTCCGCCACATCCCTCTCCCGTCCACCCACACCGCTTTCACCCTCCATACCTTAGGCTAACATTTTTTTAAACGCGTCCCCTTATAAATTTCGGCGTCGCCTCTCTGCTCCCCGGGTCCTGCTTGATGCCTTCGGAGTTCGAAGCCAAGTGTTGTGGTGATGGAGGGGCCCAAAATGCGCCTCTCTCTGCTCCACCACCGTTTACCCCTTTCAGGGCACTTGGCAATTGTTTCTTCATAAGGGCGAAGTTATCGAGTCAATGTACTTGCTTCCTAAGCACCTAGTGGCAGTACCCGTCCGCTGTCGAGTTATTGTTTAGATGTACACGTAGATGCATGAACAGACAACTTGCCGCAGAAAAACCGGAAGCTGTTGGGGTAGATGGTACAGTTTCTGTAGTTTCATACGGAATTCAAATATCTGAAACTTAGCCCAAGACTTCCGAGTTATTGAAGTCTCTTTAGGGTTAACATTCGCGCCAAGTAAACACAATTTTTCCCGGCGTTGCAATAGACGTTATCTTTATCAGACGCCAACAATTTGACGAAAGTGTGAGGGAAAACCATCCTACATAAACAATTCGACCTGAATATCATGGTTCCAAGATTTTCACCTAAAAATGAACAAATTTCCCGAGTTTTCCGGGTATTTCAGCTCGCTGAAAATCCTGGGTGTTATACAAATAATGCATTTTATGAAGCTAAAGGTATTGCAAGCTCTCGAAAGAGTCTGTCAGCCCACTCCAAGAGCTGTGTGCCACAGACGAAATCGCCGATCGACCCTCCAGAGTCGGCCAGACATTATAACAAGTGCAGATACACTAAACGTTCACCCATCTAGTACATTGATCATAGCTGGAAAATATGATATTCCGATTTCTTAAAATAACTCTTGAAAACCTTATGCCACACACATAAAATAGGCGAATGAGACTATTCTCCTGGTTCCATGAATGCTTTAAAACAACAAATACAAACCCATGTTCACATTCCCATTGATTCAGACTGAAGTACCTGAAGCAATTCCTACCCGAGTGGAGGTTCGGGATTTAACAAGAAGCGTTGCTCATTTCTTTGAGTGATAGTGCCTCGCAAGACCCGTAAACCTTGAGATGACAAATTTTCCCGCAAATGGCCCGTCTTCTGCATAACGGGGTATAATAATTCTACGATTTCACGGGCGTCGTTACATACGTTACCCTTTACGACTCTATCTCACACATTTTTTTCACGATTCATCCTTGCCGCTGACTTGAAACAAAGTTTGAAATAAGCGTTGCGTTGGTATTTACGACATTGCAGTGGAATAGTCCAGAAAATACTGACGAATAATTAAATCACGCATCAAACGAAAGAAAATAAATGCTCGTGGTACTCCCATTTAACATTGGTGCAGAAGGGAGGCATTGGAGCCGGGGTAGTACTCTTTCCAGGGTGAACGTGCGTAGTGACCGCACCGAACGAATTCATTAACGAAGTGGAATCACGTGCACGAAGCAACTATAAATTTAAGTACAAGAACAGGTAACCAATGAGCATTCTATAGTCATCATAATGGGCTTGCATCACGGAAATAAACAGATGCAATTATGATATGGGACAACTTTTATATCATATGTGTACTTTGAGAAGTGTAATGAAAATAAACTGGAAGACACAAATGTGATTTTCAAGTTGAAATATTTCGGGATCGACACACATTTTCAGGAACGTACGTGATGCTGGACTAAATAATGAGTTACTTGTACGCGGGGATAAGAGACGGAAGGCGAGAAATGAAAATATTTGTGAGATGCAGGTCAAAGAAATGCTGGGACTGATATACACTGATGATCAGAGCTAAGTTTCTTTTGTTTTTGTATTTTTTTTAGCACCCTGCAAGCTACCGTGAGTGCGTGTGGCAGCGGGTGAATATACACCAGACTAATTTTGACCCAAATATCACCCTGCCGCGGTCGGATAATGTCATTCTGATCCCTTATCGTTCGTGGAAAAAATGACGGCTTAAATCTATCTGTTCTACACTTAGTCTCTCTAATTTTATTGACATGATCCCTCCTAATGTAGTGCGAGGGGGTTAATAATACATGTTTAATATCACTGCTAAAGAGATATCCTGCCATAGAAATAGTTTAAAACATTCAGCCAAAAATGATTTGTTAATCCTTCGATTATTTTTAGCACTGAATAGGAATTAATGGTTACAGGCGTAAGCATTTTACAGTAAGTGTATAAGTAAGGATCAAGTGGAAATAGGTAGATTGTTTTCATGCCTGGTGGAGTCTCTCAATCCTGACATGAACTTTGTGGAGCTCCTTCCTGATGTGTAGGAAAGAAAAACACTCCGCTATCCCACACTTATAAATTTACTGTTCGCTCGATGATGGCTGTATCGAAACCCGTTCCCGTAAATTTATATTTGTGTGGGATGGCAGTGTGGTTTTCTTTTCTTACAAAGCAGAGAGTTGTCACGTAAAATAATTGAGAATCTATGCTTGAGACAACAGATAATCAGTTATATGGCCATTTTTATGCATGTAATTTATTTTTTAATACTCGCAAGCATTATTTCAAGTGTTTTTTGCGCATTTCAAGAATACCACCACGTCGTCATACATTTCTATTTCAGTCGTGTGTTTTCACTTGTACCCTAGATCGAAAAAGTTAATTTATCATTTCGGCTTTTAGAAAAACAGTTAATTAAACTATACGCTTAAAGCATTTTCCTGTCCCTCAAACTACCCAGTAAACTCCTCGCAAAAGACCCGCTTATCACCCGCATCTCCAAGGCTAAGTTCTTGAAGGCTCCGCTCTTGGAAATTTCTCTCGGCTCATGCAAGCAACGCTGAAGTGCAAACTACTCGGTTACACGGCGTAAGAAGATATTTTATTCAGCCTTATGAACCTGTTTCTGGGGAAATGATTTATCACACACGAACACCGAAAACATTATAATCCCACGCATCCGAGCAAACCTATCTCATATCATGCTAATTCTGCCTGGCCAACGTAACCTAGGCTTTAATATTAATTTTGAAAATAATCCCCAGCCTCTCACAGCAGCACCTAATCAAGCACACGGGGATCCTGTTAATAGCCATCATGACCGTCGACAAAATATATTAAGAGCCCTTGATCAATTGTGACGACAATAACGCCGTAACGCATTCCTATTTAACATCTGTGCGGCAATATGTCCAAGCGAAGGGAAATAGTTAAACGGGAATCGGAACACCTTGATTCGAGGTATAATAGTTTGATTCAAGTTGAAATTTCATATAAAACACTAAGAATTTGGCTTCAGCTCTGCCAGATGGTTAAGGGTATCTTCAAGATGGAGAGCTGGATTGATTACCGATCATTTTCTTCGGAAGCATGATAGCAAATAGGCCGCCTGAAGAAATTGGGATCTGCCTTAAGTCCTTTGGCAATTTTACAGGGCACCTAGCCCAGTGTTGATCAGTCATTTGAATTTCACGGCTATTCAAGGTTTAAAAAAATAACTTTTGTTAGGTTTTTTGAAGATATCCGCCAAATTTTATGAAATTATTAGTTTTTCTTTAGTCAAATGATTCGTAATCCAAGGAAATATTCTACAACTTAAGACTGTGACGATCACATAAATCATCTTTACACTTATAAATGGTTCGCATTTACCACAATTGACTTTTATGGATATGCAATTGATTTCATAAATAGTTTATCAAATAGATGTGTTTATATAGGTATCAATACTTATGAAACATTGCCATAGTTTTTGCTATGACGCCTATCACTAAACAATTAAACAATGATTACCAAAAAGTATTCATTAGTTTCTACACAGAAATGAAACGCTAAATTGGAAATTGCTGACCATAGAAAATGGACGGACCTGAAAGAAAAGAGGAGACGCCGACACGGAAAGATTCACGTACTCTTCCCTCACTCAGATGATCCGAAAAAAAAGGAAAATCGAACGCAAGGGTCCGAGAAAATTATTTTTAACTTTAATATCAGAATTTGATAAAAAATTTTCGAAATCAACAATTATCGCATGCTCTATATAGACCATTATGAGCACAATGTTTGTATATTACCTAACTTTTATTCAAGTGTTTACATGTACGAATGCTTCTGCATGCAAGGCTGGTGCCCAAACCCCCCATACCACACGACCTTGCGGTAGGTTGTAGGATACTGCGTATACAGGGTTCGTCCGGAAAATGAGTGTACCGAGCTCAGGAAAAAAATTTATTACACTTTTACATATCTTAAGCTAATATTCCTCAAAATAGGACCCTTGTGAGTCGATACACTTGTTTCAGCGGCGTTCCCATTCCTGGAACGCTCCCGCGAAGGCATCATCGGGAACCTCTCGAAGACACGTCGTCACGGCCTCTTTGACGGCGTCCAAAGTCCCGTATCCCGTTTCTTTCAAACTCCTCTTTATCTTCAAACAGAAACAACGTTCTCTAAAAAATATGGATCATTTTTGCAGTGATCCGCAAGTTGTGTCGCGATTTCCAAACGATTGAGTCTTTGATCATCACTGAGCACTTTCGGCACCAACTTTGCACAAATTTTTCGCATCTGTAATTGGTCCCTAATAATCTCGTGCACTATTGTTTTTGGCACATTACACTGCTCTGCTATCATCCGAACACTAAGCCGACGATCAGAGTTCAGTACATCGCGAATTTTTCGCACATTTTCGTCGGTGAGTGTCGTTGATGGGCGTTCAGGCCGTGGTCCGTCGTCGACCTCTTCTCTGCCCTCCACGAACATCTTGTGCCACCGAAAGATCATGTTTCTGGACATGGCTGACTCCCCGTAAGCCTGGTTAATCATACCGAGAGTTTTGGTAGACGATTTCCCAAGCTTTACCGCAAATTTGGTGGAATAACGCTGCTCCGAAAAATTCGGCATCGCGTTCCGTGACGTGGGTCGAGCGTGGAGGTTCGCGTTAACAGAGCTCCTCAGTACACCACAGCTCAGAGCCGACTGCCTTTTTCAGCGTCGCTTGTCAACATACCCCCCTCCAATCGCAGCCCGTCAGAGCGGTTCTGGGCGCGCCTGGAGCGGCGGGAAAATATCAGTACAATTATTTTCTGGACGAACCCTGTATGTAGATGAGATGTAAGTAAATGGTGTTAAAGAGTTCTAAAATTCTCAAAACAACGCCTCGGGAGAGCCTTAACCGTATTATCATGAATAAGAGAATGTCTCCAGAAAAAATCATGCCGGCATTGCTTAAGACATCCGCTTCGCACCCTTTATTCGTGGCGGTAGTCCCTTGCACTCGCGCTCGCTGTCCATGCTCGGTGAAACGTAGAGCCTGGAGAAACTCTAAAGTATCTCCAGCATCTAGTGACTGCTCGAAAACCTTAGGATCCAATGACTTAGAAAATGCCCGAGTTTGAAAATTAGCACGACCGTCTGCTAGCTGCGCTTGGTAAGATGATGGCCGTGTCTTGTAGATATCACGGGGATCTCATGAACAAGGCACTTATAATCATTTTCACTGGCGAAATATTCTCGAAAACAATAAAAACGTCGAAAAATGTACTGTTTTTTGGGGATTAACAGTGTACGTCTCGCTTGACCAGTAAATGGTTTGGATAAAAATTTCAAGAAAAGTTTAAAAAAAATAATATAACGTATTTTAGTTATTGCCATAAAATCTTCCAATCGGTAGATCCCCTGAGGGTGTTGATAAGCTTTAGCCAGCGGCTTTTGCACGACTTGAAGGCTCCCTGGTAGGTGGATTCCGGAAGGCCAGCTATATGGTAGCCAAAAGCTACTACATTGACATTTGAACAAATAATTATTAATTTATTTTGCTTTTCAGTACTTGATCTTCATCTTTTATGCTGTTTTAATGATGCAATAAAATCAAAATTCATTGTAATGTCCCATACTCAACTTTTAATGTACCTCAAGCGGTTGCAACGCTTCCGCATTAAAATGAGGTCATACACGTGCCGATAACTTAGTCACCTCTTATTTTGCTTTCCTCTTCCTCCTCAACCGCTCATCCAAAACCCTGGTTTTGGCTCTAGCTGACTACATTGTTGTTACCTACGCCATGCTCCCCATCTTTTTCTCAATCGCGTAATTCTTCTCCCCTCTCATTTCATTACGGCTTCTTTGCCTCACTAAATTCTCTTCCTTGAAATGTATAAATACGACAACCCTGTACGATGGTATACCTCTTGAATTTAAACTATGTAAAGTACAGCCAGGAAGTATTTTAAGTGCGTTATTTTGGTCAGGGTATGATTTGAAAGGGATGCGATGTATGTGTGCGTAGGTTACAAGGAGTGATGTTTGGTTAGGTGTGATAGTGGTGCTGGGTTCAATTTTGCTTTGATTGTTTTAGCATGCAGTAATTTGGTCACACTTGTTTACTGATGTTCATATTATTGGGTCAAGTTTGATTGTGATGCTAAGGATTTATGTGCTACCTGATACTGTCTAACTACACGTGTATTCCTGGAATAAATAACAAAACCAGTTTAGCCATGTTAAATGTACTTGATTAAATACTTAGATGTTACCCTTATTCACGAACTCTCCCGGATGAAACACATACGGGGTGAAAATAGACAAGCTAACAAAAAGGTGGAATTCATTAGAAGTGTTCTGGGCAAATGTGATGAAAATGTCAAATAGAAATGTTATCTTTCGCTGGTTACGCCTCAATTAGAATACACTGCAAGTATATGGGATCCTTACGAAGTTGGATTGATTGCCGAATGGGATCGCGTGCAGCGTAGAGGAGATAGATTTGTAAAACCTTGTTATTATAAACTTAGTAGCGTATCCAAAATATTAGAGCAGCTAGGCTGGGAATCACTAATGGAGCGAAGGTTGAATTATAGATTAAATCTCCTGCATTAATTGGAAGGACGTCTCTTTAGCAGTGATGCTGAAAGTGCATTATTGCCTCCACCATACTACGTTTGGAGAGATCATTGTAATAAAATTAGAGGGATTTATTGTAGAACGTATAGATTTAACATGTCATTTTTTCTACGAAAAATAAGGGATCAGAATAACATTGTCTGACCGCAGTAGGGGTCAAAACTAGTCTTCTGTTTATTCACTCTCCGTCACACACCCTGGCGGTGGCTTGCAGGGTAATAAAATATTTCTAGGTCCATAGGGTCATGTACTCGTGGCCAATTTGTATCGAGCCACAGAAATCCATATGATGCAAAAAAAGTTTAAGCAATAAAAAAATCTAATCAGGGGATGAGTTTGTAATTTTCGTATCCCTCCTTCGAATGGAAGGGATTGTCGTTTGCAAATAGTCGATAGTGCTTCATTTCATTGGTAATATCATGAAACAAACTAATACCATGATATTAGAGTCACATTGCAAATATTAGAGTCATAAGGGCCTATTTTGTTAAAAAGCGGTACTGAATTTAGCATAGGCAGTCGTTCGGAGAAACGTAATTTCCATTGGAAGTAACTTCTCCAGAAGTTACACAGAGAAGAATTTCAAAAGAGTAAGAAGATGTTTCCACCATTGTAGTACGTCTTTAGAGAAGTGGGAAAAAATACGCCAATGACAATAACTACACTTTGAAATTATTGATTACATGTATCACACACGCAACTTGGAAGGATATAAACCATGATCTTTATTTTATGACACTGTAAAAGACCAATGTAACTGACCTATTATATGTGAAATCGTCACTTAGTAAAATACGATGCTAATTGATAAAGAGAGGGAAAGTAACATCTCTGAAACAGTCAGTATTTTTTAACGTTTTGTAGAACGATCTACGGTGTGCTGGTCTGGAAAAATAAATTTGTGGGTGGCATCAAAATTATGAGAGTTTAATGAGACCATTACAGTCAACGTTCAAGTTTTAACATAAAATTAACGACGAACCTATTGGTAGACTAATTGTAGCCATTCCAAATTTAAAATAGTCGAAACTTAATTATCAAAGGCACACTTCTTGAAAAAAAATAGGAAACTTCTTGGAAAAATAAGAAGAGAACTAGTGCGTGGATAAGTATGCTAAAAGAAAAGTAAGAAATGGCTGCCAAGGATAAATTAGATAAATTTATTAAGAAGTGAGGATTCATACTGAAGTGTAGAGGAGGAAAATGAAATCTGGTACACAATTAGCATAAAAATAACTAGACGGATATGGTAAACCTCCAGGCCAAGTTTTTTTAGAAGCAAGTTATAATAAAAAATAGAATGGGACATTCAATAAAGGTCTATGGACAAAGAGGACGTTCAAGTGACAAAAAACATTATGCAAAGGACGTAAAATGGCGTTGGCCTCAGAACACTATAAATGATAGAATAGCGAACTTCAGTTTCAAATACTGATTAGATTGTAGAATATAGTATGATAACATGTCAAATGCGTAGAAATTGAATTTTTGAGATATGGATGACTAATTGATACAATTTTAAGTTTTGACGCACCAAGTATAAGTAAACAAATTATCCTTGCTCCATGAAAATATTTCGTTGCTGGAAACGTTTTAGAAATCCGTGTTTGGCGATCAAATGGAAGTACTTGAAGATTATTTAACCGAATATTTTTTAAGGATTTGGTTTTTCTCATTAACTTTACAAGAGAGACCGAAGTTAACGCTTAGCTTAGCCTCTACTTCACGAGTAAAATTCAATGTGCTCATTCTTTTGGTTCAATCCAATTACACATGGAAATTACTAGTATGTGCGTGACTCGGCTTTGCTAACTTCTCAAAACGCCGCTTCCAATATTCCAAGAAAGAGAACCTCATAATGTTTCAGCCAACACACACATTTAGCGCCTCGATTCCATCCACACACCACTACGCCCTAAGAATCCTCACTCTCCTAAAAACTTCAGTCCAGATCCAAGCATATTGTTTTGTACAAAAACCCTGCTCCTTCCCACCGATTCCATCTCCTTCCTCCTGTCGCCGCAAACTCTACCCTCCCACACCCTTCCCTCTCCCTTTGCTCCACATCTTCCACGGCGAGCGGTCAATTGCTAATGTATTCACGGTGCGTGCGAGATTGTCCTTATTTACGACTCAAGCGAAAAATATTCCACGCCCTCATTCTCACTCAAATAATTCCTCTCCTGTAATTGAAATTGTGTTTTATGATTTTTTGCAATCCGAATATTAATAATACACATAGGACGGCGTAGTGTTATCGCGTTTTTTGAGCGAAGGCGGATCCCATGAAACTGAGGACGAGAATGATGAATGGTTAGCAGGTGGTCACCGTTTTACGTCCCAACAATATGACAGCCACGCAAATGTAAATTACAAAATCTTCATCTCTCTCTCACAGACTTTTATATCGTGGCGTAAATAACTGCTTTTTTTGAGTTCCGTAAAAATGACAAATAGATAAGAGGGTATTCATTTTTCTGGTTCATTTGCATTAAGCTATAAAAATTGTCTTTTTTCAAACGTCTCTTTCTTTTCTATGAAATTAAAATCATTACATTTTAATATTTCAAGACGTAGTCACTGTGTCTAAGCATATGTTTGTCCAACCAATGTTATAATTTTTCAGTATTAGGTTATAAAGCAGTACAAAAGAACCTCTACCATCGAAGCATTCAAAATCCGAACTAATACTACTAGAAATGGCGGACGAAAAGCTCCTGCACTTTCAAAAATCAATAACGGTCCTGTTTCTCCAAATATAACTATTTTTTCCTGATGTTTGAAGTGATTTTCCGCATTTAAATTCCACTCCCAACATCGCCTCTGCCTCCCATCCACTGTTCAGGGCCATACGCTTTTTAGCTGACAATCACCCTTGAATTATTCCTCAACTGGTCATGAGACTTTTCTAGTAGTATTTATTTTTAAGAATTGCCTATCTTCAAACCGTAGTTTATCAAAATGATTGCAATGAAAGGGCAACAGTCAGTCTCCACTTTCTTTCATGGGGGTTTTGCAGGAAATTTTCTCAGGAAATAGGAACGCTTGATTAATCAATCCGTCTCTCAATTTTTTTCACCATTCTTACCTTAATAGACTTTCATAGAGTTTTATAAAATAATCTTTTCTTCGACACTCTTATCACTCCATTACCAAAAGAGTTTTAAAGTACATAACACACACTGATTTTCCACAACTTGTGGCATAGGCTGTCTCTAATTGTTCCTTCCAACAGAAAACCATCCCAATTCGAGCGTGAGCTGCTGATTATGAATAGTAAAAGAGGAAGGTCAAGAAAGAAATGTATAGACGATATAAAAAGTACTTTGAGAGTTACAACATACAATGTACTGAAAAGAGTGGCAATAAAGAGAGACCAATGGCTTCAAGAACAAGACACCACCTTTAGAAGATGATCTTTTTGACAGTTCTACAGCATGATTTCAATATATGCATCCTTTTATTGAATATTATCACATGTAAGTACTTTCTTTTGCGTGATTAAAATTTTTCAAGTGCATGATTAAACTAATATTTCTGTAGAGGTAACATAATGGGGGTTGTGCATGTATGGCTGGTGACCTAATACCACCGCCACACACCCTTGAGTAGGCTTGCGGGGTATTGTCTAGATATAGTGATGAATGGAGGAAAGTTGAACAGAACCATTGAAAAACGAAGAAAAAATACGCTCAAAGACAGATTTTTAGAGTGTGTGGCCGGTTAAGAATAAATATCAGATTAAAAAACTTAAATTAAAGCCAGAAAGCAAACTGTTACAAGATACCGACTAGATTAGAGTTGAACAATGGTTTAAGAAGAAAGTTATCAATTTAGACATATTTCCATGGATGGTTATTTCCATGCATCGTTAAGATTACAATTCAGTGGCAATGGAATGCAAAGCAAGTGTTCCAGGAATTTGAATGAGTAAATGGTGAAGGTGTAAAAAATTGTAAAGATGTTGGAAGGAAAACCTGCAAAAAAAACATGAAAATGTTTTCTCATAAAAGGTTAACATGAGCCGTTAATGAACCATCTGATACAGAACGTACAAATTACTTTAGAAAGCGGTGTATTAAACGGGAATTATTTACTAAATGGAAGAAATAGAAAATGAGGACTTCAATAAAAAACCGAGTAATAAATTTTACAGGAATATAGCTGATAAATTAAGGTGGCAAATCATTTGCGTGGAATGGTTTTCGTAAATCATTTCCCTCATGCAATGCAATTAAGTGGGAAATGAAAGTCTGGGATATTAGTAAAGAAAAAGGTAAAACAGATTATAAGAAATGAAACTAAAGACCCAAATCTCGAGAACAAGCTATTACAAAAGAAAAATATTCATCTAAATGTAAAAAGTCGAGGAATGTGGAGAAAGTGAGTCGTAAAAGATAATCAGAAGATATAAGACCACTAAGGTTGGATAAAATTGAGAAACACGATGTGATCAGGATATATTAATTACACGAATACTGAAAAACTGAAAAGAAAACTTTTTGAAGAAAGACATAAGCTAAAGAAAATAGATAATATCCCAGAGGAATTATAAAATATAAAAGAGAAAATTGGAAAACCGGTTCTCCCGCCACACTGCCGATAGGAATAAAATGTCGAGTGGATAACAAGAATAAAGTTGAGAATAGGGTAACGTCTTGGATTAATATATGAGGCGAAATGCGTTACAAATGGAAATGCGTTGCGAATTCCGTGTCAATAATGATACGCTGTAAAAGAATTCATGTGCAGGAAGTCATTATACTTTCTTGTCTATCGAGAAAACGCTCCAACGATTACGAGGATGGTCAGAATGTTTCTCGGCCTCACCCAAATAAGGTAAGATGTTTTCTCTCACATTTGCACCACTGTGAATAGACCTTGTGTGAACTTGAAAGCCATTTTATTCAGCCGTTTGCTCTAGGCAGTCGTTTGAAACATTTGCGATGCAAGTGCTCTTATAAATGTAAACAATCGAATATCGAGCAGTGATTAAATTCTTCGTGAAAGAAGGCCTAACACCGACCAAAATTCACTCGAGGCTGACAAATGTCAAAAGAATGCTTTGGTTACATTTGCTCGAGGAATTGCACATGGAAAAGCTTGGCGCAAGATGGGTGCCGCGCGTGCTCACTGTAGATAAGGAACACATTCGGAAGACTCTGTCTGAACAATGCTTTATGAAAACCAAGAATAATTTCTACGTCCATGTGTGACGATGAATAAAGCATTGATTCGCCATTACACACCAGAATGGCATCAACAATCCCTGCAGTGGATAGAGGGCGCTCCTTCAGCTCCAAAGAAGGTGAACACGGTGCCATCGGTGGGATAGGTCGTGGCATCGTTTTTTTTAGGAAGACAAAGGAATTCTGTCGATTGATTATTTTGAGAAAGGTAAAACAACAACTAGAGAGAAAACAAAAACTCGTGAAATCCTTCCCGGATCGCGGAGGAGAAAGCCGTTTTACATCAGGACGTTGCACCTGCCCACAAAACCGTCTTGGTGACGAGAAAATTGAGGGATTTGCATTAAGAAGTGCAGAAACTGGAACTATTCCTCAGATTTGGCTCCCTAGGACTTCTTCCACCTTTCTCGAATACTCTAGAACTTCGTCTTCGGACGGTTTTCGTCCAATTAAGGAGCGATTCCGGCTGTAGAGGGGTACATTGCAGCATTACCGGAAAAAAAACCACAGGGACGGAATAATGGAACTCGAGCGCCGCTGGATGAATTTTTTTAAAAATTTAAGGTGATTCTGTTGAAAAATAAAGCATATCTGAGATTGCAAATTGTCATTTTCATCATCAGATCGATAACTTTTTAGATTTTACTCATGCACCGTTGATATGAATGTAATGTAAGTGTTGCGTCATAGAAAGTTCATTAAGAAAGACCGGATCGTTCAAAATGCTTATTTCGACCAATAACGTGCTGATGAAAATGATACAAACGTTTACTGTTTTCATTGGTGTTTTCTAAGCTTGGGAATGGTAGAAGTTTCATCGAGAAGACTGCGTTAGGAGGTGAGCTTTGTGGTTAATATGCTAGTAATAACGATTCATTTGGTCAACCAGCAAAGAGATCGAATTTAATGATGTGATACTCGTATTTTATGGGTCAGCTAGAATTACTCGGGGAAAACTGTAATCATGATGAAGCGACTCATTAAATGAGGCAACAAGGAAACAATGCCAAGTCCTTAATTTGGAGGGAATAAATTAGAGATGACAATGATAGGGGCCAAGTAAAGATCGTAAAGAGGAAAGGATCGAAAAAGAGAGGAGCGACGTAGGAATGACGGAAATTAAAAAATGGGATATAAGTAGAGAAAATGAAAAATAGATACTCTGATTAAAGGAAGTATGCTACTTATGCCAAGAATAGATTGGGAAAAGCAGGGAGTACTGAGCAAATTTTGGATATTGAATGAAAAAGGAGACTACGAGCATTGGCACGTCAACAGAGAAGAAATTCTGAAGATGGCAACCATGTCCAGTAGTTTAATTGTACTTTTTAAAACCTATCAAACAAAATAATATAATATTGAGTGGCAATTTGATTGGCGTGGAATCAGAATACAATTAGCGTCTTTAGGAAAGCAAAGCATGACAACAAGTATAGTCATACCATCCGTTTTTCATATTTTATTTCATCTTCGTCTTGGCCACCGGGTTCAGATTAAACTTTTGCCAGTGTTTCGCCATGGCGTATATCAAGCGACCGGAAGGGCCATCAAACAATTTGGGATTAAGCACAAATTGAGTTTTATGAGACTCATTCCCAGTTTCTTTAAATCTTCTGTAGAGATATAAAATGGTGACTTGCAGTCAGATCGTAAATCTGGTCGCAGAAAACGCTAAAATTACATTTTACGACGGAGAAAATTCCTGTTTCTTCGCTCAATTCCTAACACGATTAACCATGGTGAACACAAAAATAATAAAAAAAAGTAAAGAACGGTGTAGAAAATTTTACCCTCGATTAAAACAGCTGCGTTCGCCCAATAAGAATACATACATTTAAAATATTTATTGGGGCGAGAGGTATGTGACATTACTACATTGTAGGAAGCCTTCGTTTGCAATCGACTGAGCGGTGAAATAATAAAACCACGAATCAAAAACTTTTATTACACTCAACAGGTTTTCTGAGGGACGAAAGAAAGTCGAGGGGCTTGGAATCGCGAATAAAATGGATGGCAGGCGAGTCAGTTGCTTTTATTCCGTCCAGAAACTCACTCAATGGACCGTAGCGTCTCCGCAGATACAAGACGGTGCGAGCGAGCGAGATCAGAAGATTGAGCTTGCTCCAGCGAAGAAGAAAAAAAAACACAGCCCCGGGATAAGTAACGTCTGAATAAACCTTTTCCTCTGGAGCATTCGACACGGTTAACCCAAGAGTTTCTACCCAATGGAGAAAGGAATCGGCTCACAACACAAGACGCGGTCTACCCAAGTTAACGCGTTAACCAAGTGAAACGTAGACTTGGGCTTCTATATTAGGCACCTACGGAAAAACGCAAAAAAAATCAAGCACTTGAAGAAATGGGGGCACCCGAGAAGGAGAGACAGGGAGAAATTTTTATAAATCAATGAATTGCCAAGGGAGCTAAAATTATGTCTGGGTAAAGAAACGGAATTGAAAACCATTGATAATAGCATTTTTCAAGCACAATACATCAAATGCAAGCAAATTACATAAAAGCAGCAGTTCGTTACGCATACATAGCTTTAAAATTTCAAAGTAGCTAACGGCCCAGTTTACTGTAATAAATTCGACTCAGAGTCGAAAAGTCTCTTCATTTGGCGATACAAAAAATTCGAACGCTTTGTGTCATGTTTTCTTATGAAATTTTTTTGGCTATTTATTGACAATCCTATTTCATTTGCTTTTGTATTGCAATTGGAAAATATATCAAGAGAGTTATTTTTTTAAATGTTCAGTTTAGGAGAGGCATTTGCCCATTTATAATAAAAACCTTATGCTAAGTTGGCTAGCTGGTAGTTTACAGAAGAATACCAAAATTTAAAACGAACAACTGATTTGCCGTGCTCCGCTTGAATTTGACAGATTCTGCTAGGAAAATGCTTCTTATGATTGGTTCTAAATTCAATGCCTTTGCCCATATATGGAATATACGTGCATATGAGGGTCATTCAATAAGTTAAGAGACAAATTCTTTTATTTTAAAACTATTCAATGAATCTTAAACATTTTTTAAGGGTGTTAATTGGAAAACTTGTGATGAACAGCGCTCTGTCATTAGATACGAGTACATGTGTTTGTTAGCTATTTGGCGGGTTTTTCGTGTTTCAATTCGTGTGTAACAAAATACATATATATTATTATTAGGTAATCTACCGGTTAAGGTAGGTTTTTGGATGGACACAACTATCAAATAAACATTTTGTAACTCCCCACCTAGCAAACTAATCTATATCAGGTCCCTCTTCATCTCGGTGTACTTCTTTCCTCCCTTCATCCCGTCCAACATCCCTATCCTGTTCCTACCCTAACCACGCTTGCCCAACATTCTCCCCTCTATTACCCTCTTCAACATTCCACTACCGCTCAATACGCCTTTCATCCATTTTTCCTGCCTCCATAGGATTTCTCTCAACAAACCCCTCTCCTCCCCCACCATTTCTAGTACTTCCTCATTTGTTCTCCTTTCGGTCCATTTCACCTTCTCCATTCTTCTCCATACCCACATTTCAAAAGCCTCCAATCTACGTCTATCCTCCTGCTTCAGCGACCACGTTTCCGCGCCGTACATAGCTACGCTCCATATCAGAGTTTTTGCGAGTCTTGTCTTAACATCCCTACTCAACGTCCCCGTCATCAACTCCCTCCTCTTTGAGAAAGCCTCCTTGCCTAGCGCAATTCTTCTCCTTACGTCCCTACCACTTTGACCGTGTTGGTCCAAAACACTTCCGAGATATGTAAACTGCTCTACCTGCTCTATTTTTTCCCCGCCTATTTTAATATTTAGCTTAGCCTTTTTCTTTCTGGAAAATCGCATAACCTTTGTTTTATTAATATTGATTCTCATCCCATATTTATCGCACTGAACCTCCAATTCACTCAACAATGCTTGCAACCCCTTGGCTGACTGAGCAACTAATGCTTGGTCATCAGCAAACCTAACCGATTTTACGAGTTCCCCTCCGACTTTCTTTCCTACCTCCAGTTCTTCCCATGCCTATTTAATCATTTCCTCTACATATACGTTGAACAGTACCGGTGACAATGGGCAACCCTGCCTTACACCTCTTCCTAACACTGCCCATCCGGACTCTCCATTCCCCACTCGCACCTGAGCAGTCTGAGACATGTACAGGTTGCGGATCAGTCTCCTGTCCCTCCAATCCACTCCTATTTTCTGCAATACACGCATTAATTTTTCCCAATTCACTCTATCAAACGCTTTTTCGAAATCTACAAAACAGGCAAAAACGTCCTGATTGTATTCTATATTTCTCTCGACTAGTGATCTCATTACTGCAATGGCATCACGCGTACCTCTTCCTTTCCTGAACCCAAACTGATCATCCCCTAAGTAATCATTTGCCTTACTCTCTATCCTTTTGTTGATGATCCTGAGAATAACTTTAGCTGCGTGGGATATCAAACTTATTGTTCTGTAATCCTCACATGACGTAGCCTTTGCCTTTTTTGGAATAGGAACTAACACCGATCTCACAAAATCTTCCGGCCAGATTCCTTCCTCATAGATACTACGAATCAGTCCATATATGGCCTTCTTCCCACCTTTCCCTAACCATTTCAACATTTCTACAGGAATATTGTCCACCCCCACAGCCTTGTTTGCTTTCATCTCCTTTAATGCCCTTTCTATTTCATCGTCGAGTATGCCTGGACCTAAGCTATCTTCTTCTACCTCATGTTCCTTTTCTATGTCTAACCTTGTCGGCCTAAGTTCTTTACCATACAGTGTTTCTATATATTCCTTCCATCTCTCTTGGATTTTTCCTGGTTCAACTATTATCTTACCCCACTTATCTTTAACTGTTAGCACAGATCTTGCCTTCTTACTTCCCGATAATAACTTAACCTTGCTGTATAGAGCACCAATTTCACCCTTCTTCTGTAGACTTTCCATATCCTCGCATTGCGTTTTCCACCATTCTTCTTTTGCTTTATTTGTGGCCCTTCTCAATTTATTGTTTAACTCTTGTACTTCATTTTGCCTAACTCTGTGTTTACATTTTTCCATCTTCTTCTCTCATCCATCTTTGCAATCATCTCATCCGTTACCCATGGTTTCCTTATCCTTTTCCCGTTAACGGTTCCTATTGTGTCTTTAGCGGCTTCCAATATCCCTTTCTTGATACATTCCCATTTTTCTTCGATAGCACTCAGTTCTTTCCCGTCATCCATCATTTTCTCTACACCCTCCTGATACTCCTTCTTCGTTAATTCATTTACTGCTTCTAAATTCCATTTTTTAACCCGCCGCCCTTGCCTTATCTTCTTGAAACGAACATTACATTTCATAACAACTAAATTGTGGTCAGAGTCCGCATCCGCTCCTGGGAAACTGTGCGAATTTATCACACTGTTCCTAAACCTGTGCCTAACCATAATATAATCTAACTGATACCTTTCTGAGTCACCTGGCATTTTCCATGTATACCTACGCCTTTTGTGGTGTCTAAACCATGTGTTGGTGATGACTAACCCCTGTCTCCTGCAGAATTCAATTGCTTTCTCTCCGCGTTCATTCCTCGTGCCTAACCCATAGTCCCCCACCTCACCACCATCTCTTCCTTCGCCTACCGTCGCATTCCAATCCCCTATCACTATCAAATGTTTCCCTGCAGGAACACTCGCGATGATATCCTCTAACTCATCATACATCCTATCGACTTCTTCCTCCTTGTGGTTGCTCGGTGGCATGTATACCTGAATAATGACCAAGTTCGTCGGCTCTGCTTTAATCTCTACGAGTAAAATTCTATCTGTCGCTTGCTCTATGTTGACTACGCTTCTTCCTACCCCTTTATTTAAAATTACGGCAACCCCTCGTTGGCTCTCGTCCCCGCCGCTGTATATTACTCTATAATTGTCACTCCAGTAATCCCCGCTATCCTTCCATCTCACCTCGCAGAGGCCTAAAACATCTATGTTACCTCTTTCCATCTCTCGCTTAATATTTTCTAATTTGCCTCTCCTCAACATTGTCCTGACGTTCCAGGTTCCTATTCTTACTACTTTCGCCTTCTTCTGAGTCTTCTGTCCTGCTGAAGTTATTTCTTCCCTGCAAGGGTTTCGTGGGATGACGACCGCGGAAGCCTTGCCTCTCCCGCTGCCGGGCACGACACACGGCCTCTTGGGCCGAGTCCCGTAGTTGCCAGGACTCATATTATCTATAGTGCCCATCATAATATTCTTGGGAATCATAATTGAGGTGGTTTCCCGTTGCCTTCCTCAATAGTGTTTTTAACGTGACACCATCACTTAATGGCCGCCCCACTGGGGTCAGACGCCATTGCAGCCGCCTCACTGAGGAACAGACGCTGCGTGGACTACCTTTCGTCTGGCTCCTAACCTTCGACCTATCTGGCATGGGTGACCCTTCCAGGAGTAATTATTATTACTCTCGCCAGCACAGCTCTAGGGGTCATCGGAACACACAAGCCCTTCCACCACGACAAGGTTGTAGTCCATGGGAGGGTACATATATATATATATATATATATATATATATATATATATATATATATATATATTTTATATATTGTATACAATAGGAGATATATGTATAATAAAATTCCCCTTTCATCCCTCGTCTCTCCCTGGGCGGGGACTCTACCGCTGCCTGCAGCGTTGGGTCATTTCCTCTACCTGTCCTTGGGGGGGAGACCATTGTATGTTGAATGTCCATGTGGTAGTGGAGTTTTGCCTTCTTACTTGTCAAATTCTAGCTTACACGTTAATGGTTAAAATTTTACTTCGTCCTAAGGTGCAATTGTTTGTTAGTAAATAGTATATATATTTGCATGCGTGTAAGTTGAAAGGGTTTTCCATGGATGTATACGCCACTGTGGACGTAGGTTTGTATGGATATGCTGATTTTGTATGTGATTTTGCTCTCTTTTATGGGTAGTGACCTGACACCCCCTGGCACACGCCATTGCGGCGGCTTGTGGGGTATTATGTATATAAATACATATACATATATATACACACACACATATATATATACATACATATATATATATATATATATATATATATATATATATATATATATATATATATCCATACATATGCCCCTTTAAACAGAGTACCATTTTTAACGTTTTCATTCTCACCACTGCTTTTTAATAAATATTAAATTTCGTTAAATATTGTCAAATCTAGACATTCCTTGAAAATTTACGAGTTCAACACGCTCCTATCGATTTCATTACTTAATTTTTGGTTAGTAACAAGTATTAAGTCCATCAATTCATTCCATTTTTATCTCTCAAAAATCTAGTGATATTGGAATAATTATTCGTTGCCTCAGCCATTTGATACCTATTCATTAGCAAATACATAAGAAATCCAGATGAGATTTTAAAAATACGCTTTAAAATATTATATTAATAACTCGCTAGATGTTTTCACCACTTTTCGTATATTACTAATGCACCTATTATTAGGTTTACGTAAAATCTAAACGCTCACTGCTGAAAAACCAAAATCCTAGCATTATGTGTGTTTTTCTCCGGTGGAATGCTTTCAATGGGAAAACGCGGTAGTTTTTTTCTTTTTCGGTGATTTTATTACGGAAAAACGAGTGTTAGTGAAGATGATGAAGGTTGATGATGGCAGAAGTGCTGAGACAATAAACTAACTTTGGAAAAGGAAACTTAGGTCAATAAAAACAGTTAGGACAAGGAGGGGTTCAAGGAGGTGAAAACGAGGTCAAAACTGGGATCATGGGATGATAGAGATTTCTGGCTTGTATGAAGCTAAGAGGAGGGGCAGCAGCAGCAGTGCTATATGGCGCAGACATCTCTTGATTACGACGAAGTGATGGCATTTAAGTTGAATGAGTGGAAGGACGTAGCGGGAACCCTTCCATTTGCCTCGGTGATCAAGAAAGGCGGCTGGGAAAAGCACTGGCTGAGAGGAGCGTCGGGAGTCTCCGGCTTGAATTATCCTGCATCATCTTTAGCGGAAAAGACGGAAGAAACTAAAGCCTCCCCCTTTTGCCACCCTTTCACCTCCCGCCCTGTCCCCCGGACGGCGGCCCTCCTTCCTCGGCATGGCAAACATCCGCGGGCCCACCTCCGGGTGCCGCATCGCACACACCCTGGGCCCTGCTTCATCGGACGCACAGCTGCGTTCTTTACCAAGACCAAGGATTCAATTCTCCAGATTCAATTTCCACCCTTTCCTCTCCTCTCACTCCCTTTCGGTTCACTGGAGTTTGTTTGAAATTTCATCTTTCGTTAGAGAGCTTAATCTTGATGACGTACGAATACAACACAAAACCGTGAGCTCAAAGCTTCTTGGCTCGGTCGGGCGTCGAATTTTTCGGCTGCCCAGTTCATAGGAAACTCGTATGCAGAAATGTTGGCATTCAAATGGTGGTAAATCCACGTACGACTTGACTATTCATGAAGATTATGTTCATACGTAAGCCGTAAGTGGTTGTTGCACAAGGAGGGGGTTAAGTACTATTCTAGGGATTCCTTTGGAAAACGCTTCAGATAAGATATACGGATTAATTTTAGCGTTAAGCTCATTTAAGTGCAGGCTACTCTTAATTCTCTTGAATTTGTAATTGAATTTGCCAGACAATGCAGAGTTTACATGCACTCCTGTAAATGCATTGAGAATCCATTAATTTCACTTGAAATGAAATAACACGACAAGAATTATAAAAAATATACTTAAGTTACCCTACCGTTCTATTTTAAACAGGAGAGATAATTTTAGCCCAGTGAAAGGGGGGGAATATTTCCTTTAAATATGTGATGTGTTACCATTCAAAGTAAAAGAGCGGTAATTCTGTAATACGTAAAGGTAAAGTGAAGTAATTCTAAATCCAAACAGTAAATATGTTTAGGAAATCTACAAAAAATTTGTTAAAAATTAAAGTTATATTTAACAGTATAATTTATAATTATTTACTGTCAGTCCTAGGGTTTTATCATAACTTTCTTAAAAAATTTCATTAATACCAGAGTATTACACATTTGGTTGAAATAAATTATAAACTACTTCATTTTTTATAGTTTTTGGCTTAATATCCGCATTAGATACAAAATTAAAAATTCGAAAATGTAATTACTCAACGTCTGCGTGATATTGGAAAATTAATCTTTTGCAATCTCGTTCTGATTTCTAATAAAAATCGACCTTACTGTATTTCTCAAGTCTTTTGGAACATGACACCAAATACCGATTGAACATATAAATATATCTGGAATCGTTTACGCAGACGTTATTAGTTAAATATATCTGGAAGTTGGTGAACTTAAATCAAGAGCTTTGGGCAAGAAGGGTGAGGATTGACTATAATACAAAATTATGGAAATAACGAGAATGCATGCTGTTCAATTTAAGTCCTTGAGCAAAATTTACATATTTTTAATCAGAATATTTTCCTAATCACCGCCTCTAATTTCAAATAAAAAAGAAGGAAGATTTTTTTCTCATTAATTTAAAAAAATATATGCATACATGGCTAATGGGAATTCAAGGTTACGCGCAAAAGTAATGATTCAAATGAAAATACGAAAGAACCTAGGAGAAAACGTTAAAGAAAATGGGGTAAGAAGACTTGATAAAGAAAAAGCAAATGGAAGGCATAAACATGACGAAAAGGGAGGGATTTTGAATCGGTGGAGATTAGTGCTAGTATGTTTGAAGTGTGGCAAATGAAAGATTGGAAAAGGAGGGAACGGAAGTTAAGAAAGAAGAAGAAAGGAAGGGTAGGGATAAGAATCGTGACGGATGGACGAGACGGATTTGGATGCAACGAAATTGGGAGATTTTTGAGTGCAATTTCCGTGAAAAGCGTTCCAATAACTTCCTCCAATCACCTTCTCCCCGCTCTCCTGCCCCCTTCCTTCTTTCATACCTTTCCTCCCGGCCTCCTTTGCTTCCCTCCCTGCCCCCATCTCACCACAGACACTCCTCACACGCACACACCCGCGGAATTCGTGACTCCAGAGCCTCCGATCACGCGAACACGCTCCCTTGTCAAGGAGTTATGTCGTGTAAGAGGTGCCGTGACGTGCAAAAAAACCTTTCTCCGCTTTTCCTCCCCATTTCTAAACCCTCCGACCCCAACCCTCCCCTCTCCCTGTCGTTTGATATCCCAACCAACCCCCTCCCCCCGTGTCATACACTCTTCTCATCATATGGTTCTTTCCTCCGTCGGATGTGCCAACCTTCTACGATCGAGGTAAGTAAGAGTAACAGAAAATACAAACACTGGCACACACGAACACAGAAAGAATTATTTTTCAAAATAAAAAATGAGTTAAAAAAGAGAAAAGAAGCTTCCGCACTCTGAGGGATGAGGAGAGGGGTCAGGGGGGGAGAGGCAGGAAGAGGGACTGGTGAGGGCTGCTTCCATTCAATTATGTGACGCATATTGGGCTCCAATCACGGTAATGGCGCAGGCGTCCTTGTTTTATGGCGTGTTTTCTGTTGTGTAAGCTTCGATTGGTTACATAGGGGAAGGAGCAACGGAGAGGGGGGAAGTTGTGGAATACCTATGTGACGCAATCCGGACGCACTCTCTCCTGATCAGCAAATTTTATTAAATTTACCCAAGACTCCTCTTCCAGGTTTTATATTTTTATGAGAGCGTCCATGCGTCCGATCATTCTTGGGACATTCGTCTTTTCGGAGATCCTCTCGACCTTTCCGTGGATATATTTACTCTTTCAAACTCCTTTTATTTTTCCCGTCTTATATAATCAATTTTGGGCTCTTATATTTAGCCCTAGCGATGTGTTACTCTTTAAAAAACTAAGAAAAATACGAAGTTACTCATGATAAATCAAGCTTATTGTAAGAATTAGTGTATGCAAAATGTTGAACTGAGCGTAATTATTGATTATTAAATTTACTCACAGCCATATTTTAAACCTTTGGTTTCGAATTCATAATGTGTAATTAAGATCATATACTTTTGAAAGTAATCTCAAATAACATGAACTCAAGATAATATACGGGAAATGTTTTCAGTCATGATCATCTTCCATATGCGGAGCCTTGTCTTTGCATTCATTGGTAATGCCGTAATTTTCAGTTCATTGTAGGGGTCTACTCTCAGAGTACTTTTTATATCATCTATACATTTCCTTTTTGGTGTTCCTCTTCCTTTTTTTCTATTATCTTTTCCTCCATCATATTTTCCAGGAATATTCTTAAGTCCGTTTTCAGTCGTATGAAATAATTCGAGCGCAGTGCAACAGCATAACTTCAGCTGAACCATTACAGACGAATCCTAATATTAATTTCCTCTTCAGATTTTCCAGATCAACGATCCTCAATAATAACCAATATTGAATATACACGTGGACCTGAAACCTAAGGAAACATCTGGCTTACCGATAACCCTCCGAACTAATTAGGTTTTCGGAGGCTCAGTTTTCACTCATCCAATCACGCTCCCCATTCGAGATAACCCACCTACCCTCCGTGAATCGTCGACGGGCATTTTGAATACATATGCCATGGGTAACCCCGCTCTTTCCAATAATGTTAAAACTTAAAATGCTCTTCACGACACGGATTTTAATACCCTTGCTCCATCTGCATCACTCCTGCGAATTCGAGGGGCCATGCAAAAATTCTTACTCGATTCGGCGGGATGAAAGCGGGTTAGTTATCCCTAGTCTCCTATATTTTCGCTACAATGTAGTAGTAAGACCTCCGAGCATGCCCGCCTCCCCGCCATCAGCCCCACAAGTTCAATGGACGAACAGATGCTCTTGTGTGTGAATACGACTTTGCGATGGGATCGTGCCCTTGGGTTGTCCCTTGGAGGCAGGTACGTATCTAGGGCGGTGGAGAATAACGAACCGAGGCCTTAGCATTCGCTCCATTGCGCCCGGCAACCCCCCTCGAACGGCGGATGCGAAACTCAAGGCGATGGAAAAGATGAGTCGAAAGGAGTTGGCGGGGGAGGAGCGGAACTCCAGCGAGCAACGAAAAACACAGCGGTAGGAGGGAGAGTAATGTTATAGGCCCACGCCGCCCTACTACGAGGCGGTGGCATGGAAACGTTACGATTGCCAAGCAGGTGATTCTCTTGCACAGTGACATAATTGATAAGCATCTAAATTCAGATGATGCCTTAAGTCCCACATCCTACATAAGCCGGGAGGGAGGGAGTACGGTTGGCGTGTTCCTCAATGGATCATTAACTGCCGCATTGCATCCGTAGATTTCCTTATTTTATCCACCATACTTTTTAGTGTCTTGAGTGTATTTAAAGCACCATCGTCCTATTTTTTGAATGTCTCATGCTTAACACCATTCCCGCATCATGTCTAACCGTTAAGCAAAATTTAATACAAATAGCACAGCATTAAAGGGATATCATTCGGCACCTTTATCTGTAAACAATAAATACCGCTAGAGTTGGCCATTTGGGTTGAATCTTTAAGATTTTTATTAGTTTTCGATGCAGGTGAATATAAAATCTTGAAATGTTATACAAAATGGCAAATGAGAGTAAGATAACACATCTTTTTCCGGAGAGGTTGAGAAGATAGAAATGAACGCATTATTACATATGCAATGCTACCAAAATGATGAGAGCGCTACTTGCTTCTGCAAATCTCACAGGCCATCAGGTCACCAAACTATTATACCAGTTAAACTATATGAATTTCATTCACACCTTAACATTTATTCTTTTTTCTATATTCACACACTCAGCATTAGAAAAACCACTGTGACATCCAATTATAAGAGAAGTTGAAATCGAGTTTGAATAAGAACATCGGTATTTCACAACTTTCTCAGTTTTTTACCTAATGAAGTCATCGCCATGCGACTCTTAATGATAGGTGATCACTACAAGAGTATTGAAGGAGCGAAGATATACTCCGTACCTTTGCTAATAATTGTAAATAATCCATGAAAAACAGATCTCAGCGGCTCAAGGAATAGTGAAAATGCGAGTTAAGAACAGTGCAACGCATGCGCTCATGGGACGGCGAGTTGATCCCAGCTCTAGTGGATTTGCATTCCAAATGGCGGCCCGCGACCATCGAGCGGGGGAGGGGGGGGGGCGGACGAGCCGAACGCTTATCTCTTCAGGCGCTCGGTCCGTTGCGATAGGATGTACCCTTGTTTATGCAGAGGCCCAGGCAAACAAAAAACTTCCACACTGCAGTCACACACGATTAAAATGTGTAGTGGCATTGTATGAACTATTGGGTGAATGCGTTTGAAGACGCAAGAGAATGGACGACATCGACTGTAACGGTGTCCTACTTGAATAAAATGGTAGTAATTTCCAAAGAAGCGCCAAGGTTATAAATTATTTCCAGTTTTATCAAGGTAAATTCATTGTATATATGTATGTGTGTGTGTATATATATATATATATATATATATAATCCGCCTTTCCCACCTGTCCTGTGTTCGTCTTTTTTGTGTTTTCCTATCCCATTTCCTTATATCTTTTTCCATGTGTGAATGGATATTTGTTCGCGGTATGGCGGGATTTCGTATTTGAATTTATATATATATATATATATATATATATTCAAACTTGAAAATCCCGCCATACGGCGCACAAATATTCATTCATTCAAACAGAAATTGGTATAAGGAAAGGGGATAGGAAAACACATAATAGGCGAAGACAGGACATGTGGGGAAGGCGGTTTTTGAGCAGATCACGAAAGTAAAAATATTTCCCTATCCGGGATTTGAACCACGGACCTTCCACTTTCCGGGCGGATGCTCTACCAGTTGAGCTAATAGGGAAACCTGATTTACCTTGAAATCTGCGATCTTATAAAGCGCCAAAGTGCTCCGATACATATTGCCCGAGAGATGGCGTTATGGAGCTGTTTCACCCACCAAAGGAGAAAATAGACGGGACACAAGAAGGGGAAAGGATAGTAGAAAAGCATTCATACGATCTTATAAAGGATAGGAACGGTGCGTTTCATGGCACGCATAGCCAGAAGAAGAGACGAGCCACATTGGCCAAACACATATTCAAACTTGAAAATCCCGCCATACGGCGCACAAATATTCATTCATTCAAACAGAAATTGGTATAAGGAAAGGGGATAGGAAAACACATAATAGGCGAAGACAGGACATGTGGGGAAGGCGGTTTTTTTACTTTCGTGATCTGCTCAAAAACCGCCTTCCCCACATGTCCTGTCTTCGCCTATTATGTGTTTTCCTATCCCCTTTCCTTATACCAATTTCTGTTTGAATGAATGAATATATATATATATATATATATAAGTATGTGTGCATATATATGTATATATTCCTACCATGGACTACAATATTGATGCAATAAAAGTGCTTGTGCATTCCGATCACCCCTAGAGATTTGCTGGCAGTAGTAATGATGAATGCTCCAGGTAGAGCCACCCATTCCAAATGGGTTGAAGGTTAGGAGCCAGACGAGGAGGTAGTCAGGCAGCGTCTGTTCCTCAGTGAGGCGGCTGCAAGGCGTCTGACCCCAGTGGAGTAGCCATTGAGTGATGGTGTCACGTTTAAAACACCGTTAAGGAAGGCAACGGGAAACCCCCTCAATTATTAATCCCAAGTTTTTTATGATGAGCAGAATAGAGAAAATTACTCCTAGCAACCATGGTACTCAGCCGATTCAGCCGTATGTCCTGCCCGGCAGCGGGGGAGGCAATGACGACAGCATCAGCACAGAAGACGCAGAAAAAGACCAAATTAGTTAGAGTTGGGCCATGGAATGTTAGGACAATGTTGAGGACAGAAAAAATACAGAGTATAAAACGAGAGATGGAAAGAGGAAAAATAGATTTTCTATGGCTCTTTCAAGCTAGATGGACGGATAGCGGGGATTAGTGAAGTCAGAGTTAAAGACTAATATACAGCAGATGGAACGAAGGCCAGAAAAGGGTTGCCATTACATTAGATAAAAAGTTACAAAGAAGCATAGTAAACAAGAGCAAGCAATGGATAGAATATTGCAAATAGAAGTAAAAGCAGAACCGACGAACTTGGTCATTGTTCAGGATCAGTTTCAGGATATAATCAAGTGTGTTCCTGCAGGGAAACATTTGATGGTGATGGGGAATTGGAACTACAGTAGGCGAAGGAAGAGATGGCAGTGTAATAGGGGACTACAGTGGAGGGAAAAGGAGTGACCGTGGGGAGGAAAGAATTGAGTTCTGCAGGAGACGGGGATTAGTCATCACGAGCACTTGGTTTAAACACCACAAAGGATGTAGGCATACATACACGGGTGACTCAGAATTGTATCATATTTAATCATAGTTAAGTACAGATTTAGGAAAAATTCAAGAGTAAAGGAAGGAATATATAGAAGAAATTTATGGTTAAAAAGTTAGACTAGCAAAGTTAGATATGGAGAAATAATATGATGTTAATAAGGATAACTTAGTCCCAGGGTTCTTGATGGTGAGGTAGAAAGGGTATTATTATAAAGGAATTATTATATTATATTATATAGAAAGGGTATATATTACAAAGCTTATTGGAATGAAAATCAATTAAGGCAGTTGGGGTGGAAAACATGATTAATCTTTGGTTTGTCAGTTGGCCAACGGGTTGCTATCATTGTTGAGTGCATTGGAATTAAGAAAGAATTGAAATGAGAATAAATATAATAATAAATAGGAAGGATATACGGTTTACCAAAAACATAAAGACTAAATGAAACGTTGTAATAGATAAAAAATAAACTATAGCATTTGAACAGTTTACGTATCTCGGAAGTGTTTTGTAACAAAATGGTCAAAGTGGAAGGGATATAAGGAGAAAAATTGCATTGGGCAAAGAAACTTTCACAAGGAGGGAGTTGATGACGGGGACGTTGAGTAAGAATATTAAGAAACAAATTGTCAAAACCTTGGTACGGAGAGTAGTTATGTACGGAGTGGAAACATTTCTACTGAAGCGAGAAAATAGTCGCACATTGGATTGGGTTTAGAAATGTGGATGTGGAGAAAGATGTAGAAGATGAAGTGGATAGAAAGGAAAATAAATGAGGAAGTGTTGTGCATGGTAGGGGAAGATAGATGATTACTCGGAGAAATCAAAGGGAGTCAGAAAAGATGGATGCAAAGCATGGTGTTCGGCATTGGGATGCTGAAGACTTTGATAAAGGGGAGAATATTAGGTAAACAAGGAAGGGCAGGAGTAGGATATAAATGTTGGACGGAATAAAGGGAGGGAGGGAGTGGACGGAGTTGAAGAGAGGTTTATTGTTGAGTGGGATGTTGAGGTGTGTTTTGATAGTTGAGGCAAGAGAACTATGTAGTTTTTGTGCATTCAAAACCTACATTAACTGATATATTGCCAATAATATTGGTATTCCAATACCACAGTTTTCGTCGTGTAAGTGACCTCAAAGCAAATATCTAAGGCAACCATAATTAACTCAGTCCTGATCAACACCTGATATTGTCCCCTGGGCGTCTAAATAAGAAATGTTGACACAAGTAATATACCTTTACTGTTGCAATGTACAAAGCTTACTTCTTCAGTGAGAATTGGTAGTTATAACGGTGTCATTAAACAAATCAAGGGGATTTAAAACGAATCCTTTTAAACACATTCCCTCAACACATCGTTATTTCTGAGGATTTGAGGCCTTAAGTCATAAGTATAGCTTAATGAATAAGTTAGCCTTAGCATTGTTTGGATTATGGAGTACCCCATTTGACAGAGCACTTATTTGATGAAAGCCCAAAGTCGTGTATTCCTATTCAGTTGGAATGAAGAGAATGTAGGCACGGAGGCACTTAGCTCAGTCTTCAGCACAGTGGCATGAGTCCATGCATTCAAATTTTACACCAAAGGATCAGTGACAGACACATATTTCATGCGCAGGGTAAGATAATGTCAACTCTTAAAAAAGCAACAACATGACCAAAAAAGTGTATTTCCATGGAAAATTTCATAGGTAATGGAAATCATATTGTTAAAAGGTTAAGATTAAAACTTAGGAAAGTAAAACAATCGAATTTGTACAAATGGACGGAGGTGGTTAAAGTGTCCGATACAGGAGTATAAACTTCAACTAGAAGGAGCGTAATGACTCCTTCCCTTCAAATTGCTCACATTCTTCGGCAAGAAAACTATTTCTCGAGATTAAATCTTGAACTCCCTTACCATTTAATTACTTCTCCCACCGTGAGGAGCACTTCCCACATTGAGGTAACACTGGGTCGTTCCGGAACCTCCGCATTCAGAGCACTTGGATTTTTATTCGAAAAATCAATATATATTCTCATTTGGAGGATATTTAGTGCATGTGGCTAAACCCCAGAGCTTAAATATTGGAACCGATCCCTAGATATTCTGGTTATAAACCTATAAAAATATACGCTGAAATAATGTAGGAATTCAAATTAATCTTCGTACGACCTACGAAATTCTAAGTCGGGATTCAAAGAGAAAACGCAATGCATTGAATTTAATCCAGGTAGATTCCAGCTTAATTGCCTTTCAAAGAAGGAAGCGTACGACCGGACCCTTAATTAGACATGCCGCAGCTAAGGGAATAGCTGTAGTACCGCTGTTCATTAGTGGCGCAATCGATAAGGAGTTCAGGCATTCATGATTTCACTCAATAAAAACCATGTGGTAATGTTAGTTCAGAGACAGATATCTACTTAAAAGTGTCCAACATCACTTGCTGTAACTTTTCTGCGATGGAAGTAAGGGAAAAAACTATACATTGCACAAGAGATATTTAGAAAATCTTTCGTGAAACACAAAATGTCCTCTTTTAATTCAGCATACTATATACATGTGGCTGAGTTCTAAACGTTCCTGCTGGCTCACTCTATGAATTTGAGATTGTTAATTGTAATTTTCCCTTGGAACAAGTAAAATGCCTAGACCGTAATAACATTAGCACTGGTAAATATGATATTTGGTGTGTGCTATACAATAATCAGATATCTGATATTATGCAATTCCTAGCATTTGGAATCAGTATGTTTTGAAAAACCTGATGAACGAATGAAAAACTTAAAAATATCACAAAAAGTAAATGCCAAATCTACGCCATAACTTCAAAAGTAAATAAAGCCAGAGTTGAGAAAAAATACTAGAGGGGTACAAGAGTTAGCATAGATGATATTGCAGTATCCTATTTGACAAGAGGTGCCACAATATGCGATAAGAAGTTGTGTCTATTTCATCTATAACGTACCAAAATGATCATGTTAACCACAGCCATTTTGCGACAGCCTCGAAAACTAACAATCTCTATCTATCTGTCTACTTAAATACCCTGCGAACCACCAAAAAAGGTGTGTGGCAGGGGGTGTAGCACCAGGAGGACAGGGTAAGGGATTAGGAGGTTGGAGTTTTTCACATAGGTGGGGGGAACCTGTAACAAATATATTTTTGTGTATGATATAATATATATATATATTAAAATATAAATATATATATATATATATATATATATATATATATATATATATATCCACGCGCAGTCCCTAACCTGTACGTTAATACTTATTGTGTTGAACTGACCCCTGGGGGATTTCGGATACAATTATTCTGGTCTCTTATCGTTCTAAGAAAAAATGACATTTTAAACCTGTCACTCATACAGTCTTTCTCTCTAATCTTATATTATTGATCCCTCCGACCGTAATACGTTGGGGTTCGTATTATATTCTTGATGTCATCGGAAAAGGGCACATCTTTAAATGTTTTTAATAAGTTCAATCTGTATTGTAAACACCGCTGCGTAAGAGAATCCCAACCTAAATTGTCTAGCAAAGTAAATACGCTGCTACGTCGCTCCTACTGTATCTGCATCGCTGTCTATAGCACCAGGTCCCATCTGGAATATATTCATTATATACTCATTATCCATGAAGTTCTCAATCAATAAATGGGTTTCCGTAAAGCTGGCTAATTCTATAATAAAAGTATCTACAAAAGACTATCCTTCTGGAGAATGTTACATATAAAATTTCGAAAAAATATCTTTCTACTACCAATGGCTTTGCTCAAAGAACACTTTGGATATCTATTAAAATTTTGAAAGCAATTAGCGACCAAATTCAGAAAGGTATTAATATCTGAACTATTTCAAGAGACAAATTTAATTTAATCCTAAATTAGTCTAGTTTTCGTATTCGGATCACTCATAAAATGAATTAGCCGAGACAAAATTAATCTCATACCAGATGAAAACCATTCATTGTTGGCTCCGGTTGCGGCGGGGTAACGTCCTCATCTGCCAAAAGTCGCGGGTTCGATTCCCGCCTAGATGAGTTTTTCTCCATCTAGGGCTTGAGTGTTTGTAATTGTGTCCATTGGTATATTAATCACTCTTAATTGTTCGATGTAAAGATCAAAAAGGGCTGTTTTCGGATTGATACTAAATGAACAAATCAATTAATTGACCGCGGATATTTAAGATAAATTTAGATTAAGGTCATCAGAATAAATTTAAATGTGCTTCATTTTTTAACCCATTCAATTTTATACACATTAATACGAGTCAAAATATTAGCCATAATTTAAAAAATAAATGAGAATGATTAGCTTGAAAAGAAAGATTATGTAACGAGCGATTTGTTAAGCTATTAGTTCACGATGCTTTCAATTCACTAGTTACTGATCGAACATATTTCATTTTGCTCCTAGAATTTCTCCACTCTTAAGTGTAGAAAGTACTCGCATGAAAGTACTTTCCGTCACATTCTTTCCAGCCGATTGAACTCATCGAAATGTGGAATAACTTTCAAGCACGGCTTCCAGAAATCCTAGAATCCGTGGACGCTCGCTCGTCGCATCTTGAAACCACTCTCATTCCCAGCTCCCGGCATGGCGCATGCACTCACCGGGGGCGACCGTTTGCATCGCAAACATGAAGGAGCGCAAACGTATATATCCGAATGCGCATTTGAGTCGCGTTATTAATGCACGGCCGTGTTTACACGCCTCCGAATCTGGCCTCCGCGAAATTTCCAGGGAGAACCCGGAGAAAGAAGTCGCTCAAATGAATGATCCGATCGATCGGATATCTACCTGACTTCTCGAACTCGACCTTAAAATAAATCGACAGCGGCGGCTCGAATCACTAACTCACTCTCTCTTTCTCCACCTCGAGCCTTCACCTAGGGGCGCTCATCGCCTGGAGACTAGGCCTTTAAGGGGGGGAGGGGGAAACGGGCGGTGGCGGTGACATAGGGAGAGTCACTCACTGAGAATTCGATCCACGCAAGCAAACTCACGGCCCGTGAGCGCGCGTGTGTGTCGGGGTTGGCGGCGCTCGGGCGCCACGAGATTATTAGCAGGTTAGGCGCGCGTCTTCTGTCTGAGCCCGCCCCCACGAAGCACACGAGGCGGACGCTGTCCTCCCTCCTACTCGTGCGCGCCTCCAATCCTATGCACCGCTCGCGCGCGATACACGCTGGCATTCATGCCCCCCTGCAGGAGCAAACATCTCTCAATCAGCGCCAAGGATGGTGCGGGAAAGAGGGGTTGGGGGGACGAGAATGGTGGCGGGCTCATGAGCGTCGACGGCGGGGGAAGGGACAGACGAGCCGGGGAGATTGTTTCGGATGAGAACCGGCGGCGAAAGATGGAGACGTGAACTAATACGGATGATTATTCGTGCTCCTGTTTTGCTGCACATTCCTCCCGTCCGTCCGCGGATTTTGGAAGTGATGTGAAAAAAATATAAATATATATATATATATGTGTGTGTATATATATATATACTTCCGAGTAGAGTACTTCCGCATATGTATATATATATATATATATATATATATATACATATATATATATATATATATATATATATATATAAACCATAAATACAGTAATCAACCCGAAGGTCGGTTTAGTAGGTGATGGTAGAGCTCACCCATGTACCAAGCCCGACGGCGTGTGAATATTCACACATCAGGGTAGGGGGGCCAGTTCCTTTCCCTGTGCCGGTTATGGTTTCCCAGGAAGATCTGGTACCCGAAAAATCAACAAGCTTGGGTGGAGCTGCAGGTGCCCAAAGTGCCTTGCCCGGGAATCGAACCCGGGACCCTCCCTCAGTAGTCTAACGCTCTACCCGCTAGACCACCGATATATATATTTCCATACATACATACATGTATATTTTATAAAAAAAATACATATTTATTATAGATATTTAAAATGTTAGTTGTACATACGTCTTATGAAAAGAAGTGTGGATGCAGGACGAAAAAAAATTCCCAGGAGCTGAATTAAAATCCGTACACGATAACCTCGTATAGGTTGTTAGGAATAACAACTAAAGCTATATGGTATTTTTATAAAGTTTAAAATGGACGCAGTACTAAATATTGATATTTAAAGTATGATTATGCGAAATATGGTAGGGAAATTTAACACCGATGCCCACAGTACAGTTAATAAGTGTTCCATCATTGAAATAAGATTTCTTCTTGCATGCTACCATTTTTTTTTCTTCTCATATCGCTATGAACCTAAATATATGTGCATATGCATGGAATATATTGATTGATGGGAAACTTAGTCTGAAACTATGCAAAGTAAAAGTTTCCCATCAATCAATAATTTGCAATTAATAACCATAAACGTTTGAAGGAGCGAGATATATAGCTGTATGTGTGCGTATGTGCACACATAAGGTCAGTCACAAGCGTGGAGATGTATGTATAACTTCAAATAAAGAGAATTTCACAGTTTTGGTTTTTAAATATTTCAGTCGTACCATCACCTCAACGGGAGACAGAAAACTGGGGACCCCTCCGAGGATATCTCAGTGGTATTCTCTGTTTTTAAGTTTTACATAGTAAGCAGTTAAGATGCTAATCCATGTAAACGGTGGCGAAACAAAAAGAGAGTAGGATACGATTATTGAAGCTAGGTGAGGGAAGCTTCGATAGCACTAGGCGCCCACACGTCACACGGGGAACGGGAACATTGGAAGACTATCACGCATGGTTGGGCATTTTCCTCGGGGGGTGGATGGAGAAGGGGAGCGGGAGGATGATGTCGGAGAGGAGATGATTTTCAGAGGGAGAGAGCAGAGAGATTAGTAAGACATATCCGTGTTCATTGACGCAAGCTCCGCTTCGGTTATATCCCAAAGCCCCCTCCAACCCACCCTCATTCCAAGTTCATTTTCCTTTATCTCTGGCACTCCAGCACGTAGAATACCGTCTCGGAAAATAAACCCCGTCGAACTTATCAAGTGAAAATATTTTCCTACGAGGTCAGTGAATAGAATTTACAAAGAACCCACAGTGATTGTGTGGTAACATCTGTCGTAAGAGGCACCAGGAATAATTATTTTACAGTATTCATCACCAAAAGTTTGAGATACTAACTAGTATGCTCATGAATGAGGAGAAAACATCTAAAAATAGTAAAAAAAACTATATACACACAATATAGTACAGCAATGTACTATATTATGCGTATATAATGGTAGCAAAATACATAATCTCTTCGCACAACATACGTAAGACAACTATCAAATAACGGTACATCATCAAATATTTATCAAACTCTCCAGACCTAGATACATATTTACCGGTATTAATTCTTTTGACCGTTTTGAAAATATTTCTCCGGATTATTTATTTAATTTTCTGCCAATTCTGCTCAATTCTGAAGCTATGAAATTTAAGGGACGATCAGCCTTCAAGAAATCTCAAATAAAATGTTCACTTTACACTATTACGTAATCATTCACTTGTACGAACTGCTCTTTGTTACGCCCGGGTATTCTTTTCACAAAAACGAGACTCCTCATATCGTTACCTCTTTTCGACGCCTGCTTGATGCCATAACTAACTTCACATGGCTAGACGAACACCCGTTAAGCCCCAACGACTTGTAGGCCAAATAATGACTGTAAGAGCGTGGAAAAACACGCACGATGCATGCGACATTGCAACTCATAATTCGCTTCCCAATAAAGGTGCTTGAGTTCCATTGAAACATATTTAATAAATTCCTGCATAAAATCAACGTAAGCAATAAAATTTTGTGCGATTTTTTCCTTTTATTTATTTTTTAATTGTTCAGAAAACGAACTCTGGTTCTCGAAACCAGTCTGTGATCACATAAAACTTTTGCAATTAATTACTTCATTGATTTTCGTGAAAATTTTAAAAAGAATAATCAGCGTAAATACTCTCTTAAAGAATATGTCTTGAGATGTAAACAGTACTCTTAAATAATGTACCAGAATCATACATTCCTGTGTAGTATAATAGAATACTCTCAACCAATCATTAATGCAAATGTTCTCACTACAGAATAACATCTGGGGCAAACAGATTAACATGAGAATATTAAAAAAGGAGAAGAGAAGGTGAAATTTGAAATATATTCTTCAAATATACAACTGCACCTATAGTACATAGTGAAACATGTACCTACCTTACTCCTTTTAATTGTTTCCCTTTCTTAGCGTGAAATCATATTTGGTAAGAAAACTTAGCTCGATCATTTTGTGGACTCACCTGAAAGAAAAGAAAAAAATATTTAGAAACATCTCTAACCCAAGAGCATAGTTTAAATTTTTAGGCTCTGAGTTTTAATTCTTCAATGTCATTTGCAATCTGCGTTCAAAGGAAGAAAATAACCGCTGGATTGTGTGCATGTATGTTCATTAAATTGAGATACGCATACACTACTTGTACTCACCCTTCCAACCTAAGGGTGATTAATAGAAAACATTTTATTTTCCTCCTCCCTAACACTTCACCAAATCTGAGGGACCTTGGGTGCCAGATCGTCATGCTTGCTTCAACAGCAATGTAGTCATTGTACGTATATATTTCTAATTCTGCCATAAAAGTCTATTTGTTTCATAATATTCTATTCTCTTGCATTATTCTAACATCTAGTATTTAAGTAAAGAACAACAAGATAATTTTGCGTCGTTACACCTTCGAAACACTAAGACTATTTTAAGTTGACATTGACTCATAGAGATTTCAATTTAGGAACATAATAAGTCATCGGTAAAATAACTATGTAAAATATATGTATGTAACTATGAAAATATATGTATATATATATATATATGTGTGTGTGTGTGTGTATGTGTGATACATATTAATGACAGCAAAAGAAGAATTCATGAAGGGGCCGCCTCTTGGCCCCAAAACGTCCACCTTCAGTGAGTTTCACAACATTCCTTCACTAATTCTTTCAGCCTCTAAGTTTCAGTAAACTCAAATGTCCTTAAAAAGGAAGTGCCCTTATTAGTGTGCATATATTTTTCTATTGACCTCCATTCGTATACGCATTTAATGCACATATGTCAAGTGCCCATGAAATTTGAGCACTGAAAAAATTTAGAAAATTCTGAAAAGGCGACTCTTTACTAAAAAACCCTGCCCTTTGTAGAACCTTTTTTTATAGTTTTTTGATTACTGTAAACTTGTTCAAGAGAAAATATCATCCATATTCGATAAAAAGAGGCTTAAAGAGTAGTATTGACAATATCTCTTAAAAGCAGTCGCCTTAGAATATGATTTTTGATTTGAATGCGAGCATATTTACGGATTAATATGCGTAGTTTTATTACGTCATATAATAAACTCACTCATCCACTTTCACCTTTCCAAGTCCCTTTTCTTAACATCAAACATTCTCCTTCCTTCTCTCGGAATCTCGTTTTCCCCCTTCTCCGAATTCCCCGTTCAACCCCTTATTCCACCAACCCTCCCCTCCCCCCCTTTAGCCTGCCAACCTCTCCTCGCCTCATTGTTCATTCGTGTTCCTTCCACTTTAGGGCCCTGCGTATAACACGGTCCCCGAGAGCTCCCGGCTGTATATCATTTTGGACAAGTTTTATATTTTACACGTGGCGGAGGCAGCGAAAAGGATGAAATGTCGTTTGTTTCTATGGCCGATTATTTGGAAGAGGAAAAGTCCCCCAAAAATAATTTGCCAGAGAAAATATGCCATCATTTATGATGCGTAAGGGAACCTTTACTATCCATTTTTTATAAGAAATGCGAGAAAGAAAAAAGATGGTCAGTTTTGCTAAACTTTGAGAGATATAATATCGAGAGAGTACCCATTTTATTTTAACACTTCGGGTAAGCTGTGTGATAACATTAGCAAGTAAATTCCTTGATAACCACTGCAGTGAGTTCCTGATTATACATGTAAACAAAGGCAAATCGTTGCTACAGATAAAAATGCGTTATTCGGAGATCCTTAATTATTTATCAAATGATAGTTTAAAGAGGTATTGGATTGTATTCTGAACTCTCGAGATAGTTAAATCGATCATGCAATTCTTTTAGGTTTACCTGCATACAATACCACCCAATAGAAAACAATTGACCCTTATGAACGTAAGATTTCCTTTCAACTACATTTAAAAAATGATCTAAAACAGAAAAGGAATATCGAGGATCAGAATGTTTTACCTGATCGTTGAGGTAAAAACTTTTTAATTCTGAGAAAAAATTACCGAAGATAAAATGATAGTATCGAGCGGATAGTTTCGCTTTATATTGGCACCAAGAGGTACAGGTAAGTAGGGTAATAATGGTTTTATTTAATAATCAGAATTTTTCCTCTTCAAGACCAATATATGATATAAATAAATGTATATATGTCCGTCAATATGGACAAATTTTTTATTGCTAACCTGAAACAATCATAGAGTAATGAAATATGAATGTGTCTATATTGTATTTTCTATAAAAAATAACAAAATAAGCCAAAATAAGTTAGCTTAATTAATATTGTATCGATTCAAAATGCACGTAATTTACTTAGGCCTTTTAGTAGGACATTAAAATTCGATTCCAATGAGCACATAGAAATTCAACGGGTTTTTACGCATGGTTCAGTACTTTTTATTTGCCTATTTTAAGAAACAAAATAGTTTCAATAGTTTTACATTAGATTTAGAACTATTTTGAGAGGTATTGCAAATTGTCTCGTACGATTGGCCCACCGGTCGACTTTGCCAACGAGAAATGAGTGGAATGCGCGTCCGTGATCATATGACTCATGCGAGTCGAATTTGTGCTAAAAACATTCAATCAATTCAAATCGTCCCTCAAATTGAAATCAGAACGAAAAAATACTCCTTTATATGAACGGTATGGCTGAGAGGAAACTCGTGGCAACGACAAACGCGCAAACATTTGTTCGCCTCAAGAGTCTCTGCGGTTTATTAGCGTAGCTGTACCATAGGACAATGAGCGCATCAAAGATAGTTCCTACTCATTCCGAAAGCACGGCCTATATAACCTTGGTCCAGTATCCCCCGGCTGGCTGCATGTGTATTTCATGCAAACTGATTTCCACGCAAACAACAGACAACACCGACTACTATCCACTAACCATCTTCTTCTTCGTTTCAGCAATATGAAAGAAAACTAAGCAACCCACATCTCCATCATCCATAAAATCACCAAATAAACCTATCCCTGATCGAGAGATATCGTAACTAGTTTGATTGATGAGACTCAATGCATTAAATCATTTTAATGATACTCCTTTAGAATGATTTCGAAATCCTAAATTTGATGATCAATGCGAAGATGGAAGTTTTTTTTCAAATACGTATAGCTGTCTGTGATATAAGTTTAAATATTAATTCACAATTAAGTGTATGAATGCACACACAAACACATTCATTTATTCAAGAAAATCAGCCTAACGGTGATCATATATTCTCAAGGATAAAGGGATAAAGGTATGGTAACACAAAGAATAGAAATGGTAACACAAAATGAGGGAAACAAGGTTGGCGTAAAAGACAAAGGGAATAAAGTTCCAAGCAGGAAAATAGTTTCTGAAGCGAAAATCGTAACAAGAGGCCTTCAGTTTTCCATGCTAATGCCCTGAACCACTAGGCCCCCACTTTCTACTTTCAAAGCGAGTGCTATAATAATACACCCACGTAATCATATAAACTCGTTTTTAACGTACATGGAGGGTAAAAAAAGAGCCGTTCGTGTAGCTAACTTCCACATACTAAATGGGTTGGTAAAGGGGGAAATGGTGGCAGGAGGAGGAGGAGGGAGCAAGCTATGATGTGAGGGATGGAGCGTGACAGGTTGAGGATATGGTGAAGATGGTAATCACCCCTTTAAGGTTCCTGGAAGTATTATGGAATAAAGATAGGCAATTTAATTTAATGACATTATTGGACCTTGAGGGAGAGAATCCAGTAAGGGCCACTGTGCTCACTTTTCTGTGGTTTTTATTTCTGCATTTGAAGCGGGTGACGTGGAAGATAGGAACAGAAAAGAACTACCGCATGGTTGACAGTGGGTGAGAGCTCCGTGGAGGAGGAATGAATAGTGATTTTATCTTAGGATACCAGTTAATAATGCAAAAATATTAGTCGTCACACTCGGATACATCCCGCTAACTCTATATACAGCTTACACAAGCTTTGTGTAAAAAAGTATCGGGGAAATTTTCGGAGAGATAGATTTATTTAAAATATTGCTGCAATACCTCAACATTCTTCAATCAATTTCTCCCTTGAAGGCTCCCTGGTTGGCGGATGCGGAGGGTCATTAAGGGTACGCGGTGGTGTCCTTTGAGTAAGGATTTAACTTTTTGGAATAGGAAATCGTCTGCTGGTACCAAGTCGGGACTGTTTAAAAAGGCGGGGACTTTTTCAACTCGTTGGAGAAGGTCTTTCCAAGTCGACTCTGCTCTTGGTCGTCCGTCAAGAGGTTTGGGACGATTTTAGCGCAGATATTTTGCATCGCCAAATTTTCAGTGAAAATGGTGTGCACTGTAATCTTTTTATCAATACAATTCCATCTGAAATCATGCGGTCCACAAACGGACTGAATCATGAGGACCAAAGATCTGAATACAGCACTTTACGCACACGTTCCATGCTGTCGTCAATTCTTTAAGTCAACGGCCGTCCAGCGCGGGGCTCCTCCTCCATACTCTCTTTACAATCTTTGAAGAGCTAGTGATACTTAAAAGCTGCAGTTTGTGGCATGCCTTTGTCCTTAATAACTTGGCAAATTGTTCCCAACGTCGCCAAACCTGATTTATCCAGTCCAACACAAAACTTGATGGTGTACCGCTGTTCAATCGTTCTCTACGTTTAGTGAGTGCTTGCACCGATTCACTCTACAGGGGTCCAGTGACAACACGATCTAGGCTGAACGATTGCTTGCAGGCGATTGGAGCTTGGCGCTCACTGAAGGTCGGATCCCCAACCACCAAACCTAGCGGTTCGACGTAGAGCAACGTCAGGAAAAATGTCCCCAATACTTTTTCGAACCTTTTAGTTCACGTTACATGAAATTGAAAGTGGGATGGAGCCGTGTGAGTAGAGGAACATCTAGAGGAAGTGGATGAGAGGGCGTGTTTTGCAACATGATCGATTACGAGGATACGATTAGGCCACTTCGAGGTTGGGAGGGAACTGCACGAGTACGACGCGGAAGAGTTTGAATGTTATCTTTGTGAGATAATGGGCCATTTGTAGACCGTTTTAAGAAAAGGGGGTTGTCCTTTCCGATAATACGTATCTAGGTTTGTCGTTTTGAATCCCCTTTTATAATTATCCACAATCATTTGATTCATACGACAAAAATTCCCTTCTCTTGCGTTACTCGAGAATGGGAGAGAGAACTAATTTAGGTCGCAGAGTTACTTCGTGCATGCCCGTCGTTGTTTGGCGGCAATAATTCATGGTATGCTAATTGAACAAGGAAAAAAACAAAAGGACACAGCACGGGAACTTGGAAGAAATTTAAATATATACATGCGAGGGCGGTCGTGTCGAGGGGGTTTGGTCTCCAATGTATTCATGAGAAAAGATCGGAAATGAAAAGGGAGACCAGGTTAGAGCCAAAGAACGGTGGGAAGAGTAGATGAAGAAATTGTCTCGACAAATCAATCCGTTTCAACTCCTTTTGCGCGCTCTCTGTTATCGGGTCAGCACTAACAAAATTCCAAAAAAGTGCGACAAATTTTTTCTCAAAAAACTTAATCGGATACTTAATCATTTTCTGTGATTCAAAATGAATGTCATAATAATAATGTCTCACCAAGATTTAATTTCAAATAAAATCACCCGCCGAATGTGATTATAATTTCTAATTTCTATGATTATTATGTGCCCAAATGAAAAATAATAATCATTTATGGGAAAAAAAATCTTGAAATAAGAAAAACTGTCACATAGAGTTTAAATATTCTATAGTCACCATTGAAATTTTGGTTTTGGTCCGTTACACTGAGTTCACGACTAATTATTCATTAGTAATTCACCTACATGCGAAAATCAGGCTCGTTTTACGTACTGAGTAAGAATTATTTAATTGAGAGTTGGAATAAACATACGACTTGACATACTCGTAAATCGAATGGTCTTGGTACCATAAACCCACGAATCATCTACGTCGCCTTTGCGTTTACTCATTAACCAATAGGTGTGGGCTTAATTAGGCTCCTCTGCATTTGGACTGCCATAACTGCTTAAAGGAACTCATGATTTTGAATTGTATTCAAGTGATTTCCTTCAGGAATGATTGCGGCAGGGATACCCGTTTAAACCCACCTTAATTCCTTTATTCGAAAGGAAACCTCACACTTCCCATTGGCCTCACCTTAATTCCAAAACTTGTCCCAATCGCCCAAATATTTTTGCTAAGCGTTCCCTTCCCACTCCAGATGCCTCCAAGAGAGGCAACCATTCATCACCTCCTCGGCGCGAAGGGAGACCCCGCTTGGGCGCGGCACCCTTCGCGAGAGAGCCTTGGCGCCAGGGCGGCTTGCACTCCCGCCACATGTTTGCATTAGGAGAGGCCCGAATCAACATTTTCGTTGGCATCCCGGAAGGTCGTTAACGGAAGGAGAATGGAAATGTATTTGAATGAGTCGGGGAAGGGTGTGGAAGAGGCAAGGCATGGGCGCGCTTCGGAATGCGAGCCCATGTCAAACAACTGCGTATCCTAATTTACTCCCCAAGAGCTCCCTCTTCCCGTTTTCAAAACAAAAATCGGGACATGTTGTTCCGTATCAAATCCTAGGTTTTCGTAAATGGTACTAAATTGTTTGCGCGCTTGTCAGCGACTAAGGGGCTATATAACGCCGAAAGATCGCTCGGAAGGATTGAAGGGTTTTGTGGGGATGCCACCGGGCATCTTCTACGTTACCGTCCGAAGATGCACCGTCGCCGGTCGGATAGAGTACGTCTTCCGGTATGCACTCCCCATTTATATATATATATATATATATATATATATATATATATATATATATATATATATTCAAAAGAAAGAACTCTTCACTCCTTCATAGGCAGGGATAAAGAGGACTGAAACCGTGTTTCTCTCTTTTATGTGTACACTATGCTTTTGTTGACACGCCCGTGAAAGCCAGTAATCGATTTACATTTTCATATGTGCATAAATATATATCTATATACGTATATACAGGTATACACACACGTATATGTGTGTTCATGTAGACAAACAATATATCTGAATTGAATATAAGGATAATTAATTTAAGTGTAAACATTATAAAGTAGTTTGGAGCATTATAAGTGCATTTAGTACTGAAATGCAGAAATCAGTTTATTCCGGGAATGTGAACATGATTTCCTCTAAGACTGTATGAATTTCGTAACTTGACATACGCAGTCTCGGAACTTAACTGCACGTTTGAAATTAACATGTCCATAAAAACTGTGTAGTTCATGTCTAGTATGGCCTATTTTACGGAGCAAATAATGATTATTTTTATTACTTGTAGTCATAGTTCCTTAATTAGCAAATTAGAAGCATTAGCAATGTTAAAAATGGAAAATTAATATTTAAAAAAATTCTTCACAGTGACATTTGAATGCCACTTATGTCACTCAAAGAAATAATCAACGAATTTTTATATAGTACCGTGAATGTAACAGGGCGTTAGTAAATATTCTGAATTACAGAAGACTCAGTATAGACGGTACGAGTACTTCATTTTGGCGTGAAGAAAATGTTGGAGTGATGAGCAGCCAGGCAATGAGATTAGCTGAGAGTCAGGTGGGAGGGAACGGATACTTAAAGAGGTTTGAACTTCCCAAAGCCGACGGTCTCCCCACCCTTCGTTCCGCTTAAAAGGAGGCACGCACCATTTTTTTTAGACCTGTCTCGAGGCTTGTTTCCTCCCAACGCGCCTCCCTTCCGTGCCAGAGAACAATCGATCACTGGCCCACAAACGTAAGCTATAATTAATGTTGTCGCATGCCTTCTACGAACGAGTTGGGATAGTATTCTCTGCTCTTTTCCTAATACTCTACAATAGCACCCCGGTGTAGATTAAAGAATGAATAAATAATGAAGCTGAAAAACTACAAAATAATTACTAAGAACAGGACATGCAAGAAAAGTATGAAAATATTATCTCTAATTGGCTGGAATTCCTCCTTTGAATCTAATTAAGACTTGAATAGGTGGAACGCCTAACAAATATAGTCCACTAAGCGTAGTAAGAAATACTATTTTTCAAAGTACAATACAAGGTATGTCGAGGTGTGCAGACACAATTCAGAGAATCTTCTTCGGAAGTGGTTTTTGTTAATGCAAAAAACCTTTCGGGAGAAATAGTGAAACACAACATAACTCTTTCACTTAAAAAAAATTAAAAAATTAATTAGAATAATTTGTTTGACTTTAACCAATGAATTCTCCTAACATTAAATTCGGGTTTCGAAGTACTAAACTTATTATAGGAAGGTCTGGAGAAATGTATTAAAGCCGAGGACATCTATCCTAACCACTTTGTGAAATAACACAGAAAAAAAATTCAGAGGGTCAAAGTTGAATATGCTAAAAACACTACTGGTTTAGAATACACAAAATGGTGAACTACGGATAAAATTTTCTTCGTTAAAAAGGGATTTACTGATCATTTCTTTTCCGTTATCAAATAGTCTGTAGAGTTCTTTATTTAGTGATTATAATTAGTTATGGCAACTTATTCACTAAATAATCAAAATCACTAAATAATCATTATCACTAAATCGCATATGTCAAATGAATATGTGCTGATAGAGGATAGATCGTGATATTTAATAATCTAAAAATGGCTAGGGAAATTCTTTTTGCTCTTACTCGAAAATGTATCTAGCCTTGCGGGCTTGCATATACACAAAGCACCACTATCCTGTCTTTACTTATATTTACTTGTATATGTGTGTGTGTAAATATAAATAGTATGCTATTCGATATATTGTAAACTTTAAGGCAGTAAAAATCAAACGCAAAGACAAGAAGTCAGTTCAGTTGTTTTAAGATTAGATGGTGTTACCATTAACATTTAGTCCGCTAGATTAAGGATAAATGTGATTACAAATTATTACATCCCTCATAAACGATGTTTCTCATCAGACGTTCCAACAAAATGTCTATTCCTACGTAATTATAACTACAATTTAAATTTCTTATTCGATTTTAAATAAATAGACATATATATCATTCGCCAAGAGTACCAAATATGTTTATCATCTAATGTCAAGAGCTAAAGGAAAACATTATAGTCAAACAAAAAATATTGACTATACCCAGCGATTCTGAAGCTTAAAATATAAGAATCTGAATCAAGGCTTCAACAGTATGTGAATATTGCATTAGGAGTCTTGAATATTACTTATTTCTGAACTTAATATAACATCATATTCCATAAATTGTGGAGAAAAGTAAACGAAGGAATTAGCCGTTGAAATCATCATCGAAGAAATACTGTACGAGCATTTTTCAAAAAAAGAACTCCTTTTATTCATATTAAAATTTAAAATAGGGGAAATAATTTGTCTCTATTTATTCAGTTACTAATTTTGAAAACTTTGAAAATTTTGAATAAATTAAGAAAACGAGAAAAAAAGCTTTTATGGAGAATGAACATTTGGACATGCGCTAAGCAAACTATTTAGCCTATGAAGTAATGAGATAAGCAAATAATTCTTATTTTTAGTTCACGATTTCAATTTTAGAGGAGAGCGCATACTTCATTATTGCCAAAAATAATCAACAGTATCTCCTATAAATACTACTCTTGGCAGTTTGGAAGCTCTCTATGCAGTGGAAGGAAAGTTCTGATTGAAGAAAATATGGCTAAAGTTTATTTTTACAAAGCTTTTCCGAAAAATATTATATATATAATGTTAATAATCAGATAAACCGACGAATAATTGCAATTTTTATAAAATTTCAAGTTAATGAATGTACATCAGGTTTGAAATAGCACACTGAAATATCGAATACCGGAATACGACTTCATTAAAACGAGATAAAATCGGCCCAGTCTTTTTATTTTTTTTTCAATAGTCTCTTGTACAGAGGCTAAAGTGACGGCTACGGGAGAATAGAATGACGTTTGAATAATGCATAAACGAAATGAACGCATAAATCTAAACTCAGCTCAGCGAGCATTTCAAGTGTCATTCGACTTACGGCACACGTCAGCCGCGCAACTGACAAATACTTCATGGAGATAATTCCCCTCCCATTCCCCCCCCCAGACTCCCAGCCTCCCCCTCCCCTCACCTGGCACCGTGTCCTTATATCCGCCCTCCCGCCCCGGGCCGCGGTGTTTGCTTAGTCGAAAGTCTCACGAGACTTCTCGGGTTAAGACCCGGGGACCTTCTACCCGGACGCGTCTATTCTCCATTGCGGAGGCGGTGTCAGTCGACGAGTAAGGCACGAGGGGGACAGGGGTGGAAGTTGAGGTGGGGGACGGAGTGCAAAAAGAGCGGGGCGCGAGGGTTGTGGATATATAACAAGGGAATAAACAGAGCGGGCTGGGGAGAGAGGCGGATTGGGGGAGGGGTTATAGGGGGGGGTCGGAACCCCTGGGGTGGAAGGAAGTCAGGTGGGACGGAGATAGGGCATAGTACAAGTGAGGGAGGGTGGATTAGAAGCATAGATAAGGAGGAACGTATTGGCTCGGGAAATTGGGGATCTACATCTGCGTATCACCTTGCCAGCCGTCTTAAGGGCGTTTTGGCTACGGCGTATGAACACCGTCGACAGCGAGAGAAAAAGAATTAACAACTGCGATGAAGAAGAGCGAGATGTTTATTGTGGAGGAGTGTAGAAGGAAAAAGCGGGATTCAGAAGTGCTCTGCAATACATTTAGAGAGCGCAGGACAAGAAGGGAAATAAAGAGCGCAGTCAAAAAGGATGCGGCTGCTCGTGGCCCGAGTACGGTCTGTTCTTTATTTCGCTCGGAGTGCAAATCGAGTGAAGGAAAAACAATTGGATTGCGGCTACTCGTGGATTGCTCGTAATTTTCCATTGTGTACAGGTAGTTTTTCTCTGGAGGTTCGAATAGGTTCGACCGTGCAATTAACTACGAAGAAATTGGTATTTTACTGAGAGGCTTGTTGTAGAATGAGAAGAGGATCTAAGTCTTACGGAAAGCTGGGGGAATAGGCGTGTTGAGGTAAGAAGAAGAGTTGGAGATTAACATGAGAGATTAACCAAAATAAGGGCCAGTGTTTGGACGAGCATTGGAATGAGTCGTTGAGGAGATATTAGTAGAACGATATTCAATGAGGGGGAGGAAAGATTGAGATAAATTGAGGAAATTTAGCTAAACGGGATCTATATAGGAAAGCCTAGGGATACTGAAAAAAGAGAGAAGCAAAGAAATATACGATTTTATTTTGAGAGAAATAATGTGTTTATTCAGAACTTTATCGGCAGGCTTCAACCTTATCTTATTATAGATTCTCCATTGAAAAAACATTAAGCCGTAGTTTATTCTACGTACTTGTTGTGGCAAGAAAATTCATGGTTAAAAAGTGCACTATAATGGCGAAATGTAGTTACATTTTCAGTCACTCCCACTAGCGTTAGAAAAAACGAGATAATAGTTTATGATACCTATCTATAAATGTCACTTTAAGAGATCACTCTGAATTACCTCGCACTCACTGAAAGACATTTTCATGAAAATGTACGTATATTGAATTCAAGGTTGGTTCGTTGATAGCTCAAAGCTGAAGATGCATATTGGTCGTAGAGATGTGAAACCATATTCTTAAATTATCAATCAAATGTTTTCATGTCTTTATAAATGTATATAAAACAAAGATAGGAGTTTTTCAAAACACAGAGGGATCAACCAAATATTAGTGAGAATGTCACAGGAGCCTTAAGCTCACTCGTGACAGGGAAAAAATCATTGGGGCTTTTCCAATACATCGGAAGATCACCCGGCTTATAGAATAGGAGAAACAGATTCCATCATAGATGTGAAAATGATTTCTTCGTCTCATTACTGAAGATCAAAATAAACACAGGCTAATGCACGTAGCATATCCAATAGATAAATTTTAACATCACGCTTTAATACTACTTTCTAGTTATTCATAAGAACGTAATTAAAGATCGACGTTCCAGTATCCCACGGCTACCGTCTTCCTGCCAGCTTCCTGGCATTTCATGACTATATATATGAAAACTGGAGAAATCAATAAAATATGTTTGTAACTGTAGTGTTGTGTATATTTGGCGTGCAATCTAAAGCTGGGGGAGTTTAAGACGGAAATTTTCCAAATAAAACCAAATTAATTCTTTCTTTGCCAGTTAAAGTGTTCATAATTTTATGAAAATAATTTTAAATTGTAAAAACTATTGCATGGGGAAAATTATTCATGCAAACAAGGACGAATAAAGGGTTTCCCATTCCCGTTAAAATATACTGAAATTCGGTCATTTAATCAGATCGATAACGTCATCAAAGGACTGAAAAATATTCTTAAAGAAACCACTTCATCGTTTAATCACAGCGATTCTCTCATAATCCGGTTTTCCAAAAGGTTGTAGTGTGCCATCTATATCCAAAAAAGATCCCACCAGGGCCTCAAGGGTGATTGGCCGTGACTGATATGGTCCCAGCCATGAGCGTGTGTTACGATGCCAGTTCCACCTCTCCATCCCACGAATTAGAGTTACGATTCAGGGCCAATATCTTAGCGTTTATCTGCTGTCATGCGAATTCACCTATTTCCTAGTGTCACGTTTGTCTTAACCGCTTCTCCAAAAGCCCTTTTACAATTTCCTTCTCCCTCTCCTACGTAGTACAAGACCCCGCCCTTCCCAAACGTCCCTTACTGCTAATCTACCTCTTCCAATCTTCTCTTTACCTAGGTATCCCTCGCTATAATCTAAATCTCGACCATCCACCCTATCTCCCGACCATTTCATTCCTCCCTTGTTTGAAGAAACACGAAGATTCTGAATCTAAACACCAACGAAATTAATAAAGGATAATAATTAATCAATCAAACGTTCTCGCCGTACCCCCATTCTACCTTATCTATGCCCGACATCTTCCCCTCCGCATTATACAACAACCCGACTCCCACTTATCGCTCTACCACGCTTCACGTAAATTTCTTACCTGTCTTCCTTCATCCTTCCGCAAACCCTTAATTGATTTACAGCACTATGAGTAATGCCTGCGGAGTATCTATTAATTTCGACCTGTCCGGCAGCCTTGCCCGTTGCCAAGTGAGGCTCCCAGTGCCCTTCGTGACGAGCCTTTATTAACGAAATTGCAGACGAAAAGATTCACTGCCTCAGAAATATTGCGCATTCATTTTTGGGGATTACGCACTTAAGGACATATTTAGATACCTTTGAGTTAGTTAACGAGTGGCGAGGTGGATACAATATGCTCTGGATAAGAGGTCCAAAACAACCTTCCTTAGAGATACCTTGATTAGGTCCAATCTATTCTTAAAATATACACCTGCAATTCAATGTGACGATACAATTGCCGCATAGACTATCAAATATATATGGTTTGTTTAAAGCATCGGGAAAAGTTTCGGAAAAATAAATTTATACCAGATATTGCTAAAGAATTGCTATGTAATATTCTTCGAAGTACATCCCTTGGGCGTCGACACACTTTCCAGCAGCTTTTCCACGACTGCAAGGCTTCCTAGTAGGAGGATTGCGGAGGGTCCTTAAGGGTACGCGTGCAAGCTTCTTTGACGGCACTTAGGGCCCCACTATGTTGTCCTTTGAGGAAGGATTTCACTTTTGGGAATAGGGAATAGTCTGCTGGTACCAAGTCGGGACTGTAAGGTGGTTGAGGAATAGTCGCGATGCTGTTGCAGAAGGTCTTCGCAAGTAGACACTCGACTTTGCTCCTAGTCGCCTGTCTAAAGAGCTTCGGGACGAGTTTAGCGCAGATCATCCAGCAAATTTCCAGTGACAATGGTGTGTGCACTGTTATCTTATCAATGTCAATACGAACTGTGCACACTCAACCGACAGTTTAAATTTAGCCCTTCATACACACCTGGGGAACAAATGGTCACCGATACATTTTTTACAAACATTGTACTCACATTAAGATGCCATAAATTGCACTACCAACAGTTTTTAGCAATTCTTACTCACTTTATTTTCACTATATTGTATATTCATTGCCTTAACTTACTGTATAACATCACCATTCAACAATTTCAATTTGAAATTAAAAACACGCATAGGAATTTTATATTTTTCTTAGTTACCTTATTTGCAATCGTTACATTGTAGAAATTTGAAAGATTTCGAATTTTCATTCCAATTGAAATGACTTATATATGATTTTATTTATTGTGCAGAAATAAGGCAATTTAGATTACGAGAGGGATTAAGCGGGAAAATATCCTTTTGACATAGAGCCGCTTAGCTGCGCTGGGAATCTCGACATAACGTGTTGTCCTTTGCTGATTTTTTCCAAGTACTGTTTAGAGTGGGATAAAGTAGTTCAGCTGTGGAGACTCCTTCTTGGATGTAAACACAACTCTAACAATCACAATCGTAAATGAACATTCGCACGGAGTAATTCCTTAGCCAAACCCTGCCTTCGAGGCGTTGTTATCTCCATAATAATATTATTGGTTAGTCCTTATTGGGGCAAGATTGCGACCAAATAGTCCCTTCCTCTACCTAACTCATTAGGTATTAAGATCCCGACATGTGCGTCTACTATATTTCATTATGATGACTAGCTATATCATTTCATTTCTCAAATATAATCAGAAAGTATTGCAAAATTTACACAAGGCAAGTTGCAACGGAGCCTTCAAATTTCTCGATCACTTTCAAAATGTGGCCATAGACGTCCTTCGGGTCATTGATTTAATTTTTGTTTGAGATACACTTAATTTACCCAGTGTCGAAGTGATACCATTGTGATTTACAAAATAATGACATATATTGAATCTATTAATTATGATAACATCGCACCAAAATATGTATAATACTGTCGATAGATGAGAGGGCATTCGCTGAAAATAGAAAATTATCCCCAGCACGACCCACTCAAATAGTACATAAGTATAGACCTATAATCTACATCCTTAGAGCGTCCATTGCTTCAGTGATGCCAAGTAAATTCAATTGACTACGCGGAATTTTTCTTACGATAATCTTAATTTTTAATATTTCCTCCTCCACAGTTCGCGTTATCTACTCAATTACTAAGCATTTGCTAGACAATGTGCGCTGTCGCAGACACGTTCTCTCATACACGCATGTACACATGGACGTATTCTCTTCGGTTCCTTGTTTTCATTCTTTTACGTCACAAGATTATCACGGTAGTCTTTTATTCTTTCTATCACTGAATCTAAGAAATTCACCGTTAAACCGCTGGTGTTTGGGAGTTTAAGGAACTTGATTTTCTAGGTAAACATGAATTACTCACTATTGCAGAAACATAATGATTGCAACTAAAATTTGTATCACTTACAAAACATTCGTAAATGTTCTTAGATTGCATCTCCAGTACAAGTTGAAAAATCATAACTCGATATGGAATAGGCATATAAAAATATATCTAGCTCTAAAAGATTGAATTTCGAGTACGGCCGTGGGATTTTTACCAGTGGACGCCCAGAGGTAGCGGCAAGTCGTCTCTCAGCTTCTTCCTCTCGTTCCGCCTCCCCCCTATACAGGTATACTGCCACTCTCCTCCCCTTTCATCGCCTTTTCTTCCCTATCGTCTCTCCTTCTTTCATCTCCCCTGCAACCCCTTCTCGTCGCATCCGCCCCCCTCCACTCCACTCCTTACTCCGCTCCCTTCTCCCACCCCCGAACCTTCTCATGCACTCCGATATCCACGCCCCCTCTTTCCTCCCCCATCGCCCCCCTCCATATCCCGTACTCCCTCCATTAATTCCCTCGCACCCCAAACTCCCCGAGGAGAGAGACTCCTCCCTCCTTAAAATCCCCCCACCCTCCTCTCCCCCAACCTGCCATTCATCATGCCGCCGGATTGCCTTGCTGCCGGGAAGATTACGCCGCTAGATATTTATGTGGTGGTTGACTCCGTATTCACGGCATTGCAGGCCTCCGCTTTTAGACTCTCTTAACAGTCCGACCCGGAGAAGCGAGTCCAGACCGGGGGCAGAAGGGCGGGGGGAGCGTGTAAAAAGGGGTGGGGACGCGGAAAGAAGAGGAGGAGAAGGAGGTAAGGAAGGGAGTCGAGGGCGAGAGCGCTACAAACGGTAATTTGTCAGCCTCTTAATGCGGGATGATTTGTATTAACTTTGCATTCCACTTTGTGTCCCGAAGGCATTCTGTAAGCGTATGTATTAGAGCAAGTACAGGGGTCATCCTGTCTCCTCTTTCATTATCCTGAACTCGATCGTAATTCAACGAAAATAAATTCTCGCGCAAAGTTTAGATCTGTGAACATTCATTACGGTTATCATATACGAAACCCAATTTCATGCTCAATCTCGAATGATTGATTGATTGGTTTTGATGCCATAGGTCAGGAATAATAATAGTGAACGAGCTCAATAGCCCAAAGTCGTTCCATATTTTTCAATCGTCTTAAAAAAAGATAGCTATTTTATCCTGGTGGGTAAACTTTGTTTGAAGCTGGTTGCGTTCTGTGTACTGAATGATCGCCACCACTTCAGGTTTCCTTTTTTATTCTGAAAAAGTTAATCATTAAATTAGGAAAAAGGCTTAAATATCATTGAAACCATTCTACAACACTGTGTATCTGATAAAGCTAACAGGTTCAGGCTTAACTTTGTGGAATTCCTTCATGATGAGGGTAAAAAATAAGGAAAACTTTACACTTCAACACACTTTTAATACAATACTGTATTAATTATGAATGCATGGTATTGTATTAAAAGTGTGTGGAAGTGTAAAGTTTTCCTTATTTTTTACCCTCATCACTGTATATCTGGTCCAAACATTTGTTGGCTTTGAGCGTAGTTCTCTAAAAACATGCCATGGATGAGTAAAAGCGAATGTTTTAAGTAAAAATCTAAGTATTTTTATTGAGAAAAAAGCAAAAACACTATTTTCAAGTGTAGATTTTCAAACTTGTCACGCACGTATAGCACCCACTGGAAGGTAAATTAAATGAAAATCCATTTCCGAATTTACACTATATTAAAACTATGAAAACAAAAGAGTTTAAAAACTTAAATTCAAGGTATACATTAGTCTTAATTTTCTCACAAACAAGTGATAGAAAAGCATATTGGTATTTATGTGACTTATTAGAATAATTCGACTCAAGATCGCAGAGTGCTTTTTCTGGAAGAGAAGTTTTGCGATTAAAGTCTCATAAAATTGCATTAAGAGATAATTTTTGAAAGCTCCATGTATTCCTGTGCAAAAATTTTTGAAACTTCAACACGTCCTCTGCCGCCTTTCTGACTACCGTGGTTCTTGGATGGGCCACGTAAGCCGGGAGAGGGATGAGTGAGGTGGAGCGGTACGGAGGACAGCTCCCGTCGACTTTTCCATCATCACTCCCGTGAGGGCGCACTGATGCATTCACTTCCTGATCCCTGCATGCCTCTTCATGCCTGTCCTTTTGAGCGTTCCTCTATGATTCTCACCTTGGTTTCCTTCTGTTGCTTAATTGATGAAATACATATATACTCAACTTAGTTCTGAACGAACTTTGTTACATCTTTTTTTGAAACTATTTTATGCACTCGTACTTAACGTGGGTAAATAGTTTCACAGATTTTCCGTATAATCTTCAAACTGAAATAATACCTTTGTTCACTATGTCCTTCGGTTTCAAGTAAATGATTTAAGCCAATTTTCTGGCGTGTTTATTTCAACTTTGTGGTGATATTTTTTTTTATTTATTAATATGTTTTTGAAAAGTTTTCCTGGTCCTTCTTGAAAGTCTGTTGTTTTAATTAAATGCACTACATTTCACATTTTGCTGTTCAATCCTTACTCATTGGACTGTTTTTTCACGAAATATAATTATTCTGTCAGCGTTATGGGTTTGTGCTAGTCTTGCAGCAAAAAACCCAGCAGGCCACCCCGCCGAAAGATAATAATAATTCTTTTGTCTACCGGCATAGAACTTCCCAGCAGTCATTCTCACTGGATGCCTCCCACAAGATATCAACGCCTTGAAAACGGGAAATGTATATTTCATAAAGGGGAAGTGGAGACTTGTAAGATTAAATAGCTATACCGGCGGGGGTGTGGGCTCCTAATATGAGGGTCACCTAAGGTGGACGGACCTAAGGTAATAAACCAGAGGGTGATACCCTGATTGTTCAGGATGTGACTAAACACTCCACCCTGTAAACAATATGAATCCCAAAAAGAAACCTCGGTATATGAATGGGTTTATTCGAATCTGGATAACTCCCAAGGACTCAAAAACTGAACTTACGTTTGAACTTGGCTTCATGAAACCTAAGCACGACACTCAAGATAGGAAAACAGACAGAGATCATGGAGGAATGGGATGGATATGGCTGGAAAATCACATTCCAGATTCCTGTCAATAAGACTTTCTGAATATCGTCGTCTAATGCATTATGCCGAGTAATCTCGTACAATTGATTTGTACTAGTACCTGTATTTCTTCGGCATAATTTCAAAATAGCTACTATATTTTTAATAAAACATTTAAATTTTACACATAAACTAAGCCGAGTTTCTTGAAGGAACTAGAGGCGAACAATAGTAAATAGATTCTCTAAAAGATCAGAAGGTAAGTTCAATGTTTAAGTAGAAGGGAATTAACTAGAGCAGAAGGATCAGTACACATATTTGGGTAGTATCTTAAAGGAAAAAAACATAGTGGCAGGGAAATTAGTTGAATAGTTGCATTATTGAAAGAGGCATTAGCAAAGAAGAGGATAATTAATTAGGATCACACCCAGTAAGAATGCGAAGCAGTAATTAGTAAAGACTTTCGTAAGGGATACCGGGGAATTACGAATGTGAGACCTGCTCTTTGAAACAAGAGAGTGGACTCAGATTGGAGAATTTTGAGAAGCAAACGTTGCGGAGAATTAAGACGTAGGCCACGTTTTTTAATTCTCGTAAATAGGATAGCCTAAGAAAGTAAGTTTTGGGGGGAGAGCGAATGAAGGAAATATAAAGAGGCAGATTAATATAATTAAAGACATTATAGAAGGGAGAATATTGCATAAGCAAAACAGAAAGAAGGAAAAGATTAGGGCTATTAGATCGAATTAAGGCAAGCTGAAGATAAGAAGACAAAAAAATTGTACGGCGAAGAAAGAGGAAGCTCTCACGAAACTGAGACGTAAATAGTCGTTATTGACCATCAAAAACCTACGTTTAATTAGGCAGAATGCCTCTAATGAGAGAATGCTAAATATCCGGTTTGAATAAAAGGTATCGAGATGAGTTAAAGAATAGATTTATTTATTTTTGATAATGCTGCAATGTCTCAAAATTCCTGAAAGTACATCCCTTAATAGTGGACACAATTTTGCCGGTGGCTTTTAGGTTTAGAGTCCCATAGTGGTGTCCTTTGAGGGAGAATCTCACTTTTGGGACCAGGAAATAGTCTGCTGGCGCCAATTCGGGACTGTCAGGAGGTTGGGGAATCGTCGCGATGCTGTTGCAGAAGATCTTTTAAAGTAGACACTCGACTTTGTTCTTGATCGCCTGTATATAAAGACCTTCGGGACGAGTTTAGCGCAGATCTTTTGCACCGCCAAATGTTTAGTAATGTTGGTGTGTGCACTATCTTATCAGTGCCAATAAGGTCTGAAATCTAGCTCACACTTAACCGACGGTCTGAATTCAGCACTTCATGCACACGTTACGGAAAAGTCGTTACTGATACTTTTTACGCAAACCTCTCTATTGGAATACGATATATGACTAAACGATAACATCCTAACATAATATTTACCCGTCTAATAACAACTATAGTAGTAAGAAAAAATTGAGTATTTTGAAGCGTGATGCAGTGGAATTCGAGCGTAATAAAAAGAGGTATATCGTATCCAATTGGTTGGTTGGCCAACCTTCCCCTGTACCCCGTACCTCCTTTTCTGCCACATCCACCCCCTCCTCCCGGGATTCAAAAATGTATACAAGACGGCACTTGACTTCACTTTGTTGCCTGAAGATGACGTAATACATTGAAACCCGGTCGTACAATAAAACGTATCTAGTGAAAAATTGCTACTATCCGTTATTTATTTTCGTAGTAAGCAAATAACACTTTTGATATTTAAATAATGATTTTAAATACTTTTGACGTTAGTAAAAAATGCAAAGGATTACAGGCAACACTGTTGTAAAAGTGGAGTACACATTATTTTAGGAATGAGTTTGTAATTAATTAACTAATAAACCAAAAAGTTTTTGGAATGGTAAGGAAAGAGAGTATTGCAGGAAGATAATCGAAGAAGATATAAAAGTTCGACAAACGATACAAAAGGCGGACTGTATAAAGGAAAGTAGAGTGGCAGTGGCTGCATAAAGGCAGAAGGAGAAAATCAATGTTGGTAATAATTAAGGGAGGTCGGAAGTATGCAGAGTAAAAGTTGGTATTTTGAAATGCTGTGTGACAGGCTGTTTATCACTGTTAAAGAAAGGAAGACGTAATTCGAAGGGTATATTAGAGTAAAAGGTGATAACAATGAACAAATTTGAGTCGTTTTCATAAAATTGACCCGCTTTCACCCGGTGGATTGAAATGTGGCTATGATTAATAGCAAATGACTTGGACATAAGTGAAATACGAGGTCGGAAATAATTGAGACGAGTGAGTCCCAGGGCGAGCGGCGAATCAGCTCCCAAATTTGGACAGAGAAAGAGAGAAGATATTGCGAATGACGAGGAGGCGTGAATGGAGCTGGGGTTTCAAGCGGAGGGCGGAAGGGGAGGGGGGTTGGTGGCGGGCGGCCGCCTAACCGATCGGCGGTCGATGGCGGCGAGGAAGGGACGGAGTCTCGAGATGTTTTGGCCCGTGCATGAGAAGGAGCAGAGTCGGACGGCGGCGGCGCTGGATGCAGAAGCAGGTGCAGGAATGCTCTGGCTAGGGCGGTGGTGAAGGTCTTGGTCCAGGAGTCGAAATGGCCAAGAATAGACGGAAAAATAGTTAAACAATGCCGTCGTCAAGGGACTTGTTACAGGTGCAAGCATGCTTCCTAAGTGATTACATCAGGGCTATTTACATCTGATGATTATCTACCCCTTCCGATTGGGATGTGGGCTATGTTATACCGAACTCCTTTGAATTGTGAAAAATCTTAGCTGTTCACTCAGCAAATTATTCATTCCTTCGCCCAGGAAACTCTTTTAGAGTTTTTAAATGATATTACGTGCGTGTCCGTAAAAATGAGGTTCGTTTTACGGTCATTTTGACATGAAAATAGTTCATCTTACCAAATTATCCTTGGTTAATCAATCCCGTGGAGATGTTGCATGTCTTGAATAAGTGTGCTGAACATTACAATTATAATATTTTAAGACTGCTTTCGAAACTCAGTCAACAACCACAGTTCATTCTGCCAAATAAGGTTTTCAATTTCGCTGACTGAGATTGAGTGAAATATTTCTTCCTTGTGTGGGTAATGTGGTCGTAAAAAATCTATTTGCCAAAGGTTCAAAGAGTAAAGGACGTTATCCACGTAAAATATATATACATTGCTACAAATATAAGATACATGTGACTTTATAAGACTCTATTTAAGTATATTATTTTATAAGAAAATAGCAGAATTTAAAATAAAGACGAATTCCATCTTTTGTGCACGTAGGTTTGTTCTCTATGGGATGGAGCGCACGTCGAGGAGGAGCCTTTAATCCTCTTCCGTTTATGCAATTCTGCATCCAGCCTGCTTCTCTCCACAACGTTCCCTCGGGAATGAGGGTAACCTTAAGCGCCCCCAGAACTAAGCTTCCGAAACCAGATCTCCAAGTATTACACACGCACACACACACCCACCATGATTGTACACACAATCTTTATGTGCACCGCTCCTAATTATCGTGTCATCGGAGTTTTATCCACTTCAGGTCCAAAACGACACCCCTCCCAGGTGTTGATCCCGAGGGAAGGCATCTCGATGTGCCGTTTCTCCCCGTCCTCGAACACACACCGTGCTCCGTGCCGTTGATACCCAAATCTTTAGCAACAGAGGTCACTTTTCGACGGTCCACGTCTTAGGTCCACTCTAGTAAAAGCATTGGTGGATAAATATTAACGGTTGAAATTGAACATATTTTGTTACTTTAACATCGATATTTTTCATTACTTTTATACATTTTTATTTATTTACGAAGCATAAGGCAATCAGGGCCCAGATAAGTTCTCACGATATCTCCACTAGACGAATCTTTCACCTAGATTTGCCATTTAAAGTAATTTACTAGATGCTATACTGTTATCGTTATTTCTGGCTCCATCGCCACAGAAATAAAACAAATGCATACCAAATAAACGTGTTGATACATTTAATGATTAAATAATGCATAAATGTCAATGAATGCATAAGAAGTAATTCATTTAAAGAAACTGCCTAATGAATTACAATGAAATAATATTCTTAATCTTAAAAACAAACTAATAATATTCCCTAAAATATATGCTAGTGCAATGTAAGGTTTTCACAAATCCTATAATCGTACTTCTTTACCACCATAAAATCTTATGTAAGTTATTCGGAGATTAAGAAAAAAAATGGACATCCCATATCTACGAGTTTTACTAGGTAAATGTTACGCTCATTTAAGCATTTATCTCGCCAAAGTCTTTTCCAAAGCCGTGGAGAAAAGAGTGGCGGCGGCGAGGCAATACGCTCCGGGAGGGTGCGGAATAAGGTTCGAAAGGGAGTTCGAAGTTAGCGTTGCGGAAGGGTATTTAAAAAAAAAGTAGCCTCAACAGTCTAGCAGTCAACGGTCGGAATGTTCCGCGAGGGAAATGGAGTGTGAAAGAAGAGGAGCAGTGGACCGAGGAAGACCTCGCGGAAGGAAGTAAAGGGAAATGCTGAGGGCATGGGAAAGGAGGGGAGGATTTGCCGAGCGTGCGTCACAAGTCCCAGCATCGCCCAGAATCCCACTCGAACGACTTCCTGGAACTAGTGTTTATTGGGACAAATGCGAGCAGGCGGCTGCAAAATGTGTTGGATGCACTCTCTTACACAGGGCAAACCCCCCCCCCCAACCTCGTCTTCTTCTCTGTGTACGCTCATCGATCAACACGTTTTGAGACGTTCTTGGTGAGGGGGTGGGGAGGAGTATGCTATCGGGGGGGGGGGGGAGAGGGAAGGGGTTAAGTTTAGTCGAGCCGTGCAAACTCGCCTTCCTTCACGCCCTTAAAGGAGAGTCACGACCGTCCAATTTAAACATATTGCTCTGCACTCTCCCGAGGCATTTCACCTGCGAAAGGAAAAGACTACGGTCATAAATCCCCCCATTAGTGGACTCACACGCAAAAAAAGAGGAACGAAATCCATGAAAAATTTTTAAATCTTGTTCTTTTAAACAGTTCATATTCATTAAAATATTATTTAATTCTTTTTACTGGACTCGGAATCTTATATTACAAAATTCCAGTTATGGCGGTCGTTATCATTTTCTAACGATTCTTATGCCAAAATATTGCTTATCTGTCAATAACCTCAACTGAAAATCATCTAATCTTAAATAAGTACATATATACTATGTCGCAAAAGTTAATAATTTCATTTGATAATTCATTAAAGGAAATTATAGATAGCAGAGGTCAAAGTTTCCTTTTTTGCTTTACACAGCCTTTTCTACGAGGATAGGTTGAAAACTAATGCATACACGCTTGTAGACCACAAACAAAATAACTTTTAGAAGTACTCTTGGTGGCATGTGGAAGTAACATTTCCTCTCAACACGCATGCGCACCATAACAACCTTTAAAGGACGATGATTCTCAGTAGGGATCACCTTTTCAACAGTTAAAAATTCGATAACAGCACGGTTTTTAATTCGCGTAGACATAGCACTAGAACGAGTCTCCATGCTTACGATTTTCAAAATGCACTGGACGCGCATGCGCACGCCATTTTGTTTGTGGTCTACAAAAATGTGTGCATTAGTTTTCATCCTACTCTCGTAATCAAATTGCCTCACGCTAAAGGATTAACCTAAAATTTGAAACCAAGATTCTTAATATTTCAATGAAGAAATTTTTGGCGACAAAAGTGTATATCTGGACTGACTCAAGTAAATAAAATCATGATTTTCCTATTAAATTACTAACAGGCAGGACATTAACATAAGTAGAATGATTTTTTTAGCTGGGCGGCCAAGGTCTGTGGCGGGAAACGTGGTAAAAGATCTTAAGAAAGCAACGCAACCCGCTTGTCTGCGGGCCGTTACAATGGCCAATTAAAAATTTTTAATACTCCACAAAATACTATATTTTGAGAAAAATTACAACAAATTTTAATTAATCATAATATTCCACCATATCACGTCGGAAACATCACTTTTTATTTGTTACAATGGCTGTTAGACTGAACCCCTGTTCGTGGGTCGCGTCACGAGTTCACGATGTCACGTGACATGGAAAAAATATACACCATAAAATTTTGTGTCAAGCTCGATTTCGTAGAACATGATCATGGTTACGGATGCTAAAGGAGATGGAACCCCAAGTCCCCAGGAATGGTTTCTCTGTGGCACATGATGTTCAAGGCGGGAGGAGGTTGACGACAAGGAATGCGCTGGCCATCCGTCAACGACACAGTGCGGCAAACATTTGCATATAGTGAGAGATATGCTTGATTCCGATCGACGTCTGAGTGTCAGAATGTTCACAGAAAAGGGTAATAGTCAAAATAGTACAGTGTATCGAATTATTCCAGAAAATTTAGCATGAGAAATGTGTTTGTCAAAATGATTTCCAAAGTACTGTCGGGAGATCAGAAGGTTCTTCGTAGGGCAATCTCTTGGACCACTCTGAGTGTGACTCGGATTTTTAGATAGCAAGTTTATTGGTTTAATATTTTTTCAAGAATAAAATAGAGCTTGTAAAGCCAGCATTTTGGAACACTGGATAACGTAACAAGGGACCGCATTGAAGTGCCTGAACGAGGTTCCCGTTGACGCCTTCCAGAGAGAGTACCGCGACTAGCAGAGGCGCTGGAATTGGCGAATAAATGCACAAGGGTGCTACGGTGGAGAATTTTAATAATTTCTACTTTGATCTGCAATAAAATTTTTTCCATATTTATTTTCCTCGTTTTTTGGGATATGTCCTGTGAGAACGCACAAACAAGTAAGAAAAAAGTGTCTCTCTTCATTTAGAAGATTGCGTTTCTGGTCACTTATTTTCTGTGAATCTTTTTAAAATGCTAAAACGTATTCAAATAATAATCGAATATTATTTCTTTACGTCCTCTATTTATTTGCATAGGGGGTTGTTTTTCTCCCAAAATATAACGATCAGTCGATTTCGTTTTATGTGACTCAAAGATAACATTTATAGACTGTGCCCAACATTTCCTGTTTTGAAATCATGATATTAGGCTGAGAGTTTAGTATTCCATCGCTTTGAAAATATTTCACAGCTGTGATGAATGAAATATAACCTAGCTAGAGCCGGAGAGGAATGAAATCTAAGGTTAAGGAAATTAGAAAAAGTGGGTTGGAGGGTCGAGTCCCAGGAATTCTTCGCAATTCGAGATGCTTAAAGTTCACCTAAAAACGGCCCCGGGTATTTGTTTCGGTGCCGGCGTGAAACCCATTCCTTCCTACCTCACAAAATGTTTTCGGTTGGCATCGCCAAATGCAACAGACTTCCGGCAGAAGGCCAAACGCATCGCGGTCCATTCGATCCGCAGCGGTTTAATGTTACTCTTGCAAAATCCATCTGCTCCTATAAAAACGCAGAGGGGAAAAGTAATGAGCAATAAGGCGACGCATTTGCAAGAATAATATAAATACCGAGGGCGGCATCAAGAGTATTTTCCATTTTCCCTCGGGTTTAGTTTGATTGATTCTATTGCTATGGATGATAAAAAATGAGGAAAAATGCCTCATTAGTTATTGGGCGATTCGAAAATTGCACTAATTTTCAATTAACCCCTCAATTTAATCTTATTCCCACGGAAGAAATAATGAAACCCAGCCCGGCGTCATAGCTTGAAATGTGGAATAAATTCACTGTTCGATAATTTCACAGAATCGCTGAACTAATAAGTAATTTAAAAACCGGTTCCACTATTTTCAGTTAACCGAAATTCCTAAATTTACCGAAAACTTGTCATGTGTTATAGTTGTAATCCTTCAGCATTTTTTTACAAAAATTGTAGAGGTAAACGAGAAAATAAATGAAATCACGAAAATATCGGACTAATATATATTCGTTGCTAATATCTCCGGCAACTGGTACTGTAGCGGCTCTAGGAGAAGGAATATGCATTTAGATGTAAGGTATTATTAAAAAATGCATTGAGGTGAAAAAATGTTTAGTATAGAGGTCTTCAAAAAACACGATTAAGTATGGAATGAAAACAGTTAACATGGAATTATATCGCAAATTTTAAAGATACATTGAAAGGAGTATAATAAGACCTAAATTTCAAATCTTTGGCATCATCATATCGATTCCATCAATTAATAATGTTTACTAAAAATGTTGCAATAAATTAATCGAAATACTGCATATAGCTAATGAATATCAACTTTCGTGCTTGCAATGTCTGCAGGCTGTGAACTGGACGGGGATCTCCAGACAGCGCCGATGCCGAGCTACTGACTTAAAAAGACTCCATTGAGAGAGGAAACGGACGCTAAAATTGATACATTTGACCTTAATTTTTTATTAGTAAATTTTAACACCCCGCCATTGAAAAAAATCACCTTGAAAAAAAGCAGCCATTATTCAACATTATCCGAGGGAAATGACTTACGCGCGCCCGTATACCTCGCACGCATACGCCCGCAAACGCATTAAATTCAGCCCGTCCTCCCCGACTCCTTCCTCACTTTTTACCACCCTCAACCCCTTCCTAAATCTCTGCCGCATATGAAGACGTATTAAAAAAAGGAAGGAGACGACGGCCGAGGAGGGAGACAGAACGTAACCTGCACCTCTACGTCTTAAAAATATATAAAGAAAGCCCTTCCACATGCTTCACCAAAAACCCAAATCTCCCATGCTGGCATGCACGCACGTAGGGAACAAGAGCGAAGGAGAGAAAGAGAGAGAGTAAAAGAGGTAAGGTGAAAAGGGGAGGGGACAAGCAGGCAGTATAGGGTGTGAGGGAAGGGTGGGGGAAGATTGGGGAGGGGAGGAAGGGGGGAAGGATAACATCACAGACGTTATTTATACCACACACACCTGGGCCAGCATTTTTCTCCGTCCCCTTCCTTTTGGAAGCAAGCAGCGGGGGGGGGAAAGAGAGAGAGATGGGGGAGGCAAAGGCCGTTCAAAGCGTGGAAGGAGGGGGTCAGGAGGAAGTCATACATGCATGACGGGAGAGGTGAGATGGGCCGGCAAGGATAAGGTGCCGGTGCATCCGTCTGTCTGCTGTTTTATACGCCACACGCACGGCGGAGGTCGGGGTAGGTGGAAGGAGAGAGGAATGGAGAATGGAGTTGGGGGAGGATAAAAATATAAAGGTAAAGGACAAGTTTTTGGTTGAGGGGTGGGGGAGTGTGTTCAGTCGGGACGGAGTGGAAGGGGGCCAGCATGCAGACTTCAAAACCCACGCGGTCAAAAGGGAAACAATTGCGAAACGAAGGAACAGCGGGGGGGGGGGCGGTTAGATGTGGATGCTCTCAAAATAAAACCCCCCTCCAAACGAACGGCTTGAAGGAGGGGGAGTTTTAGCACCCTCCGTTGCCACACGGTTTTGGCAAGACCGGAGGGGGTTGGAGCGGCGTGCCTGGAGAGAAAGGAGTTTTTTCTCCCTCTTCGCGTCGAGAGGGAAAGGAAAATGGCCTGAAAAAGGGAGGAAGATGTGGAGTCGGGGGTGCTTTAGCGATCAAATGGGGAAGGTGACTCGCTCTGAGCTCCACTACAATGTTCATTACGCCCCTATCTTCCAGTGCTTCCCCCGATTTCTGTCGTCCTTCCCGGTGTCCCTCGGATTATTTTTAGGTTACCCAATTTCCCTAATTTCATAACGACTTCGCTACTATTACATGGTTGGTTAGAAAAGTATCGGTGACAATTTTTTTCTGACTTGTGCGCCAAGTGCTGAATAAAGACCGTCGGTTAAGTTTCTGCATGTTCCCAGATCGTATTGACATTGATAAGACAGTGATAGTGCATACACTGTTATTACTGAAAATTTGGCGATGCGAATGATCTGCGCTAAACGCGTCCGGAAGATCATGATGGACGACCAAGAAGGGCAGAGTCGAATGTCTGGTTTCAAAGACCTCGTGCAACGGCATCGCGACGATTTTCCAACACTCATAGTCTCGACTCGGCACCAACAGATTATTTTCTATTCCCAAATGTGAAATTGTCCCACAAATAACACCACTATGGGACCCTAAGTGCCGTCAAAAAAGCTTGCATGCGTATCCTTACGGACCTTCAGGAATTCGCGCACCAGGAAACCTTCGAGTCGTGAAAAAGCCGCTGGAAAAAACGTGTCCACGCTCAAGTGATATATTTTGAAGAATATTTAGTCATTAGACCAGAAATAAATTTATTTTCCAAAACTTCTTCCGATACTTTTTTTATAAACCATGTATCTTGGGAAACTACCGTGACCGTTGAGAAAATATTTGTATACATTATTTTAAAAATATAATGTTGAGATTTCCGATGAATGAAGGACATAATTGATAAATAAAACAGAATGGAGAATATTATTGGTTGAATTCGTTTAACGTTTCACCTGGAAAAAATTAATGAAAACGAGAAGGCATACAGCATCACTCTAAACCAGCCGCTAAGGAAGCGAACCACTGGCCGATATCAATCGCGGTTCAGTACACGTATAATACGATAACCCGCGGGCAATAGTGCAGGGATCTCAAAGAGTTTCAACGGGGACCGCAGTGAGCTGGAATCAATCCCCTTGAGTATACTCTCACACATTGCTCGTTGAGCATAAATTTAAATTGCTACTTGAAATGTACCGGTTGAACACCAAATTCAAATATTACACCTTCGTTACAATTATGTAAGTACGTTTTAGGTATATAAAGGTAGGTATCAGGTAGACTTTTCATGGAATGCAAATTGGCGTGATGACTAGGCGTGGGTGTAGCATCTCCACACGTAGCAGCAATCGTCTGCGCTTTTCAGTTATAAAAGGCCCGTAGAGGAATGAACAAGAAAAATATTGCAGTATGAATTAAATAACTCATAAACCGTTGCTCCAAGACGAGCTATCTGGAAATATATTTGCGCAATTATTGCAGGGATATAATAAGACAATTACAAATATTAAAATATATACTTTTTGTAATATTTGGTAAATAGGAAATTCAAATTGGTTATAAATATGTAGATTTTTACAACGAATTGTTACTTTCTCTATTTAATCTTTTTTGAGGGCTTTTAAGAGTAAAAATCTTATTATATTCATTAGTAATTTTAAATCGGATCTGAAAGCCATAGCTAAACGTGCTCTCAATTATTCCGGTTTTCCTTCTGATTTTTAAATGAAGGAACCAATAATTCCCCTTTTTCTCCGCTTACATGCAGCATTTCCTCTTCCTCGAATCGACGACGAGCAAATCTTCACGTGGATTATTGATTAATACGTAAATATGAGTATAGATATATTTTCAGATGAGTAAATAATTAATCAAGTATCCACTTTAAAGGGGGATATTGAAATTCGTTTTCATTATTAATATATAAACAGAATCGAGAATAATTCACTAATTACACTCGATATCTTCATTCATTTATTTCTTAAATCATAAAATATATCTCTTTCATGCCTCTTTACAGTTTTGCTTAAGTAATTTCCCAATTAAGATGCCATTCTTATAATGCGTAAGACCATCTTCAATTTTTTTTGTCCCCGTCCCCATTTGTAATGATCCATACGATTTTATGTCATTATCGCCGCTATCACCAATATAGCAAGCAAGATTTTTTTCTAAATAGCGTCTATTCAGTCGTATTTGCGTTTGTAGAAGGCGCCGTATTCTACGATTTTGCACTGATCACTTTAATTAAGTGAGTTAACCAAACTAACGTACAGTACCGTGAATGTAAACATTTATTTTTTACTGTAATAGCACCAGACGTACATTGAAATTAACTAACCATTCTGTTAATCACGCAGTTTTTTAAGTGTTTATATAGTTATAAAATAATACTTAAAATAGCCAGAAAGCGAAGTATGTTAATTGCTGATATCGAAGGAAATTAAAATTCTTCATACAAAATGAATAATGATGCAACGATATATCTGAAGTTGGTAGGATTCTTCCTAAACCTGCCTAACCCCAAAAAGGTAATGCAGATTAATGACACAAATCCCTACCCATGAGAAGTCTTGCGAAATAAAAGAACAGCCCCTTACATCCTGAGTTTCCGGTCTCTTCGGTGCCCGTTTTGCCCCGCTCGCCGTGCGATCATTTCTTCTCAGCTGTAGCGAGTAGAAATGCGTCCAGCCTGTAGTGGAATCGCTTCAGCTGAGAATTGGACAAGGGTGACTCATTGTCAGACAGCTTGAAAGATTGGAGTGGGAGCAGGAAACGAGAGGGGTGGAGAGCCTGAGGATCAGCGACAGGGCACTCTGGGATGAGAGAAGGGGGAAGAGGGAGGCGAGAGAAGGAAGGGGAGTCGAAGTGTGGGCGGGGAAAATATTCCGCGGCACATTTCAAAGGCTTTGTTCTGCGCCAGAGTCTCGCGTTCGACCGACTCTTTTGAGATCCCTCACCTATCCGGCCCTCTCCTTGGCAGATGACAAAGTCTCTTCTTCAAAACCCAACTACGACTCATACTCCTCATCGCCTTATCCTTTCAGTTTCGGAATGGCCTGTGAGATCATCTGTCAGGGTTTTATGAACCTCGAGTGAAGGAAAATACAAAAGCTAACCGACTATAACGGTTTATAGCTAATTAATGATGGTGATCGCAGGTCACGTGGAGTTTTTAAGCTCAAACGAAATCGTACAAACGTGTCAAACGTCTGTATTGGCATTTAAACGCTATTTAATCCACTGAATTCATGTTTGGCAATGATGATTCAATGTTCACAGTTATAAATTAAATTTGGAGGAAAATCATTGAAAGGAGAGGGAGAAAAGTACGAACTATTTATTACTACGATTACAAACTAATTAAAAGTAAAATCCAAAATAATCATAATCGCTGGTAATATTACTAGCCCATCAATTAGCTGCCCTATCTGCCGCCAATTGATTGGGACATTTACTGTGTAGGAAAATCTGCCAGAAACCGAGATTCATGTGAAGAACTTCTCTATCCATTCGCAAAACACCCTGTAGAAGAAATTGTCATATCACCAACAAGGGGATACAGCATACTCGCACTCGCAGCATACATCTTCGCTACTACTGCTAGACCGAGATTATCACAAACATAGAAATAATGGACGCTATCAAGGGTCATAAAACGATTGTTGTAAAAATAAAAACTAAAATCATGGAGGTGAACAAGAAGATCGTAAAAATATACTTATTCAACAGGGTCAACTTTAATTAACTACGAGAATATTCATCCAATGAATTACCAGAGTTCAAGACGAACTCGGACAACCGATACAGTGAGCACTTGGACATAATTCTTAAGTATTACACACGAAGGAATGAAGACGTACATTCCATTCAACCTTGAACGAGACAGTAAGGAACCTAAATGATAGGTGAAGTCTTCGGACTTTGTCGCCAAGAAAGTAAAGAGGCTGGAACCAGATTTTAAGAAGAGTTTAAAAACTGACGATGTAGTTTAGATGAATACATTCAAAGAGAAATTGACAGAATGTCATGGTAAAACTGAAAGTAACATGCGCAAATCCCTACACTCTTCAAATCTTAAATACTATGCGAATATCTTGAGGAAAATCCAAAGCCATTCTGGTCCTCCGTTAGAGAAGCAGTAGTAGTTTTTAGGAGGAGCGACCGATAGCTAAGGTAATTTGCGCCATTAGAAATGGATGGGAGAGAATGAAGGGTGGAGAGAAATCCAGTGTCGGCATTAGCCTACTCTAAACGAAAGGCGCCAAGGGGTCTGCAACTTGACGTCCCATCCAGCGGACGGCGTACTCGCTCAAAGGGCTTACCACAAAGCAACTCAAGTAAAGATCGGAATACACGTTAGAGAAATACAGGGTGAACGTATATACCTTGAAAACGGAATAGTGCGTACTTAGTACAAACAGCGTAAAAAAGGCAATTATTTTAAACTATTTTTTCCAGAGAGTCTACAATCCAGATAAAAACGTACTAAACGAGCTACCATGCCCACCCGGGGAACACATGGATAACATAATACTAACCAAGAAAGGATTAGAGCATCAGCTCCGTAGTATCAAAGCAAACAAAGCACTAAGTCCGGAATAAACATCTGCTAGAATATTGAAGTAACTGGCTGAAGATATTTCCACAAGTCGATACAAAAAGGCTCAGTACCTCGCGACTGGAAACTAGTCTACATCTGTGTAGGTGGCGAAAGAAAGAAACCAATTGCTGACGCATATTTTTTAATAGATATAATGTAATATACTAGAATACATTATAATCAGTAACGTTATGAGATTCTCGATATTATTAAGATACTAAGCCACAACCAGCACAAATTTAGGAAGAAAAGATCTCGCGAAGCCCAATTTTGCCTTTTTATTCACGATATACTTAAATTGGGCGAAAAGTATGCACACATGGTCACGGTGTTTTGGATTTCAAGAGAGACATTTGAAGTTCACAAGAAATTGTTGTACCAAATTAAACGCCAATATATGAGAAAATAAAAAATTAGATTGAGTACTTGTTGTCATATCGTAAGCAAAAAGTATTCATCGATGGATTTTGCTCAAAGGAGGCAGATGCAACTTCGAGCGTACCCTAGGGAAGTGTCATAGGGCCACTACTATTCTTACTATACACAATAATAACTTAGGCACACACGTTGGAAGCAAACTTAGATTTTTTCAGACATCACGGAGGTATACAGGGAAATAAAGCTTCCGGCAGATTGCGGGCTAATCTCTAGAGACTTGGACACGATTTCGGATTAGCGCAAAAAAAGAGAATTAGTAGTTAAAACTAAACAACTTGCAGTTTCAAAATTTTGGAGTAAAATAAGTGATCAGCCAGAAATTAAAAATGAAATTAAATCGAAGGTAGAAGCTTTTATTTTGTGGAAGGACGTCATATTTAGAAAGAAATAAGCACTTGGTGACTTCCACACTTAAAAGTGTGGAAGTCACGAAGTGCTTATTTCTTTCTAAAAAATTAAAAATGAACTAGAGAGTTCAGTACTAAATCCGGCAGATTAAGTTAAATATTTGGGGGTAGTTCTAACACTATGCCTTTCATGAGGAGCACATTTCAGGAGAATATGCTAATATGCACTTGAGAAACTCGCCTTCATTAAACGGGCGGTGAAAAAAGATAACGAAAAAGTTAAATAGAGGTACTATTTCGCTTTAGTTAGGCTACATTTGAAACACGCCGTAAGTATTTGGGATTTTTGGGAAAAAACTGTTGCTAAAAGAATTATCTAAAGTTCAGAGAAAACCCACCAGATTTGTCAATTTTTTTATGATTAAAATATGAGTGTGGAAGGTTTTGTTAGAGTCAGATTGGGAACCTCTAGAAATGCGATGTGAAGGAGCTATACTTAGACTCTTAGCAAAGATCAGAATACAAGATTTTAACAATGGCATAAGGAAATTATTATGGCTTCCACCCTATTTCGTTTGGTAGAGCACACGGATAAGAGAGGAGTAATAGACTTGTGATAGTAATAGAATATGTTAGTTGCTAGTACATGTATTCATGTGTGTAAAGGTTAAAATGGGTCTTTCATGAATGTACACATACGACCCTGTGGGTGTGAATTGACGTGCATTTGTTAATTTTGCATGTGGTTTTATTCTGTTTTACGGGTGGTGGCCTGGCATCACACACTACACACTCTTACGATGGTTTTCGGGGCATTGCATAGATGTAGATGCTTTGGTGAATGATTAATCATGAGTTATTATTTTCAACAAAAAAAACCAAAGCTCCTCTTCAATCGAAATATTAAAAACGTCCTGTGACATGTGTACAGAATTTTAATGCATATTGTGTACCATATTTGGTCTCCGTCATAAATAGACGTCATAATAATCCCTATTTGGCGTTTGAGGTGACATGTTTTGTTGAATGTGGAAGTACTACACATATGTTGGAAATATATTCCTATAACTTCAATAAATGCTTGACGGAATACTGCGGCTGGGTCAAATTTATGGAAATAAAAATTAAATAGATATTAAATATTTTGAATAGTATATAAAGAGCAACTATAGTTACTGTTACGCATATAAAAGTCTATCACGTCCATGCATCATATTTATTTCTGCAAATCTAATCCATTCATTTTTTCTCACATGTCAGTTCAGGAAATATCGATATCACATCACCCTTCGTGATTTTGATTACTCCAATATTATGCCTCGTAATTCAATTATGATCAGTTATTCATTAATCGTGTAAGAACTTTTCAAATTTTGTTTCGTTTTTCTTAGATTTTAAAGAGTCAACCATCAAATTTTCGGCAGCCATTTCAGTAGCCATTCATCCACTCCGGTGTCATTCTCATATACGAGTAGTTAACCCCGCATGAGCTGCCAATTATAACTAAGTTAAAAAGGAATACATTAAATAATGCAGAATGATACGGAGACCAGTGAATTGTTTGTATTTTACAAATTGAAGATTCTCTTAAAAACTCTTGGCTGGTACATTGATTGCCGCTAACCTCGTTGATGCTTGTCTCACTCACACGCAAATGTCTCAAACAGACACCACGAAAGCACTAGATCGACCTTTTCGGACCATGGCTGGTGAACGACATTTGCAATCAAGAATGGTAATAATGAAATATCTCGATTTTGATAGAGCTGATTCACTATGCTGTCACCACAACACGACATATTGGTTCAGGAGCGACTGCTTAGATCCTCGATCCACTTTGATGAACAAGTGATTAAATTAAGCTTCGCGCATTATATTTCGATTGCAGAATACAAGATTTGGTTTATTAATATTGTCGATAACTCATGTTTCATTTCGAAAGCTCAGTTATCCTTTCAACAGTATGCATTTGTTCGTGTTCAGCAATGATTTACCGTAAAAACACACATCGAAAGATAAATAAATATATATCAAGTTGTAGCAGCGCCAGATCTTGAATACGAATTTTTCGGCTAAGAATAGTTACAATTATTAAAGAGTTGAAAAACAACGTGTAAATTATACTGTTGAAATTTTTCTTCTTCACAATGTACATAAACATCTACAAATTTTTCTTGATTAGAGACTTAAGGCGTGAGTTCTTTTCAGTCGAGAACCATTGAGTGACTTTTTAATGCCACACGAATAATTTAATGTCCCCTTTTTTTAATCACGGCAAAGCCTCCAGAAGCCACCACCCACCGGTGTCACTTAAGGACCCAAGCCTAATTCAGGTCCACAACATAATTGACCCTACCCAAACAATTCCCAATGAACCTTTGTTATCCCTCACATTCTTCAAATTAAGGAACAGGACTCACGTGGAACCAAACCATTTTTACAAACATGAATGCCTCTAAGCCTTTTATACGCCATAAGTCTTTATTTGTCACCCATTGCTCTGTATACTATTTCTTGTAGCTCAGCGGGATTAGCTTGAAGACGTATGATCCTTAATAAAGGAAAATCGATTTTTTTGTTCAATTTTTCTCACCAAACCAGGATCTTCTTCCGCATCTTAAAAACGGAGGGGGTGGTAGGTGCAACATGAGACGACTTAGAATATGAAGTATTACCTCTTTCAAAATCAACGCGGCTCCGGATGTCTTTCAGGAGGGCGAATAATGAAAGCGGTGGTCCCTTCTTATCTCCCTCCATCTACACTCCCAAATCCCGCCATTGGGTTCTTAGTTATTTTTCCTTTTATTTTTATCCTCTCCCGCCTCAGTCTTTCCCTGGCACTCCATCATTTAAGGATAAAAGGGATGCCGTGGAATGACGGGCCGCCGATGAGCCTCCTACGGACAGAGTTCTCAAGATCTTAAAGATCTTGGGAACTTACTGTACCCCCTTCCCACCCAACTGTAAGTGGGTGAGTAACCGACTGCTCCGGTCTTCCTCTCGTTTCAGGCGTTTGTCTCCTCGACTCGCGCGCGCCGGAGTGGTTTAGTACCCGCCCCGAAAAAGTCCACCCCCCGCGCTCTGCGGGGGTTGGGGGCGGTTGGAGATAGGGTGGGTGGGGCCGGGCGGGGAGCGGAGGGTGGATAAATTTGCGCCTTTGGCGTGCTGGATTACGCGGCGGGTGTCCTCCCCCGCCCCCCTGAGGCGGGTTCGTGGAACCTCTTACCCTTGCCGTGCGAGATCGGGATGAAACTCCGCGTGTGTGCGTTTACATATATAAATACATATATGTGTGTAAATATTTGTATGTATCAATGTATGTATGTACATATAGAGAAAATGGAGGGAGGGAGGGAAGGGGGTGGGGAGAGGAAAGGGGATTGCGTGAATTATCCCGCGATATGATGGATAACTCTTGAAAGAGGAGTCGAAAAACTCTCGGAAGGAAAAATTCTTGAGGGGGAAAACTCGACGTCCTTTTCACCACCCGCCCATTAAGTATTCTTGACAACAGCGTTTGTAGTTTCCCCGAGTTTCTTCCTGCATTCATGGCCGCAGCATCTTTGGTAATATTTTGAATACGGGATTCATAAATCAGCGCCGGTATAATGTAAATTTTATGGCTTCTCCGTGTGCAAACTGGGCAAAGGGGTGAAGTTCCATTTTGTATTTAGTCTATTAGCGGGGAAGTTGACAGGATTTTTTTTGGGTAAAAGTAGGCAAAAACCCTAAGTATGGAAGAATATGCATAGAACTGTTTAAGTTGGAAGGGCATATGCATTGAATCTTTTTTCCTTCCCTCTTTTTTTTCCGACTGATCACATTATAACAATATCAAGATCGAAGGAAAGAGACAAATATATTTGTGCAATCTGACCGAAGGTGAACTGGAAAATATTTCGCAGATAGGTTACGAGTTAGAACTCAAACAATTATATATATATATATATATATATATATATATATATATATATATATATATATATATATGTGTGTGTGTGTGTGTGTGTGTGTGTGTGTGTGTGTGTTTGTGTGTTATTAGGTAACTCCCGGTTAAGGTAGGTTTTTGGATGGGCACAACTATCAAATAAATATTTTGCAACTCCAAACAAAACCCCAATCCAGTAACCTACTCTACATCAGGTCTCCCTTCATCTCTGTGTACTTCCTCCCTTCATCCCGTCCAACATCCCTATCCTTTTCCTGCCCTTTCCTCGTTTTCCTAACATTCTCCCCTCTATTACCTTCTTCAACATCCCACTATCGCTCAATACGCCTTACATCCATTTTTCCTGCCTCCATGTGATTTCTCTCAACAAGCCCCTCTCCTAGCCCGCCATGCCTAATACTTCCTCATTTGTTTTCCTTTATAAGTATATGTACATATACGAGTGTGCGTGTGTGTATATATACATACATATATATATATATATATATATATATATATATATATATATATATAGATAGATAGATAGATAGATAGATAGATAGACATTACATCCTCAGCACCAACAGATCTGCAAAATACACATTGCTCGTTTTATTTTGCAAAATAGAAGCTAAATAAATATTTATTTATTCTCGATTCTTATTTTTTAAAGGGTGCATGAACTTTCAATTTTGTATGAAATTTCAGATTCAACTTTTCCTTTTAAAAAAACTTGTTCCCCAACGAATGGGTAATGAATTGAAACCAGACACCAAATCCTACGCATGAAATCAATTATTCACTTCACAAGCAAAATGAATAAGTTTTAATAAACAATGAATGTGCACATAGTATTAACCTGACAAAGAGACATATGAGGTGAAATTGCAGTGCGCTTCTAGAATATCCACGGTTATCTTTTGCCCACTGAAGACGTTTCTTTCAAGGACATGTTTGCGCATGGTATGCCCGTGGTACAGACCGTACGATAATTAAGATGAGGAATCATTTAGCGATATTAATTTTCTGGATAACAAACAAGATCGCTAGCCAAATGGATACGTTTTTGTGCGATAGGAGTATAAAGTGACCAGGAATGCTATTTACAATTTAACCCGACTCTTGATCTGTGCAATGCATACGGAGATGCAGAGGCTTATCGCACCCTTTCTGGAAAGTAACACCCCCCCAGGACCGGCGTAACAGAGTATAACATTTTTTACCGAAAAAAGGATTGAGGTCTCAACGTTATCTCCTTTCAAAGCGAACAGGTCTGCAGCCAGGATATATTTTTGCGCAGTCTCACTCACACGCGCGCGCTAAGCCTGATGCATGAAGGCCTGGATGAAACAAAGCAAGAGGGAAAGAGGTAATTTTGTCAGTGACATCGCATGATAACGTTGAGTAACTATATTGTTAATGATCATTACGATTCTTCCTATACCACATAGTTCAAGGGACGAACATTGAGGATGGAGAAAGGTCTGAACTGTGGAAGCGTTATTATCTAACTAATATGGTCTTCAACTTACACCTTAGCTTTCCAGTGGATTTCTTTTAGTGAAACCTAATCATTACACGCATTCCAATCTTGATCGTCATGATAATTTTATCATATCATTCGTCACCTGTATTCATTTCTGAAGCTATTTCTCAGAGAACATTAAAATGTGCTCCTATCTGACCAAATTTAAGATGGTTAAAAAACGACCGCAACCGTTGTTTCTGTCATAGACAAATATTAACTGAGAACTTGGTCTAGGTAAGTATTTTATATCATCATCTCACAAAATTTAACCACAAATTAGATATTGAATCTGTACAGAGGTTTTTAGCACAACTAAGCCGAAAAAGAATATTTGGGTAACACGTGAAGGAAAAAACTTCTCGTAATTTAATGAAACAAGAAGATATATACAAATATATGAACCATTAACACGGTAGTGATCAACCCGAAGGTCGGTTTGGTAGGTGATGATAGAGTTCCCCCAGTGCTGAGCCGGACCTGTTAAATTTACACATTAGGGTAGGGGGGCCAGTTCATTTCCCTGTGCCGGTTTCTCAAGAAGATCTGGTGCCCATATAATCACATAACTTGGGTGGAGCTGCAGGTGCTCAGAGAGACTTGCCCGGGAATCAAACCCGGGCCCTCCAGTTAGTAGTCTAACGCCAACCTCTGGACTACGACAAACCACACACACACACGCATATACTCGAATATCTTCTAACTAAACATATACATATATATGTATATACATGCACACACATACACGTATTCATTCGCATACATATAAATATAAGGAAAAGGGATAAAAATAAACATATATGACAAACAGTAATATTGGGGAAGGTGGAATTGCGCAGAAGCGCAAAATTTTCCATGATCTGGACTTCAACCCATATGGAGGGTTGAAGTCGTGTTTGAATGTACATATCGCCAATGTGGCTCATTTCCGTCTTCTGGCTATACATGTCATTAAACGCACTGTTCCCCTCATATAAGGCATCATAATATTGCTTTCCCTACTGTCCTTATCCATTTCTCCATTGTTCGATGCTCCCTAATAGCTCCCTAACGTCACCTGCTGCCCTAAGATTCGGGACAATTGGTTGCATAAACCCCTCGCAGGTTTAAGTGCAATTTACGTTTTCTCGATAGATCAAGTGGTTAAGTGAAAGTCGAAATATTTTTTATATTTTTATATAAAATAAAGGTATTGTTGTTTGTTGGTAGGTTTAGTATGTACGGAGGTTAGAAATTTGTTGTTAGTTAGGGAAATATTTACATCAAGGAAAGTGATCTGTGATGATGAGATGTTGAAAGTGAAAGAAAAGGATGAGGAATCATTGAGTTGGGAGATGAAGGCATTGAGGGAGTCTATGTTATGTGGCAAGAGTAGAAAGATGTCATCAATATACCGAAGCCACAGAAGGGGTTTTAGAGGGTAACTGGTAAGGAAATTCTCTTCCAGGACACCGAGGTGGAGGTTAGCGTATGACGGGTTGAACCTACTTCCCATGGCACAGCCCTTGATTTGGAGGTAAAAATTGTCGTTTAAAGAAAAAGAGTTACGGGTGAGGATGAAGTTAGAAAGGTTAATGAGAAAATCGGTTCTTGGAGTTTGAGGGCTAAGGCGTTTGGAGAGGAAGTGGCGTAGGGAAGCAAGGCCTTCTTCGTGAGGAATGAAGGTGTATAAGGATGAGCCGTCAATTGTGGCCGTAATGATCTTGGTGTCAGAAGGGAGGGAAATTGAGTGGAGCAGATTGAGGAAGTGGTAAGTATCTTTGACATAGGAGGGTAACGAGTCAACTAAAGGTTGGAGATAGTGGTCGACGAAGGCGGAAATTCTTTCGGTCGGGGAGTTGCGGGAGGAGACTATAGGCCACCCTGGGTTTTCCCCCATCCGATAACCCTTTCAAATTAAAAACAATGGAAATGGCATTTATATGGCTGTGTAAAGCCTATCCACATCCGGGTCTCAATGTCGTTCACTAAATAGGTGGGGGGGCTGGAGTGGATGGGTGTGGACTTGTTTCTTGCGAGATGGTGGGACAATTTATTCATCCGCATACATTTTGTCATCCTCGTCCTGGGTTTTGACTTGTCGAACCCTTATGATGACTTTGTGAGTTGACGCCTTGGTCATGGGTGTTGTGATATCTGTGGATGAATTGTTAGTTTTTTGTGTCGTTTGTTACTATTTCCGCATTCTCCCTATTCCATCTCCTCTCCCCTCTGGCCTCCCTTACCCCCTCCATAACCCCCTCCGTCACCCCTCCCACATCACCTGTTCTCCCCTCCGCTTTCTCCCCCTCCACATACCCCTCCTTCACCCCTCCCCCACTAACTTTTCCCCCCTCCCACACTACCTTTCCCCCCCCCCCTCGGCCACCTCTCTCTGCACCACATAACCATATGCCTCAGTCATATCTTATCTTCCGAAGAAGACGGAGTTCGAGTCCGTCGAAATTATCAAGATATTATTGTGAGTGTTCTTTTTATGTGTCCTCGTGCTGTGTGTTGCTGTCTAAGGTTTATACATGTATATATACATATATATATATATATATATATATATATATATATATATTTTATATACTATATACATCTTATACATATTTTCAGAGAATGAGTTTGAGCTTAAGTTTCAAATTACACTAAATGTTTCAAATAATTGACTATTTGAATCTCACTTTTGGCACAAGCAAAAATTCATAGCAATCTACGATTAAATTTCTTTATAAAATGTTCTTTCCACATGCTATGTTAGCTCTATTTCTCCAAAAATGAGGAACTCATACTAACCATATTGCATAATTGATGAATATTAATCCTGTTTACTTATTTTTTCACCATCAACTTCGATAGTGCGTGGGGATTAGTAACATCTGTGTTTTAAAACAAATTATTTTACTAAATTTAATATTGGTCTAATATCCAAGTATTCTGAAATAAACACAGTATTCCTACAAGTCTAAATGGAATTAGAAACCAAACAATTTGCCCTGTTAATATAAGATCGAAAATTTTTTCCCATTTTGTCTTTGGGAATCGATTTCCTACTCATATGGAAATATTTCAAACTGTGTTATCAATCTTAGCATGCAAAATCACAGTGCCTCGTGATTCACACGTTAATTTAGCCAAGGTCACCAAATTTTATGGTGAACATTTTGTCTGCCGAAAACCCTAATGATTTGCAGTCAACAAGAATTTTCAATATTATGTGCGTGTACTAAGCCACTACTTCAAATCAGGGAAAGTGCTGGTGAAACAAATCGTTCAGTGAAACCTCAAGAATTTGGCGAGAGATAGTTCTTTTTAGCTCTGCTAATGGAAAACAATGGAGTGGGAGATAACGTGCTGAATATGAAGTGATGTCAGTAAAAGGCGATATTTTCGAGAGAGGTGAGAGGGAGAGTTATGGAGATAGGGGAGGCGAGCAATGAACAAGAGAGAAACGCACGAGTGGGCCGAGAGGAGGAATTGCGTTCCCTCTATGGAATGATACGTAAAATAAAAGAAAAACAAATAAATACACTAGTAACGAGCGAATGAGAGGGAAGGAGAAAGGAAGGAGTGGTGGTCGCTTTTGTTCATTTCCACCCCATTGTCTTTCTCTCCACCACCCCCTCCACCTAACCCCCAAAAAATAACATTTTTCCGGAACATACTGTTTGGAAGTTCCCGCTGTGTTTGGAGACTCGATAAGGAGCGCACCCTCACAATGCATGTGCAGGGGTGTGAGGAGTCCGAAAGAGGGCCACTTTTTCCAACCCCTGCACCCTATCAACGGCCCCGCCACCTCCCACACCCACACACTTTTATATTTCATACTTGGGCCCCCATCATCTGCCCGAAAACAATGGCTCAGGTGATCTCCCCATACCACACACTACCCGGTTGTGCGGACGAGGGGGGGAAGCGGGGGGCAAAGGGGGGAGGGGGGAGCTGCGCGCGAGAGAAGCGAAACGACAGGGAGAAGGAGGCCTTGATGGATGTATCTCCGCATCGGGAGGTCGGGACTGTTTTGGGCGCCATGGGAGGTGGGGAGGATACATATATATTAATAAATAAATAAATATATATATGTATATATTTATAAAATTCGTTTTAAGTATTATTCACATTCGTAATATTTTCGTATTATGTAAATATAAATAAATAAATAATATATATATATATATATATATATATATATATATATATATATATATATATATATATATATATATATATATATACATATATACACATATATATACACACACACACACACACACACACATATATATATATATATATATATATATATATATATATATATATATATATATATATATATATATATATATATATATATACATGATGTAGAAGCACTCACGAGAGTAATATAACACTAGGGCGTTACAATAGAACACCTAAATATATTTTGTAACCATGTAAAAAGGGACACATTAAAAAATGTTTGAGCTTTTGGGTTTCCCTTAGGTCTCCTTCAGGTAGCAATCTTAAGGAATTCTCACGGATGTCAATAATAACTCAAAAGAAGAAGGGAGTTAGCCAACAACAATATAGAGAAATACATAAAAAAGACACACACACACACACACACACACACACACACACACACACACACACACACACACATATATATATATATATATATATATATATATATATATATATATATATATATATATATATATATATAGGGCCGAGAAGGGAATAGGACAAAGGGGGATGAGAGGGAGAGGCAGGCTCAAGAGAGGGAAAGGACACGGAGAAGACAATCGGGGTGCGAGGAGGGTGTGCAACAACCACGCACAACCCTTCCTCTCCCGGTAACACACGCAGTCTCTTTCGTCGGAGTCCACGGCGAGGGAGAGAGGGGCGAAGGGTTGACGGTAGTGGAGTGGTCGGTCACGTGGGCGCACGGGGTTGAAAGTGGCGGTGTTGAAAGTGTGAGGGGGGGGAATGCGAAGGCCGACCGGACTCTCGCTCCTTGTATGTGTGTGCGTTTGTGACTTCTATCCGTCCCTACGGCGGAGCAGGGCGGGGGCTGGCAGACAAGGGATTAACAGAGGAGGGCGGATGATTTCCCTACGGGTTACTCATATCTGAAGAGCAAGGTCTATCGGGAAGGCGAGGTAAAGCGGAGAGAAAAATGAGGAAAAGTTGAGGCAAAAGGGATAGTCGCGATGGGGCGCAGAGGCATACGCGCGCGCGTGTGTGTTAAGGGAGAGTGAGGAGGTTATACATATGTGGGCATGTATGTATGTATGCGTACGTGTATCAAAGGGAGGGAAAGGGGAGAAGGGAAGTGGGGAGGATGCGAGCAGCAGGGTGTTGAGGGGTATAGGACCTCGCGCTGTTGCGAGCTGGAGAGAGACTATGAGGTCGCGAGGGGTGACCCTTGAAGGCGAAGGAGCTAGGGGCATATAGAAAGGGAAGAAGGGGATGAAATGAGAGATAGCGTCAGGTAAGGGATGATGACCCCTTTTTTTCTTTAACATTCGTATACGAAAACATATTATATCCTGTATGCATATAAATGACCTCCATTTTTCCACACAGACCGATGCTCTGTGAAGCAAGGTCCAAAATTCTGATGGGGAATTGGCGCGGAGTAGATTCTGAGGGAAACTCGGCGAGTCCAGGGGTGTCGTTAGAGCGTGGGGAAGTTGGGAGAGTGATGCCGGGGGAAAGATGAATTGGGGAGGAAATGTGGCGCAGGAAGGAGGAAAGAGAGATCGGATCGAAAATCAAATGCCAGTTATAACGGATACACGATTTCAGTGGCCTATTAAATTGTGGAACGAGCTTTGAAAAGGGCAATCGTTTTAGGGTGATTGATCCTCGATCAATTGAAAATTGTTTTAATGCCTACTTCATCGCTCAAAACCGACACCAAAGCGAACCCAAATATAGACCACGCAATCGGAAGGAGTAATTGTATCGCCAAACTGTAATGGTCAATCACCTCGCGCCGCAACTAACGGAATTTTAGTTTCCTCCCATATTAGCCATCGATCGATTGTGCTCAACGGAGGCAGACATAATTTCGGGCGTACCCAAGGGAAGTGTAATAGGGTCGCTGCCATTCTTAATATACAACTCCTTTTCTTGTACAACAATGCCTTAAGTGCATATAAGTAGTTACTACTTAGGTTATTTGTAGACTGCAAAGTGGGGTAAAGGGAAATATATATCCCAGAAGATTGTAGGCTACTCTCTAGTGACTAAGACACGATATTGGATCGGTGCAAAGAAAGAGGATGAGTTGTTAAAATAAGAAAATGTTCAGTTGAAAATTTTTGGATTCAATTAATAAGGTATTAAATACAGTATTCACTGTTAACTGCGGCATACAAAGTTAAATATTTGGGTGTAGATCTAAAATTACGCCTTTCTTAGGGAGCAAATACCGGGAGAATATACGGATTCGCCTAAATAAACTCGGCCGTATTAACGTGTTTAAAAATGTTTGGGTAAATATAATGCGAAAGCTAAAGAGAGGTGTTATTTCGCTCTGCTTAGGCATCATTCTGAATGCGCGGCAAGTATTTGGTATTCTTGGGAAAAAGTGTTGCTAAAGGAATTAGATAAACTTCAGAGAAAATCCACCAGATTTATCTAAATTCGTTATGATGAGAAGACGAGTGTGACAGGTGTTTCAGAGTAATTAGGCTGGAAACGGCTAGATATTCGAAGAGAACAAGCTAGACTTTAAGTAAAGATCATAACACACGAGTTTAACATTGACACAAATGGAATTATTATGACCCCACACTATTTGGTCCATCTCTCGTTCCTCTTCGTGGGACTGATGCCTCAACTTGGCTTCTGCCAACAAATGGTATGACGTATTTTTAACGTGTGACTTTAGGGGTGGGGGACCTTGAGCTCCATATTCATGAATTAACAGACTATTCTTACTTTTCAGTTATTTAAATGACCTGTTTTGGTATGGTGGAGAACTGTCGTATAAATATTCGTGTTTAATTTTTATTTCCTTCTTTTTCGAATAACAAAAAAATATTTTAGGGGTGAAATTTGAACTTGTTTTGAACAAAGTATCCGTCATTGTATACATGAATTTGCACGTTTTGTTGAGGTTTTTTAGTGAATCTATTTTCCCTTTTCCCTTACTTTACCTTATTCTACTTTATCACTTGTCCAACCCATCTGGGGCTTTCATTCCCTGCCACACGCCTTTATGGTGAATTTCGGTGCATTAATGCAATTTTAGATTACTAAATCGCGGTTTGGAGGCTATGTAAAAAAATAATGCCTTTCTATACCGATTATATATTCATTGCATCATTAAGAAACAAGACTTTTTTTAAAACCCCCTATTAAAAATGGGTAAAATATTTCCAAATAATCGTTTTTTTATAGACACATCGTAAATGTATGCTTTTATTAGATTTATATTTCAAGAAAAATTAAACATGTACAAACAGGTGGAAAATTCTACAGATTAACAGATCTATGTAACGTAGTACTTCGAAAGATTCACGAATTATTTGACACAAAGTGAACACGACTTCTACTATTTACTGCAGCTTCCATAATGCGTGTGTGCAGATATTGCAAGATCACATAATAAAAATAGAAAGCCACCGCTCCAGAACCTAACACCCAGCAACTTTCCCCGAGGGAGATAGGGAACAAGGGACAAGTACGGGAACGACAGCGATGACTGAATGGGGGTAGATCCCGTGATAGCATCCGGGAGGGGATGAAAAACGAAACGAGCACTCCGAATTGTGAAATGGCTTATGGGAGAAGATAGTTCGACAGTAATAGGTGAGGAGCGGGGAAAGGGATTAGTTGGAGCTGATAATGCAGACGGAGAGCAAAGGTGAGGCTGCTGGGAAACAAAGTTGTTCAGATAAAGAGAGGCCAAAAAAAGTCGGTAATAGAGGGATAATGGATGGACCTTGGGTTGAGAGAGGGAGATAGGTGATGATTTAGGGAAGGAGATAATAGAATCGTGGCGTAAAGCAAGGTGGGAATGGAGTTGGAATGATTAGGGAGGGAGCAACGGCCACTCCGCGGGACGTGGGGTGGTGGGCCGATATTAGTGTGACCCGGTAATGGAGTTTGGAGCAATTTGAATAGGGTAGCTGCCATGAATAGAAAATGGGGATGAAACTACAGGGAATTCGATTCCTGCACGCATTCTGCAGGAAGAGAAAATTGGGAGAAGAGGACTGGCGACTGCTTGCATAGTCACTGGTGTGAATGGCCATAATTGAACGACTGTCAACGAGGGTACACATGAAATGTGATAGTTAGTATGGGTACATTGGTATATTTTGAAGAGTAAATGGAACGTTTTGGGTCAGAGGTGTATCTTCATCCGCATTTTAATAAGTGTCATTCGAATTTCGTTTCAATAGTTGCAAAGCGCTACTTGAGCTAAAGTTGAACACGGCGAAAAATTGAGCTTACGAATTTAGACAATTTTGTCCAAACTGTAATGATCTTGAAGACAATTTAATATTTCAATAGTAATTGCCCACTTTTATGATAGAAGATAAATTGTTGAATCCGGGAGAAAATCAAATAATTTTTAGTCACGAGACAAATATTATTACTGAGAAAGGAAATTTTAGATTTCGAGTATTTGGAAAATCTACTTCATGCTATGCTAGTCACCATGAGGACTTGTGGACTATTTCAACGCGTGAAAAATCATTCGCCTTGATCAGGATTTGAATCCGGATCCCTCGAGTGCTTAAACCATTTAAGCTACCGAGGCGTCTCTTCTTTCACTCCAAAATTTTGAGGGATTTCCAAGAGCAAGATTTTATGTTAAGGAAATGTGAGTCAAAATGGCAGTTAATACACAGGATCTGAGTGAACGGAGACTTTTTTTCACAAATAAAATTCTAAACGGAGACGAATTTCACTGAAAGTCCAAATATCTCAACTTTAAATGAATATTTTGCTGAATGATCTACCAAAATGGCTCAGTAAAAAATACAGTAGGTGATAGATAGATATATCGAGGTCTTTATTTGGATGAAATTGATAACAAATGATCCCTTCTTCCATTTAAAGGGAGGGAGTGATACAAATCTGTGATAAATAAATATAGTGGTAACATATAGAAATAAAAAAATAGGAAGATTAGAATGATGATGTGACTAATGTACTAGCTCCTCACCATGGTGGCTTGGGCTTGAATCCCGGGGGGTTGATGGATTTTTTGAATAGTATCCTGGTCCCACCATTGGGTGCTTGTGGTGGAGAAAATTTCAAGCGGAGTACACCATCCGTCTAGTGGGACGTGAACTTGGCGTTTATGGTTAAAGAATAGAGAAATGCCGACGCCGGATTTTTCTCCTTTCCAAGCGCACTCCACGAACATCATACCCGTGCCATATTAACCACCCGTCCCTAATAGCGCAAATGTCCTCAACTGTTGGTCGCCTGCCCTAATAACTAGGACTTGACGAACGTCTGCATGATATTCTGTGGCCAAATTTTTCACTTAAACAATGCTGTTGGCAAACGTCGTATTGTGAAAAGAAAAATTATCTCAAACCTCAGAAAAATGTACGAAGTAGGACAAAGGGACGAAAGGGATAGGAGAATAAACACGGAAGGAGTGAGGACACTGGTAGAAATTATGGAGTAGGACGAAAAAAGATCGCGACTAATGTTCGAGAATCATTTTTTCAGGAAATGACGAAAAAATAAAAAAAAGATGTATATAAAAATATATTACCTGCCACAAAATTTTCCGCTGATTAGTCATACTTATAAATAAACCGAAACTCGTTCTAATTTCATACCAATTCGTTTCTAAGTCATTCCTGAGGACAGGGCCATATTTCTCTTAAAACTACTTTCATGAAGACTTCATAAATTTATTTTTAATATTTTCCCATTATTCCATATCTTGATACAAAATTAGAAGTGCATCTGGTGCCGCTTTGGTAGAAATAAGTACTATTTACTTACAAAAAAAATAGTTATATGGTTCTCGTTTAAATTTCAAAGCAAATAAATTGCAGATCATACACGTAGTATACTATCCCATAAGCTAAGTTAGAGGGGCAAAATAATCACAATTATTCTTTTCATTGTTTGACGTTAAGAACATTTCTCAGAATAAGTGAAGGTATTTCATTATAAATAAATATTTCATTGAAAAATGGACAAAGTGATAACAAACTTAAGGTCTGAATAATAATAAAATTGTTGTTTTTTATATTTATTACAATTAAAAAGCACTGGAAACCAAAATAACTTTCTTAGGCATTCAATTTTGTAGAATGCACATTTCTTATGAAACTCGTGCTGATTTAACTTGAATAAAAATGGTACTGATGATCATGAATGGTATCCTTATACTCCATGTCACACGCTCTATTGGCTAATTGCACTCATACACGGTTCATGCCGATTTGCTCTGGCTAGTTCATATTGCATTGATATACTATATTTGGAATACAGCACCAACTAGCTAATCAATGAGTGGTATTAATGTGTTCGTTTTTTGTTGACATATCAGAAATAAATGAATTAAGTGTGAATTAGTAGCTGTGTAGTGGCCAACTGATAACGGCATGAAACTAAGGGATCGGGCCATCGGTTTTTTTTACAGTTTCTGCGATGTTTTGTGAATATCTTATTATTCCTGCCATTTCCTCACTTGCTCAATATTCTCCCCTCTATTACAGTCCAAATACTTACTGCCGATCAATACGCCCTAGATCCATTTTTCCTGCCTCCATAGGATTTCTCTCAACATACCCCTCTCCTCACCCATCACACCTAGTTCTTCCTCATTTGCTTTCATTTCGGTCCATTTCACCTTCTCCATCCTTCTCCACACCCACATTTAAAAAGCCTCCAATCTACGTCTATCCTCCTGCTTCAGTGACCACGTTTCCGCGCCGTACATAGCTACGCTCCATATCAGAGTTTTTACGAGTCTTGTCTTAACATCTCTACTCAACGTCCCTATCATCAACTCCCTCCTCCTTGTGAAAACCTCTTTGCCTAGAGCAATTCTTCTCCTTACATTACCATTACTTTGACCATGTTGGTCCAAAACACTTCCAAGATACATAAACTGTTCTACCTGCTCTAGTTTCCCCCCTTCTATTTTAACACATAGCTTAGCTCTTTTCTTTATGGAAAATAGCATAACCCCTGTTTTATTTATATTGATTGTTATCTAATATATATCGTGCTGAAGTTCAAATTCCCTCAGCAATACTTGCAAGTCCTTGGCTTACTGACACACTACAGCTTGGTCATCAGCAAACCTAAATAATATAATGAATTCTCCTCCGACTTTCATTCCTACTTCCAGTCTTTCCCATGCCTCTTTAATCATTTCCTCTACATATACGTTTAACAGTACCGGTGACAATGGGCAATCCTACCTTACACCTCTTCCTAACACTGCCCATCCGGACTCTCCGTTCCCCACTCGCATCTGAGCAGTCTGAGACATGTACAGGTTCCGGATCAGTCTTCTGTCCCTCCAATCCATTCCTTTTTTCTGCAAGACAAGTATTAATTTATCCCAATTCACTCTATCAAACGCCTTTTCAAAATTTACGAAACAGGCAAATACGTCCTGATTTTATTCTATATTCCTCTCGATTAGTGATCTTATTACTGCAATGGCATCACGCGTACCTCAATCTTTCCTAAACCCAAACCGATTATTCCCTGAGTAACCATTTGTCTTGCTCTCTATCCTTTTGTTGATGATCCTGAGAATAACTTTAGCTGCATGGGAAATTGAACTTATTGTTCTTTAGTCCTCACATGATGCAGCGTTTGTCTTTTTCAAAATAGGAGCTGACACTGATCTCACAAAGTCTTCCGGCCAGATTTATCCTCTTAATTCCCTTTCTATCTCATCGTCGAGTATGCCTAGACCTAATCTATCTTCATTTACGTCATATTCTCTTTTTATGTCTAACCATTCTGGCCTAAGTTCTTTACCATAGAGGTCTTTTATATAGTCCATCCATCTCTCATGGATCCTTTCTGTGTCGACTATTATCTAAACCGATTTATCTCTAACTGTCGGCATAGATCTTTCCTTCTTACTCCCGATAATTTCTTAGCCTTCTTGTGTGGCGCACCAATTTCACCCTTCCTTTGTAATCTTTCCATATCCTCGCATTGGGTCTTCCGCCTTGCTTCTCTTGCTTTATATATTATCCGTCTAAATTTATTATTTAACAATTTGCATTTCCTTCTGCCAAACTCTGTGTTTATATACATCCATTTCCTTCCCCTTAACTATATTTCTAATCATCTCATCCGTGATCCATAGATTACTTGTCCTTTTTACCATTAACGGTTTCTTTAGTGTATTTTGCGGCTTTCGATATCCCTTTTTTGATAACTTTGCATCTTTCCTCGATAGTACTCAGCTCTTTACCGACACCCATGATTTTCTCTACAGTCTGCTGATAATCCTTCCTTGTCAATCCATTTAATTATTCTACATTTAATCCGCCGCCCATGCCTTATCTTTTGGAAACGCAAGGACGATACACTTCATAACAACTAAATTGAAGTCAGAGTCCGCATCCTCTCCCGGGAAACTGTGCGAATTGATTAAACTGTTTCTAAACCTGTGCCTAACCAGAATATAATATAAATGATACCTTTCTGCGTCACCTGAAATTTTCCATGTGGTGCTATACCTACGTTTTTTGTGGTGTCTAAACCAAGTGATGGTGATGACTAACCCGTCTCCTGCAGAACTCAATATCTTTCTCCCCGCGGTCATTCCTCGTACCTGAACGGAAGTTCATCAGCTCATCATCATCTCTGCCTTTGGTTACCGTTGAATTCTAATTCCCCATCACTATCAAATGTTTCCCTGCAAGAGCACACGCTATTATATCCTCTAACTTATCGTACATCCTATCGACTTCTTCCTCCTTATGATTGTTTGGTGGCATGTATACATGGACAATGACCAAGTTTGTTGGCTCTGCTTTTGTCTCTACTAATAATATTCTATCCATTGCTTGCTCCCTGTTGACTACGCTTATTTCTACCTTTTATTCAATATTATGCCAAACCCTCGTTGGTATCCGTCCCCTGCGCTGTAAATTACTCCATAACTATCACTCTAGTAATCCCCGCTATAATTTTGGTTTATGTGAGGTGAAGTGAAGGCCTTTAAACTTCGAAAAACCCTAAACTATTAATATTTCCTCTTTCCATCTCTCGATTTAAATTCACCCATTTTCCTGTCCTCAATATTGTCCTAACATTTCAAGTTCCTATTCTAACTAATTTGGTCTTCTTCCTCCGCATCTTCTGCTCCGCTGCTGTCGATTTTGCTTTGCAAGGTTTTCGTGAGATGGTAAGTTTTAAAAGCAATATAAAAAACGGGGGAACACCTTCGCCATAGGATAGTTGAAGTAATGGAATAAGAAAAAATTATGTTACATCACAACGGGAGTTTTGTGTTATTTCTGCCTACACGCTTGTGAACTATATTGAAATGGATTGAAAACGTGAAGAAGTGAGGATATGAAGAATGGTTCCCAGTTAGCGTTCATGCATGGCATCCACCTCCACAGAAATAAACGGAATTTTCAGAGGGCCTAAAAATGAGAGGGAGCCCCCAATGGAAGAGCGGCTTAAGGAGTCATCGGAAGGTGTTGGTGCTCGCTCACAAGAGAGTGTCCGGTGCACAAAGTGTATGCGCGGGGTATCGATTGCAGCGAATGACTCGCCTCGTGTTTGTGTATGACGACGGCATTAAGAGGGATTGGGCAGGTCTCGTTATGAAATCCTCCCCATCCCTCGATCCCCCTCTCTTCAATCCCCTCTCCCTGGCTTTCTTCCGCTGCCGCCCGATCCCTCTCTGTTATCCGTCTCTAGGTGATGCCAATAAAATATGATGGCCATAGCGCAGGATCTAATCCCCTGGACCAGGTATTCGAACCGATATTGATTGCAGTATTCCAAGCACACGACCTCGGTGAAAAAACTCAGTCCTCAAGATATATCTACCCATCAGGCAATACAATGACACAACTAAAGGGAGAAATCGAGGCAATAAATTAAAAAATTTCAATTTTCTCTTTCACGCAAATTATGATCAACTCGCAGTGAACGACAGGGTAGTAAATATATACCAAATATTCCCTTTACAGGTTTATTGCCCTATATTTCCATGGCTGGGTCCTTAATAATCCCCATTCACCACCCACCTTTGCGATATCTGATAGCGTATTGTTTCTATGCCTACATTTAATTGATACCCTTTTACGGGAGGTGACCTAACACCCCCCGCCGCACGTCCTTGTGGCGGCTGGCGGGGTAAAATGTAGATACCATGAAAGCAACCTCGAGGGTGTGTGGCAGGACATATTATAAAGCACCATGTATACGGAGTATAAATTTAAGTTTTTGTTCATTTCAACGACAACATAAATTTGAAATAATTCAATTCATACACTCATGAGTTGTATCAGAATATGCAGTGCGGTACATGAGTGACATAACTTCCCTACACATAAAAGAGGCGCTGTTAGTAACAAGAACGAAAATAAACTAAAGCAGAATTAAATGATGACAACATACTAGCCCACTTAAAATGACAAAAGAAACTATGTCTTAACTTAAAACACGCCAGGTTCTTAAGAATGAAAAAAGAAAAATAATGTTTGAAATTGATTGAAAGTATATATTCTATTGTTTCAGGCCTCACTTCGTGGAAGTATTTAATATCCATGCTAAAAAGAAAGACTTTGCTACATATTTTTATTATATGGTACAACGTGTTTCACCGACTTGCGGTACCTGATGATGCCGCAAGTCGGTGAAACGCGTTGTACCATTTAATAAAAATCTGTGGAATGGTGAAGTCTTTCTTTTTAGTATGAATGATCAAAAGTATGCTCCGCATATTCATTCATAACGTCTAGTTAGCTTACCGACTTTGCCATTCCCGTTTGAGACCTCAGCAAAAATTTGTGGCCCTCCCCCTCACTTCAGCCCTTTGCTAATAAACATTTCTAATAATTAGTTAATTCTAATTTTTCTCATCCTTAGCACATTAGATATTCAAGTTTTTACTAAGTATTTTTCCAGCATTCCATGCATTTAGGTTTACTGCCTAAATTCAAGGGTACGTTCAAGGGGGTCAACTCGGCGAGTTGTGAGAAGCGGACGCTTTGACCTGAGAGTTGCCCAAGCGTGTGTCAAAAGTGCAGCAGCCAAGTGACCTGTTTCTGCCCTTCCGACCCCTCGCCGAAATGCACCACGCGTTCTCGCCTTTTTCGCTCCAGCACCCATTCCTCTGTTTTCCTAAACCTCCTTTCAACTTTCGCCCCTCGTCCCACCCCCTCATCCTCCTCCCAGCCCAAGTCACGGTGCCGAGTCGATTTAATAATCGGGAAAGGAGTAGGCAGTGATCGCTTCCCAAGGACCCCTTGTGCGTAAAACGGGGACGACACGCTTTCAAAAAACAGTTTATTGAATTTGTGAATTTTCATGCCTCGAGTTTTTCAAACTTTCGCGATTTCGAGATTCGATCGAATCACATTGATTGTTGCCGAAGGAGTGATCTCGAGGGAAGAGAGTCCTTAACTTTTCTCCTTCAGCGACGCGCAGTATTTTCTTGATGTGAAACGCAGAAAAAATTATTATCAACGCCATCATTTCTGAAGTGATTGCAGTGGTTCGCTGCGCTTGTGCACCTCGAGCCTCCGAGAGAGGAAAGTGTTGAGAGCCATCGAAAATAAACTGCGTCACACTCATAAAGTGGGAAAAAACTCGATGCGAGTTATGAGTGGTATAATGGTTTTAAAATCCGAAAACAAAATAGGAGATTCGGAGTTACAGGTTTCAAGAAACACGGAAAGAAATAGCAAGACTGGGAATTTTAGTAAACTTAAGGACTATGTGTCGTCGAGGGAATATTTAAACCCCCGTCCCATGCTGGCGGATCAGAACTTTTGCATAATAAAATAAGAGAAATACAGGTAGACCCCAGGGTGGACATGCATAGATATTCATCCCACCGCAAAACTCGCGTTCATAGAAGAAACAACATCAACTAACATTCATAATGATCGCAGACAACTTTAATCTAACGTCCTCATGACACACAGATCATACTTATCCGCAATTAATTAAGACCGCGGTCCTAAAATTTCTTTTAAGATGGCCTACTGTGCTAGATGCACTGAAATCGGTTTCCGTACCTGACATTTACTCCTAGTGCTTAAATCAACGCCAGCAACGTATGGGAAACATCCTATGCCTTTACTACATCAAATACTAAATATGCATTAAAAATCATTTTGAAAATGCATATTACTCAAGCAACAAAATCATTTCATATTATTTACACACCTCATGTCAGATTTTGAAGCTAACTGAGCGATGAGATCAAGTAAAAGTGAGGATATTCTTATGTAGACGCAGAGTGACGTACAAGTAGATGTGCGTGCATTCATTAGGATCTCAACTTGAATTACACCAGAAATGACTGACGCATCTTCGGATATTTTTCATTCTTTCGAACGACGTGCTTATTCCATCGCAACGCTGGCACTTGGCCCGTAGGGCGACGTCGTCACGAGAGTTGTCGTCCCACTCGCCAAAACTTTCAACCCCCTCATAAATTTCATCAAGCCAACCGCTCACCAATATTCTCCACACTTATTCGAAATAACGCATGGAAGAAGCTGGCTGAAAAGTAGACCCAACCAGCCGCCGGCGCCTACGTTCAATGGCGGAGAGATGGGAAAGAAATGCGAGCATCAGGATCTCACATTTAAGTAAAAAAAAATCCAGCTCCTCTAAGAAAGTTCCGACAATTTTAAAGACACTTTGACATCAATCCAATGTTTTCATTATCACTTCGTACACGCATAGATAGCAAAGTAACTCAATTTTTGCGAAACTATGGGTTAACTCAATGACGCCTAACTTAAACCACTCGCATAGAGATTTAAACTAATATCATTTAACTTCAATGTGCACCCAATATGAGAGTGTTTCTGATCATTAAGCTAGATTAATACTCTGAAAATATAGGGTATATAGCAAAAAATACGTTCGTCAATTTGAAAGTATTTTAAATTGTTAGATCATTAGATGGTCTTTTATCTTCCTCTACCTATATTCGTTTTCGCAGGGAATAAATAAAACTTATCTGCTAACGCTGGAAAATGAGTCTTTAAGCATTATGATAAGGGGATTGACACTATTATCACACTAACTTACTCTCACGCTTGGTACTTATTCGTGATGCAAAGGTAAACATGAGTGAAAGATTTACCACTTACTTAATACTTCAACCTATCTTGAATATTCCAAAATTTCCTGATAAACAATCAGGTTTTCCATACAAAATGCAAAATATGAATTAGAAGCAACATGAATGAACCGCTTCCAAATATCTTAGACCTACATTATTTTACTATAAATATGACATAATTTTATTCATAACGTATTTTTCCAGTAACAAAGGTTTATTCGGACAAATTAAAAAAAAATTATTTTTGTAACAAATATTTTAGTCACTCCTCGTACTTTGGAGAGAAAGTAATGAGATCATTCCTGATTTAAAGGATGGCATTCGATTCTTATAATCAATAGTAATTGGCATGGAGAGAACTGCACTAAGGTATACATATATTTATATTTTAGGTAAACATGTATGCATTTACAATGGCAATCATTCCAAATGGACGGTTCATATTAGTGTTCTTATGATTTCTTATTTCTAAAAATGAGAAGTTATGATATACGAGCACATATATTTCTAGCTTTAAGTGCTATCTATAAGTGATACAAGTTCGGCTGATTGACTCCATTATATGTCGTGTGGATTCAATCAGACAGCAGTTGCATTTGGAAACATGTTCACATAGCCTAAGCTTCTAATGATAAAAAATGCTTTTCACTCTGGTATTTCTTTACATCGGGAAACAGGATGGTGTCACGTGAGAATAATCGTATTCCACTCGGGATACACTTCAAGTTAATTTTCCCGAGATAACCGCGCTTTCGTGGAACCCTCCGAACACATACACGCTTTCTATACAATTTTTCTGTTACCTTGGAGTGCGTGGACCTCAATGAAATGTTTAACTTTTCTCCAAGTGTGATAAGCTTCCCACAATGGCAGCAGCGGCGCAAATTTTTTACTTTCGTAAATGACTGGAGCTCCTACTTTTAAAATTGTCTTTCATCTTAAAAAATTAAAGTAATATTCTAGCAACGGTCAAGAGTTTTCTCTTCATCAGCCAACTCTGGTATTCTCCACTCATAAGCCTCGGCTGGCGGTATGCTCAGACCACAGAAAAATGTTAATTTAACGTGTTGCCTCCATCGTTTTGACACGTAACTGGACATGTTTCAACTTGCAACAGATTCCGCTAGTGCAACACCGAAGTTAAATCAATTAAACTCAAAGCACATACACTTTATACACTAAGCTAACGATAAAAGATTAAGTTATTTATTAAAAAAATCATTAAGCGAAAGAAATCACGATTGCTGTTTATATAACAACGCCCGCGGAATAAGAAACGAAAATTGGATCCTGTGGTTTCTCATTCGCCATCAACACACACACAACACTCACATATAACGCCTTGCAATGTACATCTTGTCACCGGACTGAACGAACAACTGAAGTATACTCATCACTCGAATTTGAATCTTGATACGCACGGACACATACACACGCTGCCACAAGTGTGAGTTTTTGACCCTCAGGGGCCATATCCGCGAAGAAAATCGTAGCCTGACCACTCTTCTTCATATTAAGTGTGCAGCCACTAAAATATATGCATAATAACTTAAGGATGATAAAAAAATCAACAGTCAAGGATCAAGGTATTTCTTTCATTTCGTTATAGTTAGGAATATGGGCCGGAAAATCTTACGAAAAATTACTTTCTCGGCTGTCTTTTGAAAAACATCGGAAATATTTGGTGTCGCATTATATCAAAGGGATAAAAGCGAAGGACAAAAAAAATATTTTCCAAATGTTTCTCTTTAATTTCCTCATATTTTTTTGGGTTCTTCATATTTCTCAGGTAGAAAGCAGCACCGAACATCGCTCACGCTCCATGCATCTCATACGCTACATGAGGTTGTGACAGCCAATTTTAGAAATGACGCCACCACACGCATTGGAAATTTCAATGAAACATTTTAATTAAGTACGTTTATCAATCACCCACAATCATTCACGAGGCTACGATTCCCCAATAACTCCGTCGAAAACGTATTTTTTCACAAGACTTGGAGTTCGGTTATCTTAAAAATTCACAAAATCCTTGTGTCCACCTTATTCAGTCGGACGATGATCCCCATCAGGATTCCAGCCCATGAACACACGCAAAAAAACAACAGCATGTAAAACCTCGGATGAGGTGGATGCAAATAAATATTTTACATTCCATCCTCTCCATTCCCATGTCCAGGGCTAGGACTTCGGAAAAGAACCGATGGAGTGGGAAACAACGCGGTTGGGGTGTCCAGCACTCAGAGCAACTATCCCGGCACCGAAGACAAAGTCAATGCATGGGGAGAGGAAGAGAATGTCAGAGTGAGAGCGGGTGTGCTAGAAAAATCCCCCGGGAGTTTTAAATGATAAACGACCGCTCCCTGCCGCCCAATTAAGCTAAGGAAAAAGGAGTGCATTTTTCGCTTTGAAATGTGGCGGGGAGGGTAATTGAGACAGGCAAATGGGGGAAGGGAGAGAGTTGGACTCTGGGGGAGATGTAGTATAAGTGGGAGAGAAGGAGATCTCGGAATAAAAAAAAGGGGAATAATATAAATGCTGACCACTAGCGCGTGCATTCATTCAGGGTTATAAGGGTTGCTCGACATTCAGGGGTGTGGAGTGGGCAGCCGCCCTTCCTCTCTCCTTCTCTCTCTCTCCTCCATACTTTTCTTTCCGGCGGGGTTGGCAGCCGAGGGGGTTGCCCACGAGGGGGCGTAGAGAAAATATGCAGTTCCTCACCCCCTTACCCTGGTCATATCCCCATACCCCAACCACCTCTCGCCAATCCCACCCCATCGTTTTCCGTTACCATAGCGACGAGCTGGGCGGTGTTGAGCCCCGAATCACGCCACTCACCCGTCAGCGTCCGTTTGAAATCATGTGATCTCAATTCATTTTAGGAGATTTTGGGGATGCTTGAAATTCGAAATACGAGGCTGACGAATTAGTGGCTATTATTCCATTACCGCGTCGTCATATCCACCTATTTCTATAGAATGTTACGTCTCGTGATTGAAGCTTTCACATTTTCGAAATGAAATAGCAGTTATTGATTGATGGGTCATCATTTGGGCACATATTAGTTCTGTTTTACTCGGGGTGAAATTGTTGGCATCTCGTCACTCGTAAAACAATGACCTCGCTCGTAGGGCAAATTTCTGCGTTTTAATTTCGACCAAAATTGCCGAGAAACTGAAGCACTTTCGAATTAATCAACCGCTAACTAGATCAATAACTTAACCACTTGCTAAAACTGCCATGAATTTGGCGAAACGACGAAAAATTAAAGATACATAAATTTAATACTTTCACCATTCATTATACATTTAATGCAAAATAGTTTAGATTCCATGAAATTATACACACATACATTAAGTATCCCGAAGATATGTACAATGTAGAAAGATTAATTACTCAAACTCGGCAAAATTCAATTAATAATTTCATATTCGAGCATGGGCAAAAAAAATGTACATGATTTGCAAAACAAGTATCGGGAAAAGTTTCGGAAATAATATATTTCAGCTAATGCTACAATGCCTCAATATTCTTCACAAAGTACGAAGGAAAATCTATTGAAGTCTTATAATTTTAATATATTTTTAAACAATCCATGTAAATAACAAATCGGGATGTGAAAGTACAAGGGTAGAGTGTTGGACTACTGACCGGAAGGCTTGGTTCCGATTCCCTGGCATGCACCTCAGGACAATCAACTTCATCCGAGCTATGGAATATTTTGGGTACAATAATTTTCATGCGAAACCATAGGTATCACAGGAAAAGGGTCTGCTCCTCCTCCTCTAAAGTGTGAATTGCACACGCCGTCGGGCTTAGTACTGGATAAACTCTACCATCACCTGCCAAACCGACCTTCGGGTTAAGAAGTTTGCTTGGACAATTAATTATAATGACATTTCCAAGACACTGAACATAAGAGTTAGGTAAATGTCGCGACTCAGCTACTTACATGAAACGCAAGTATTTATTTTACTTTCGAAACGGAGGTTTGGAAAGTGGTTTGAGGGAGAGTTTTGGTAATATGATGATGATGATAGTTATGCAGTAGAATTACTTTCGTTACTCATTTTATTTTTTTACTCATGGTAGGTTTTTGGATGGGCACAACTATCAAATACATATTTTGTAACTCCAAACAAAACCCAATCCAGCAACCTAATCTACATCAGGTCCCTCTTCATCTCTGTGTACTTCTTTCCTCCCTTCATCCCGTCCAACATACCATGTATGCCATCACCAACATACCATCGATGTAATGAATGTAATGGAATGTAATGACTCATTTTATACGACTGAAATATTTAAGTCAGAATTATGCAAATGATAATGACGCCAGGAATTGTTTCACGGTAAAGTTTACTCATATAAATTAAGTCACGTGATACAATCTTTGATGACGTATATAACAATTAGATTGCTACTGCCCAAAAGCTGTGCGTCTTCAATATAGAATAAAACGCGGAAAGCGGAAAGCTGAAATAAAAGGAATATAATTACGCACTCATTCCGCTTTATGCCAAAATGTTAACATTGATGATGCTCATCAATCAGAGAAAGTGAATGACAAGAGGACCAATAAATATAAGCGGCATAACCCGTGGCTTTATGCTAAACATTTTGGAATATATTTACACTGAAATGAAAAATGCACTTCTAAAGAAAATCGAAGCACTTGGTTATTCGATAAAAATTTTAACCATGCAAGACCTAAATTTGCGTCTAAAATCTAATCATCAGTTGACCCGATGATGAACTGTTATTTTCCCCGGTCGTGGGGGCAACTGGTGAAGATTTTGTAAACTAAGCAAAAAGCAATGGAGAGGATAAAAAAAGATAGATTGTCTAGGGACCACTTCAAGTGGTTTTCTTGACAGTTGCCATAAGGCAAGGAATAAAGAGTAAATAATTCAGCGGTGCAAAGGAAAACAATCGGTATCCCCAATGGCCATTCTTAACCAATCTCGCTATGACCGCACGTAAAGCAATGACAGAGTAGACTGGTAGGATTTATAAAAGATTTTCATTTAAAATGAGCAACCTTTGTTTTAGCTATGATAATTTCTCTGAACTCATCATAAATTAAAATTGGCCAGATCTACGAAAAAATGTGATCTGGTCGATATTTCCAATGAAAAATGTTCGGTTCTCTTCGGGAGCGAGACTCATTCATGAAAATGGGTTTCATCCGCTTCATTAGCAGCTCTCCTTCGCTAAGATACGAAAATGATTTCATGGAAGGAAGCATTTTCTCTAGTGTTTGAAACACATTCGAGCTCGATAATTGGCAATTTTGACTTTAAATGAATTTATCATGCTTGAGAAGTACCGAGCTATTCTTGTGAAAATTGCGAAAATACATTTAATATTTCACGCAACATCGCCCTTGATTCTTATTCCGTTGGGGAAGGAGGGAAGACCGTTTGAGGAATCCTCTGCCGCCATAATACTCCGTCCCTCCTCACGGATGAGTAACGTTTTATGAAATTAATTTTCTTATCATAATTTTAGATAGGATGGGCATACCATTTTTGGCATGGCATATACAGATTAAGATTTTCTAACCGTCACTTTCTTAGAGATTTTGGGAGTTTTTTGTGATGTTACTAAGAACAAGCTTGTCCAATAACAAAAAACCATTTCACTTTTCTGCCATAATAAAGTCAAATTCCACATCCCAAATATTTAAGGTTAAATTAATGGATGCTGACGAACTTTGTGATGCTAGGTCTTACAGATGCTTCAGGTATTTACTTTTCCTTTATTTCCATGACCTCTCGAAAATAGTGACGTTATTTCTTGGGAGAGTTTTCAATGGCGGTCATTGACAGTTAAGGCGGAGAAAAAATAAGTGAGGGGAGGGTTATTGAACCGGGGGATTATGGCAAGGAAATGGTAACTCAAGGGGATCGATCGCATGTGGAGAATCCTGCAACGATTTTCATCTACAGGACTAGCTGAAGTTGGGTTAGTAATCATTAAAAGAAAGACGATTCAAACCTGTGTTGAACTTGCTAAATAAATTCATAGCTGTATGTTTCGCCGCCGAGGTCTCGCAAATTATTCGCACTCCGACACACATTGGTCGCTTGGATCGTGAATATAAAATTCGGGAAAAAATGCTAAAACTAGCAGACACAAGGACTTCTTATTCCCACGGACAATACGGGATAGCAACTCTGGGGTTAGAGAAAGCAAAAATCCTACTTGCCACCCAAAGCGTCTGGGGGAATAATTAGTGGAGAATAATAAGTTTTACTCAAATGCATGCACTTTCACTAATCTCGTGTGTTTTTTTTTGTGTAACTTCCTCCCGCATGTCCGCAGGGTAATGCCATTTAATGAATGGAGTGCTTGTTACCACACTGTCTTCTCCTTCTATCCAATGTCTCTCTCTCTTTCAGGGGCAGCCTTTGCTGCCGGGGGTATCGCATTTCCTAGCTGTGACTTAAGAGACGGAGACCATGAGGTCTATGTGCATGTGGTAGTAGAATTTACCATTCTTAATTTTCAATTTTACACGATCTGTCTCGTTATGTTGGATATCTATCATATTAATGGTTTTTATTTGTTTACAGATTCACAATCAAGTGCCTCGATTCTGGCCCAAGAGATGGCAATCGGGAGGCGTTTCACTCATCAAAGGAGAAATGGACGAGGACACAAGAGAAAGCCATAGTAAGGAAAACAAACTGTACGCAGATTTCTGTGTAACCTAACTTTCCTTGATATCTCAAGTAGTTGGATCATTGGCCCGGGAAGTCGAAAGATGCGTGGTCAAGGAAAATTTTTTGAACTTGTGATCTGCTCGATTCTGCCTTCCCCGCAACTGCTGTGTTTTTCTTGTATATGTGCTCCTATCCCTTTTAGTTCTCTATGTGATCTAAACTTCCGTATGATACGATGAACCTCCGTGTTTACAACCTTAATTAACCACACTAGTAAAATAAATTTTCTACCAAAATAAATTATTACAATTTATGCCAGTTAGATAGTGGGAAATGCCCTACAGGTAACATTTGTAGTGTACACAGCCTTGAGCATTTCGTAGAACTGTGTAATTACCCACCAGGTGGGCCTGAAATCACAATAACAACGTCTAGCAGAGCAGCGAATCTGAGAGGAAGGTCAACTGCACACGAGGTAATCCACTCATAGTGCGTTCGTCGGAGATGATGAGAGGAACATTCACACTGGATGGATCTTCATGAAATATTGAAGTGAAAGCTATTCAGATTCTTCTCTTTGGCTCATTCAATATTTTATTTACTATTTCTCTATTATTTTGTGAATCTGAGTCATATCCAAAGGCCTATGGGTTTAGCTTTAAGAAAACCGGAACGTTTGTTGAACAGAAAGTTTAGAGTATGATTTTAGCAAACCATTACCTGCAAAACAACATGGTTATTAAGCTGGGAGATGAGCTGCGCAAGTATCTTTCATCTTGACTCAAGGTGTCCAAGAAGGTGCAGCGACTTGGAAATTTTAACGCAAATACAAATTTGGTAGTGACATCTAGGCATAAACGTATGCACGTATGTTAGTTGGATACAACAAGGGTCATAGCTGAATATCAACAATTTAAGCATGGTATTTTAACATTAATAGTTTTGTATAAAGTGTGTATCAAATGTAATAATTTCCTACAATTATTTCTGCATAAAACTTTTTCATATTCATGTCTCCTTATGCAGGAACGGCTTTAATCAATAATTGAAATGAACAATTATATTATATTTTATTTTATTAGCTTTGAATTGCTCATACCATCGTGGTAGGTGGAATGATATTTTAATGAATCCACACATTAGGGAAGATTATTGCCCTAAAATTTTATTTATCACCACAACCAAATGTTTTGTTATTTTCAATTCCAATATAAACCAAACGAATATACACATCAATTACCTTCGAAACAGATGATTTGGTGCTCGAATTACGTTATTTCGGAGATAGGTTTCAATTTAATCAGAAAACAGTAAAAAAAAATAGAGGGCATGGTATCAAAGTAATATACCTTTTTTCTAAATATAATTTCTTAAGCCAAACTATTCAAATTTCCATGATTCAGGTTTTGAATAACTAGAGTTTTCCATTTATTTGAGTCTTAGCATTTTTTTTTGTTAATTTTGTGTTGAAGAAAATGAGCAGAGTAGGAAACACTGTTTTAAATGCAGCATCCTAGCTTATAGATATTGTAGCGGTTATGAAGGTCTTTTGTTTAATGCTCTATGCGGAATATGTTCAGACCGTAATGTTCAATTCAGAATTAGTACATTTCTGAGCGAGAATCATATGCTAAATTAAAAATAATTATTCATTTATTACAGTAAAAATATTCACGGTATAAACTTAAAAAATCGTCACAATTTGAATCTCACATACGAACGTTTGCGTGATAGTGGACACAGTATTACAAGATTAAATAGGGTAAGAGAGAAGAGAATTCGGTTACGATTGGATTTTACGGTGAAAACGCTTATATAAGCACTGAGAATCGTAAGAAGGAGAACTTAATTTCTAAATAAGACAGAATGCAAAGAAAAACTGCTCGTTCCAAGAGAATCATTATGGATGACCAGAAACCAGATTATTACTAATAGAACTTTCTCCTCCTTAATTTTCAGTTCTGAATAACCTGCCTTGGTGTGGTGGCGGTTTTTCGCATTACTAAATGATTGCAGTCCATTTACATTTCCTCCTTTTTTACACACCAAAGAACTTTTATAGTGGTTAACATTAACACTGGTTTGTAATTAAATTTTCCGCTAGCGTTTACAGAGATTTACATGTCTTTCTAGGTTCGTTTCTGTGAATTATACTTCCTCTCCCTCATCCCATAATAATCCGACCTGGTACTCGCACTCCCTGCCACACACCGTTTTTGGTGAATCCTAGGAAATATACGGACAGGATTTGGTGACGATTGAATTCATAAATATTATATGAACGGCTATAAGCGTAAGGCAAATAAAATTCACTGCGTTTGGCCTACATGTATGTCAAAGATGGTAAAATATGAACATTAGCATTGAAAATCACGCCCAAATATTCCGAAAATAAATATATTTGGAAAGCCTAAACACATTAATTATGTGCACTAATTTCTCCTGGCGGGTGACCGTCGCCGCGTTTTGCAGGTCGTCTTGCAGAAGTAGACTTTCAACTCAAATTGAGATGTGGAAGAAGAGAAATTTTAATTCGTAAATTACGTACACATTTAAAACAAAATTTCGGCATTTTCGAAGGCAATTTCAATTTTTTTGCACTTGCAAAAGCAGATTGAGTTTAAAGAGAAGATTAGAAGTGCGTTGGCAGCTTATTTACTTATACCTTCTCCAGGCAAAATACTTTATACTAAAAAAAACAGTTGACCTCGAGAAGAAGTGTCGTGAAATATTTTAGGGTAAAGTTAAAATATATATGCGTTTTCCAAAGATAGAACTTCAAGTGAAATATTCCAAAATGATGCACAATTGGAAAAGTCTATATTTTGAAAAGTACCACTATCCATAATTTATATGCATAGCCGTTCTTATTTTAGCTCATGTTGAGCCGACAGCAAATAAATTATTTTAATATATAATGTTTTATCAATCAGAAACGGATAGGGCGCACTATTCCTTTCATGTCACCCCCCGGTACTTCTCAGCAGCTCTTGCCTCGTAGCTCTTGAATTGCACGGCTTTAAATTTTCACATCAACTTTCTTTTTTTGAAAAATCAAGGAGTCCCGATCAAAATCCCTTGGCTCAGCAGAACCTTAAATCTTTTAAATCCACCGGAATATATTCCGCGGAAATAACTCCCCATTGGCATTTTAAGCTACTAACTTAATTTCTGTTTCCCTCTGCCCGTTCGTCCGTGCTTGCTCCGTACTCTCCTCTCCCTCGAACAATTATGATAGGAGTCCAATCTCGTCTGGCGGATCTCTCACCGTTTCAATTCCGCCCCCAAACCCCTTCTCACCCCCTCCACCCCCGCCCCGTCCCTTCGGTGGGCAGGGGGTTTGTATGCGCACACGACCACGTGTTTATTTATTTATCCATTCTCTCAATCAACCCTCCTCGCACCCTGCCCCCCCCCCGCTTTCGCCGCCACCCGCCCTACCCTTTCATTCACCGCACTAGCATGGCGTCATTCTCGCCATCCGCACCACACCCTTCCCCCGGCTTTCGCGGCTCCATCACCCCCTTTCGTTCCCATCCCTCCGTCGCACATACCATCCCTCCCGCAAATACATAGCCGCACCCCCGACAGGCCTTGTCCCTGCGCCGGCTCATCCATCGCATCGGCGGAGTGCATACCGTTCCATTCGACCCTCTTCTCTCTCTCCCTCTCACCTCCCTCCGCACCAATCCCCTCCCCAACTGCTCCCTTGAGGGGTTGAAGAGAAGGAGAGGGATGGGAAGGGAGTGGAAGTTCTCTCTTTCCTCTCCGGTCGCTTTGCTCGGGAATGGATGGATACTTGTCCCCGTAGCGCTATTGAATTTTTCTATCAAGGTACTCTGTTAAAAAAATCAAAGCAGTCAATTCGAAGTTTAGTTTGATAGGCGATAGTAGAGCTCATCTAATACAAACATCAACATGATGTGCAATGTTAACACTTCAAGGTGGTGGGAGAGACTTTCCCTGAACACCGCCTACAGTTTCCCGGTGAGATCCTTGGTCAGAAAAATCGCACAGCCTCCGTGAAGCATCACGTAGGCTATGCGATTGTGCACGGAATCATCCAAAGATGAAACGGTCGATAGAGGAACGCTCGGTCCACTGGGTTTCCGAGCTCAAGCGGTCATTCCTCGCGAGGATATAATTTATAAATTTCTTTTTTTATTCACATGACAAATTTTTGTACGTAAAATGAAAACCAAGCAGCATGCCTATTCACTACTCTAGACTTCTGTCTACCAGAGTTGTTTTGGTAATCCGCATCGTGATATTCCCCATGTGGTCAGTTGATGAAAATTTGATGGAAGGCAGAGATAAAAGGCTTTAGTTATAAAGTTATATTTGGTAGTAGGGTAAGCATACACCTTTGTGATTATAACGGAAGAGCGAAAATTCAAAGGAAAGCTAGAGGCAATGGGTAATAGAAACGCGCCTCAAACAATTATTAAAAATCCTGTTTGAATAATTTAAACATTTCAATTGAGTCTCTTTTCCTTCAATGATCATAGAATATATGTTAATAACTCAATGATTTGATAATTTTAATAAAAACATTTGTCAAGGACAAAATAAATCGTAGCTCAGTATGGATCCAACACGTGGTAGTCGAGACAACAAGATCGGAGTTTTTTGAGATGTGCGTATGGAAAAGAATGGAGAAAGGAAACCGGGCAAAGAGGGAGACTAAGGAGGAAGTATTAGAAACGGCGGAAGATTGTGGTCGTTAATGGGAGATAACACTAAGAGGCAGATGGGATACTGAAGGCCAAGCAATGATAGGAAGGGAGAGCGTTTTGTAAGCGGGGTATAGAAAGGAAGAGAAGGGGCCATTTGGAAGTATTAAAGGGGGGTTTTGCAATTTGCGAAGAAATGACGGAAATAATGTAGGGAAAACAAGAGAAACTTTACACAGTTTGTAATACGCAATAATAGCTGTTTAAGAACATAACATAATCTATTTTGAATTCGTACATTGCAATAAAATACTTGAGTTTAATATTTATATCTTGATCTTTATCATTTGGATGTGAACAATAGCCACCAACCTTTTTCGCCGCCATGAAATCGCTGTTTTGAGAACAAGGTATTGCGATTGGAGGTGGGAAAGCGAGGGGGCGGTGGAAGGGTGGGAGGGAAGTGGAGTGGGGGGTGGTTTGCGATCGTGTCCCACGCGCCGGGGCCGACTATGCGTGCGATCGCGAACATGGCAGTGTACGCGACGAAACACGGATAGAATGTTGTGTGCGGCCTCCGGGGGGGAGGGGGTACCTCCTCATCCCTCTCTCGCCTCCCCACCTTCCTCCCATATCCACACACACTACATGTTGTCCCCCCTGGGGGGTCGCGCGCCCCCTGTCGCTTCTCCTAATGCACACGCAACTCGCGCGCCCTATTAACCGCTGCCCTCCCACCCCACGACATCTGGTCGCTTAAGGACTAACAAGTCACCTTGAGGAGAGGGGGTGGGGGAGGGGGTGAGGTTTACATGTCGTCGTTGGAGTTGGCGCGTTCATTGGCGGATATTTCCCAGGGGCGTAGTAGGCGGGGGCCGCGCCATTAGAGGCGCCCTCCGATGCCTTGTTTGGGAAGGAGTTTTGAGGGCAGGGAAGCGCCCCTCCGCGCACCGCGGCGATAATTATAATCTCACCTAAATGAGCACTAATGCATCCGGAGCGTCCCTCGCACACCCCCTCCCTTTGAATAGTCTCGCAATTACATCATCATCGTCTCTACGGTGGCAGAGGGTCGCCTCCAGGGCGACGTGAGGGCCTGCGGAGGCATACATATGCTCGAAATACAAGGTATTTAAAATCCTATTTCTTTCCATAACTTTGTAAATATCTTTCTTTGTTAATGCAATGATATCAGCGTGCTGTTCACCTCTGAGACTTTTTTTGATGAAAGAAGTTCTGAAGTGGTAAACCTATTCTCACATACTCCCGGATGCATTTATTGCACTGTCGGAGAAAAAATTCATCGATCGAAAAATTGTTATATATCGATGAAACGTGACAGCTGATTTAAAAATGAATCGTAACACCTTTTTGCTTGTTCATTTCTGCGTGTATATACTGCGAATCAAATACACTCTCTTATTATTTTGCTAACCTAGTTCTTAAATATGCAATCCTGCATTTGCACATAAGTAAGATCATGGCTATTTTGGTATTTTACCTAATGATATTGTTTTGAGATGTTAAAGGTATATTTTGGAGAGTTTTTCTTTTTGAATTCCATGTTACTCTCCAGTTATCTCATTTACTTCGGAAATATCAGGGAATGTTACTAATTGTTCTCTTAGTTTCCGGAGGAACACACCTATTTTTAATGCTGCGATAAATCCTTCGCCTAACAGCCAAGGGTTAAAAAGTAGTTCATATTATTAATTATTATTATTATTAATATTTTTCCATGCTGCAAAAGAGTTTGAGGTATTTATGATCTTGAATGTACCATTGGAGATAATATATTTCGGCGATAGCATGCGAATGAACTCAGACACATAATTAGAGCCACGAAAAGTGCACACTTTTTTTACTTTCTACTCCCGAGAGGTATATGTAGTAATCATAAAATATTAAAAGAATTTATTGAAGGAGTAATAAGCGGAATTCAGCATGCTAAAATGTAATTTTAACGATATCGCAGCTTACTGTCGTGTTTTCCTTATGGAAAGCTTCGAACTGGAGGGTATATATAATTCTTCCGCCGATAAAATTAGTACATTTGCCGCTGAATCATTGACAACACTTCTACGGAAAATCTGTGAATTTACTTCCTCCAATTTACGTTCAAAAATATTATAAAATAGAGATGTTTTTGATTTTTCCTTTGGATATTTCCATTTCTCTAGTCTCATTTCCAAAAGGCGATGTTTTATAATCAAAGTTATTTCAACAGAAATTCGTCTAGAAATCTTAAGATATCGAGCTTTTGTAATTACTCATCCATAAAATAAAACAAATTGATAGGGTATGACTTTTCCTGGATTTTCTCTAAAACAATAAATGATAATCGTCATCAAAGGAAGACTAGTCACTAAGAGTAGGTTTAGGACGTGCTCTAACACCTATTATGTACTATTTATCACATGAACTCCATATTGTTTGCCCTATATAATTTCCTTCTCCATATCTTCATACTCTGCACCTGCCTTTCTAAAAACTGCGAATTAAACAATGAGCCATTTTTATTGCCAGGCATTTTAATCACCTGTATTAGTAATTTCATGCCGGTGGAGGGCATGAATTAGAGGGAACTATGACTACGATCTACTACGCTCATTAGTCCATAGTCTAACACAGCATAAACACATATTACAGATCTATTTTAAAATGCCATCTTGCATCTACACACAGTTTCGAGCTCATGCCGTCAATAAAGGCCTAATATTTAAATCTTCTCTCGCTGTCTAAGTGATCTCCCCTCTATTGTAGCAAGTACTCAACATTCAATTGTGTCCCCATATCTATCGCATCTACTTTCACAGGTCCTATTTGTTTATATCCCAAACACCAAACACATTCTCCCTGTTTGTCATGCCATTTAACTCTACATTTCCTTTCCGCACATTTTATTTCCTCTATAAATCTCCACAGCTACATCACCAAAGAGACGTGATGAGCACCAATACGAGAGAAGATAAACCAATGATACGTGGCTATACTCCAAGACGCAACGCCATCCTTTCTTCAACTTTTCGCCAATTTTCTCCAACAATTTTTAATGACCAACAGAATGAATGTAAAATAAATTTTTGTAACTCAACAAAATCCCACAACTCACCAAAATATACTGAGTAAATAATTAATGATTTGTACAGCAAAGCCAACGCGTTAGCAACAAACAATGAATTGAAAGAAACTTTCGCCATCTAAATCATTTTTGTCGATGATATTCGCATTTTGAGTCGTCAGTTTTTTGCCGTTTATGTCGCACGTTACTCTTTTCAAATAGAAGTGTTTATCAAAATCCCTTTACACTTAATCCCTTCAAATGTTTCCTTTTTTTCTCTATGTCGATTCAAGCAAAGAGCTAAAAGTAATTTAATTCATTCCCGTGAAATATGAATAATATAGAATATTTATATTAAAAATTGGGACATGATTTCCATTAATCCCAAAAACAAACAACGTTCCTTTTTAATAGACTCTTTTTACCAATTACTCAAAAACAATGAAATTGCCAAGGTAGGAAGAGCTAATATTAAAATGTCAAACAAATACACAGTAAAAATAAAGTTTACAATGTAAATTTCAAATTTACTCAGCAAAAATAAAAACACAACTATATAGCAATAAACGTTATAATTATGTGGTTTGTGTAGCACATGAATGGAAAGAGTAACGTAAATAAGTAATAAGTTTGAAATGCTAATATTCATCTATTCTACATCAGAATGAAAAATTATTATATATTATATATTAATGCAGCTATATTATTTCTTGTATACAGTATGCCCGGCAGTGGGAGTAACAAGGCTTCCGCTGTCGCCATCTCATGGAAGCCTTGCAAAGCAAGACTGCAGCAGCACAGTAGACGGAAAAGAAAACCGAATTAGTTAGAAAAGGAACTTGGATATAGGATGCGAATCAATAAACGATAAATAAAACAAAGGTTATATGGTTTTCCAGAAAGAGGAAGGCTAAGTTAAACACTGAAATCGTAAATTTCAAGAAACTGCGGGAGGTGCCGCAACAGTAACTTTTAACGAAGCCACCCGCTACGTGTGCATTACAATGCAACAATTTCAGAGCGTAAAAATCATTCACCTTGACCGGGATTCGAACGATACTAAAATAGTAGGGCAAAAACTAGAGTATTTGGAACCGTTTACGTATCCTGAAAGTGTCTTGGACCAAAATGATCAAAGTAGTAGCGACGTAAGGAGAAGAATTGTGTTAGGAAAAGACGTTTTCACAAGGAGAAGAGAATTATGACAGGGATGTTGAGTAAGGATGTTAAAAAAAACACGTTAAAACTTAGCAGCACTATTATGTACGGCACGGAAACTTGGCCATTGAAGAAGGATGATAGGCGTAGATTGGAGCTTTTGAAATGAGGGTGTGGAGAGGATGGAGAAGGTCAAGTGGATAGAAAGGAAAGCAAATAGTAGTAGAGGGGGAGAGGGGATTTTTATGAGAAATTCTAAGGAATTAGAAAAAAGGATGTTAAACATATTGATCGGCAGATGGATTGGAAGTTGAAGACTGTGATAGAGGAGAGAATGTTGTGGAAGCGAGGAAGGGGAAGATAAAGGAAATGGGCATTTTGGATGGAATGAAGGGAGGAAAGAAGTATACCGGAATTAGGAGGGACTACACTTATGTCGTATAGTCGGATGTTGGGTTGCGTTTTGTTAGGGGAGACAAGAGAAATATTTAATTTTTGGGTCAATCCGAAACCTATCTGAACCAGTAGATTATCTTAGATATGTAACTGTAAATCGCTGAAAGGGTGTAAAACGTGCGATTGTGGTAGGACCACAGCCACACAAGCATTACTATTAGTCATAACTGTATTGTAATACATCTTGCTAATATATACAAACACCTCTATGGTGCCGCTATTTATCATGCACTTTTTTACCAAATCTTTAAATGTTGGCTGTGGGTGAACATACTCAGGTTCTTGATTTCGATTTTGTTAGGGATGTGTGTATCGCGCGAGGGAAGAACTTGTACTTCCATTAATCTCTCAGTGACGTTATCTCCCTCTCTCATCATAACTGTTGCCACTTAACTTTAGGCACAGGTTCGTGACTTCATTCAGATGATATTTTTTTACAGAGGTCACGAGCTTATGAGCTTTATTAAATACAATTGACCGTCGGCATAATTTTCTTATCTTCCTTAGTAATTATCCAAGGCAGTTTTTCAAATTATGTGAGATAAAACTGATGAACAGAGGAAATGTAGAACTACATTCCATTGAGAGAAAATATTTTTACATAGAAACAAGAAATTAATACCGAGTTATAAATTGGTTAACTGAACCGTGTTTACTAGATACATTGGGCCAAGCAGCTTGGTCGTGTAGTATTTTTGTTTTTAAGAACCATGAAAACTAAGTCGTGAAAGGCGTGGAACTCGCGATTCGTTCGAAAAAAGAAAAGAAAGGTTCTTGGGCATACATAATTAGAAGACGGAGTAGAACAAGGAGGTGGAAAGGGGCGGTCGCTTAACAAATTTTCCCTTCACATGCTGATTTTTGTAAGATTTTTTCTCATATTCCAGGTGTTCCACTAGGTACAGTATCACTATTTAACAGGACGGAGAAGGACTGTTTTCACAGAGAATGAAGAAATAAATTGATGTATGGAAAACGACTATCTCTTGACACATACGTATATGATGGATATGTATCATCCTCGAGGATTAGCAAACGCAATCGTGGTTTGTGAACATTGGCGCATAACTAAATGGATGGAAAAGAACCAACGAGGGGGGTGGTACAGGATAGCAACAGCAGAGAAGAAGTGTTTCGGGTGGGGAAAGCAGATGAGGCCGCCGGGGATGCTGTGTAACGGCGCTGTGCCGAAATCGCTGACCGGTTGCGGGCGCTGGGACGGGGGGGGAGGGGTGAGGGAACCGATTCGAATACTCGTGTCGATGACGTTGGCATTCGGAAGTAGACGGCGTGTGACGGCTCGGATATTGTAGCCCTGGGAGGGAGATATAAAGAGAAAGAAAGAGAGAGCTGGGGTGGAAGAGAGAGAATCCCCGACCACTTCTCGGTGATAACACACACCAAGCATCGAGCCTTGCGCCGCAAGCACGCTTAATCCGACACGCAATTTCCCCGCGATGTTCCGTCCAATCCTAGCGACTGCGCTCAGCAGACCCGAGGCTGCAGCTTCCTTTCCACTCTTTACTTCCCGCTGTTTTCTTCCTATTTAATACCGTCCAGTTACACTTCCCGTTTCCTTCTTTCGTCCCATGCATTCCGCCTACTTGGACTCTTTTCTGCTCCCTCTTCTCCCCTCGCCGCACCGCCCAGGAGAGAAGAAAGTGCTCCCGACTACCCGCCGGGCCGGTGCTCTTTCAAGTCGCTCCTTTTTTTTCTTCTACAAAACCACGAAATAATTCCGCGCTAAAGCTTTTCAAGTTATCTCTTCCAAGAGAAGATGAGCACATTAAAGTTCCCTCTGGCTCGAAGAAGATCCTCCTGTTTTTAAATCCTCAAAAATAACCACGTCTCACCCGCCCTACGCTTATCAAACATTTGAAGTTTTCTAGGTTCAATGACTGTCTGTTAACATCAGTGGTAGTGTACCTCACATAAATCAATTCAGTCCAAAGGACACTCAAACAGAAGAACTGAGCAACTTCTTTTTTCGCTTCACTCCCAACATTTACGCTAAATTTACTTATTATATAGTACAAATATTTTCCTTTCAGCGTTCGACTGTCTTACGACTATCCGAGCCGTTCAACTGACTTGACTAACTGACTGTATATTCATATGTATGTATTGTATGTAAGTATATCGTATCATATTTGTAATACCATATTGCTTTGTTCTGCAGTGGCATATGCCTTTATTGTGATTTATTTATTTTTTATTTTATTATTATTTTAATACTATTGTTTTACTATCTTGCAGGGTTTTTGAAAGTTTTTTACACCTCTCTTCTTTGTAGGTGTTTTCCTACGTGGAGTTGTCTGATGTCTGATGTTGTCTGATGTCTATGGGTTGATGGAAGAAGGGACCATTAGGTCTCAATTTCGTCCAAATAAAGTCCTTTATCTATCTATCTTTCATTTTCTCTTATTATTATTGTGATTATCCACTTGACCAAGGTTTGAATGGAAAAAATGACCTTATGGTGTCAATTTCACCCGAATAAAGTCACCTATCTCTCTTAAGTAATTGCAGCCATGATATGATCGAATAAAAGTTTTGCACAAAATTATCGGAAAAAGTTTCACGAAAATTAGATTTATTTCAGATATCGCTACATTGCCTCAGAATTCTTCAATCATACATCAATTGAGTGTCGTCACACTCTTTCCTGCGACTTTTTCACGACTCAAATTTGGGCGAATCATGCCCAACGTCTCCGTACCCGACTTTCCCGGTCCAACACAGAATTTGACGGCGTATCACTGTTAAATCGTTCTCTGCACTTTGCGTTTGCACCGTGGCACTCGACAGTAGTCCACTACGAACACGATCTAGCCTAAACGAACGCTCGCAGGCGATTGGCGTGCGCCGAAGGTCAGAACCCCCACGATCGAGCCTGCAAAGTGCGAGCGCGTTGCGACGCATAGTCAAGTCAGGAAAAAATTGTTTCCGAGACCTTTGATACTAACCTTTTAATTGTATTTTCCCATCCGAACTTCTATTTCACGCAAGAAAAATTGCAGGGTTAAATTTTTTACCATGACATCTTATGTTATTTTAATTTTCTTTAATTAACTCTAATAAATGTTTACCAGTGATACATATATATTCTATCCCTCATCCTTATCGTGCCAATATCCCCCTTTCTCACTCTCTCTCCTGGACCTTCCTTTACCTTCTCCCTTTATCCCTCCCTACTTCCCCCCCTCCACCGGCTCCTTCTCCTCCTTACACCCTTCCCCCAGTCGCTTCTCCTCTTCCCCGATGACCAGCGCCCACGAGACCAATAATTCTCCCTGTAATTAGCTCTGGGATTAGAAAGAGGAATGAAGGGAGGGGCCTCTGGGGGAGAGGGTGCCTCCGTTGTCTGCATGCCCGGCAGGGGGGCGTTTTGGTCCATTTGAGGCTGGGAGGAAGAAGGGGAGCGGCGAGTTAGTGTATTGCGCAGAGGAAAGGATGACCGTGGCCATCGAGTGGAAAACATTCAGCTTGGCGTCAAACGGTATGCGCTGGAAAGAATAACGACATGAAAAGGAACCCCCTTGGCAAGCAACGAAACAAAATCGAATCTGCCATTCAAAGCGCCCAAGGTGGTCGGACCAAGGGAAATCATGAGATACGTAAAGGGAACGAGAATATAAGTGCGGAAAAATAGCAAGCCTTTAAGCACGAAATATCCTAAACTCATCGCCGCTAGGGACGTACACAAGACCTGTCAGGTGCTGATCGCCAGCGGTAAATGTATATCATTATAATTATCACTTAAAACCTAGCACACATAAAGGCAAACTCATTGTGGTTACTTCCACCCAATATGACTTGGTCATTGAAGTGTTTAATAAGTTCTATAATTCATAAACAGAGCGGAGAAGTTTTCGTTTTGGATATTTCTCTTCATTATTTTGCTGCGCTAGATCCAGTCGGTAAGTATTCGCGAATTTAATGTGTATTTCTCACATTTTTTTCTAACTTAAAATATCAAAAGTTTTTCCCTATTATTTTATCTATGCATACACAAAAACACACCGTCGAACGACGACAACGCATGGTACATATTATAAACACTATTAATATATAGTTACAAATATAAGTTACAAATATAGTTACATATGTTACAAATAAGTGTACATTACATTTGAATAACACGAGACCACAAAAATAAAATAGATAACACATAAAAGGACCCTCACATTTCAGAAATTATATATATATATATATATATATATATGGTAATCAACCGTTTAAGGTAGGTTTTTGGATGGACAAAATTATCAAATAAACATTTTGTGACTCCCCACCTTGCAAACTAATCTATATCAGGTCCCTCTTCATCTCTGTGTTCTTCTTTCCTCCCTTCATCCCGTCCAACATCCCTATCCTGTTCCTACCCTTACCTCGCTTGCCCAACATTCTCCCCTCTATTGCCCTCTTCAACATTCCACTACCGCTCAATACGCCTTTCATCCATTTTTCCTGCCTCCATAGGATTTCTCTCAACAAACCCCTCTCCTCCCCCACCATTTCTAGTACTTCCTCATTTGTTTTCCTTTCGGTCCATTTCACCTTCTCCATTCTTCTCCACACCCACATTTCAAAGGCCTCCAATCTACGTCTATCCTCCTGCTTCAACGACCACGTTTCCGCGCCGTACATAGCTACGCTCCATATCAGAGTTTTTACGAGTCTTGTCTTAACATCCCTATTCAACGTCCCCGTCATCAACTCCCTCCTCCTTGAGAAAGCCTCCTTGCCTAGCGCAATTCTTTTCCTTACGTCCCTACCACTTTGACCGTATTGGTCCAAAACACTTCCGAGATATGTAAACTGCTCTACCTGCTCTATTTTTTCCCCGCCTATTTTAATATTTAGCTTAGCCTTTTTCTTTCTGGAAAATCGCATAACCTTTGTTTTATTAATATTGATTCTCATCCTATATTTATCGCACTGAACCTCCAATTCACTCAACAATGCTTGCAACCCCTTGGCTGACTGAGCAACTAATGCTTGGTCATCAGCAAACCTTACCGATTTTACGAATTCCCCTCCGACTTTCATTCCTACCTCCAGTTCTTCCCATGCCTCTTTAATCATTTCCTCTACATATACGTTGAACAGTACCGGTGACAATGGGCAACCCTGCCTTACCCCTCTTCCTAACACTGCCCATCCGGACTCTCCGTTCCCCACTCGAACATGAGCAGTCTGAGACATATACAGGTTGCGGATCAGTCTCCTGTCCCTCCAATCCATTCCTATTTTCTGCAATACACGCATTAATTTTTTCCAATTCACTCTATCAAACGCTTTTTCGAAATCTACAAAACAGGCAAAAACGTCCTGATTGTATTCTATATTCCTCTCGACTAGTGATCTCATTACCGCAATGGCATCACGCGTACCTCTTCCTTTCCTGAATCCAAACTGATCATCCCCTGAGTAATCATTTGCCTTACTCTGTATCCTTTTGTTGATGATACTGAGAATAACTTTAGCTGTGTGGGATATCAAACTTATCGTTCTGTAATCCTCACATGACGAAGCCTTTACGTTTTCTGGAATAGGAACTAACACCGATCTCACAAAATCTTCCGGCCAGGTTCCTTCTAGATAGATACTACGAATCAGTCCATATATGGCTTTCTTCCCACCTTTCCCTAACAATTTCAACATTTCTACAGGAATATTGTCAACCCCCACAGCCTTATTTGCTTTCATCTCCTTTAATGCCCTTTCTATTTCATCGTCTAGTATGCCTGAACCTAAGCTATCTTCTTCTACGCCATGTTCCTTTTCTATGTCTAACCTTGTCAGCCTAAGTTCTTTACCATACAGTGTTTCTATATATTCCTTCCATCTCTCTTAGATTTTTCCTGGTTCAACTATCATCTTACCCCATTTATCTTTAACTGTTAGCACTGTTCTTGCCTTCTTACTTCCCGATAATAACTTAACCTTGCTGTATAGAGCACCAATTTCACCCTTCTGTAAACTTTCCATATCCTCGCATTGCGTTTTCCACCATTCTTCTTTTGCTTTATTTGTGGCCCTTCTCAATTTATTGTTTAACTCTTTGTACTTCATTTTGCCTAACTCTGTGTTTACATTTTTCCATCTTTTCTCATCCATCTTTGCAATCATCTCATCCGTTACCCATGGTGTCCTTATCCTTTTCCCGTTAACGATTCCTATAGTGTCTTTAGCGGCTTCTAATACCCCTTTCTTGATACATTCCCATTTTTCTTCGATAGTACTCAGTTCTTAACCGTCATCCATCATTTTCCCTACAGCCTGCTGATACTCCTTCCTCGTTAATCCATTTACTTCTTCTAAATTCCATTTCCTAACCCGCCGCCCTTGCCTTATCTTCTTGACACGAACATTACATTTCATAACAACTAAATTGTGGTCAGAGTCCGCATCCGCTCCTGGGAAACTGTGCGAATTTATCACACTGTTCCTAAACCTGTGCCTAACCAAAGTATAATCTAACTGATACCTTTCTGAGTCACCTGGCATTTTTCATGTATACCTACGCCTTTTGTGGTGTCTAAACCATGTGTTAGTGATGACTAACCCATGTCTCCTGCAGAATTCAATTGCTTTCTCCCCGCGTTCATTCCTCGTGCCTAACCCATAGTCCCCCACCTCACCACCATCTCTTCCTTCGATTACCGTCGCATTCCAATCCCTTATCACTATCAAATGTTTCCCTGCAGGAACACTCGCGATGATATCCTCTAACCCATCATACATCGTTTCGGCTTCTTCCTCCTTGTGGTTGCTCGGTGGCGTGTATACCTGAACAATGACCAAGTTCGTCGGCTCTGCTTTAATCTCTACGAGTAAAATCTGTCGCTTGCTCTATGTTGAATATATATATATATATATATATATATATATATATATATATATATATATATATATATATATATATATATATATATAGATGATGCGGAAGTACTCACGAGAGTAATATAACTTTTGGACGGCACAAGAGAACACAGAATAAAACATAACACGTAAAAGGACACTCACACTGTAGATAATTTAAGCTTTCGGCCTCGGAGTAGGCCGAAAGCTTAAATCATCTACAGTGTGAGTGTCCTTTTACGTGTTATGTTTTATTCTGTGTTCTATTGTGCCGTCCAAAAGTTATATATATATATATATATATATATATATATATATATATTTTTTTTTTCCAGAAAGAAAAAGGCTAAGCTAAATATTAAAATAGGCGGGGAAAAAATAGAGCAGGTAGAACAGTTTACATATCTCGGAAGTGTTTTGGACCAACACGGTCAAAGTGGTAGGGACGTAAGGAAAAGAATTGCGCTAGGCAAGGAGGCTTTCTCAAGGAGGAGGGAGTTAATGACGGGGACGTTGAATAGGGATGTTAAGACAAGACTCGTAAAAACTCTGATATGGAGCGTAGCTATGTACGGCGCGGAAACGTGGTCGCTGAAGCAGGAGGATAGACGTAGATTGGAGGCTTTTGAAATGTGGGTGTGGAGAAGAATGGAGAAGGTGAAATGGACCAAAAGGAAAACAAATGAGGAAGTACTAGAAATGGTGGGGGAGGAGAGGGGTTTGTTGAGAGAAATCCTATGGAGGCAGGAAAAATGGATGAAAGGCGTATTGAGCGGTAGTGGAATGTTGAAGAGGGTAATAGAGGGGAGAATGTGGGGCAAGCGAGGTAAGGGTAGGAACAGGATAAGGATGTTGGACTGGATGAAGGGAGGAAAGAAGTACCCCGAGATGAAGAGGGACCTGATATAGATTAGTTTGCTAGGTGGGGAGTCACAAAATGTTTATTTGATAGTTGTGTCCATCCAAAAACCTACCTTAACCGGTAGATTACCTAATAATAAATAATATATATATATATATATATATATATATATATATATATATATATGTGTGTATATATATATATATATATATATATATATATATATATTCACTTTCTTGGAAAAACCTCGAACGTGCACAATAAAATTCACTAAATAGTCATAGCCAACACAAAAACTAAAACATATTAAAGAGGGACTCACTAGTTCGCGAATTTTCGAATTCGAAAATTCGAGAACTAGTGAGTCCCTCTATAATATGTTTTAGTTTCTGTGTTGGCTATGACTATTTAGTGAATTATATATATATGCATATGTGTATATATATATATATATATATATATATATATATATATATATATATATATATATGCGGGTGGCGGTGGTCTAGTGGGTAGAGCGTTGGACTACTGACCGGAGGGTCCCGGGTTCGATTCCCGGGCAAGGCACTTTGGGCACCTGCAGCTCCACCCAAGCTAGTTGATTTTTCGGGTACCAGATCATCCTGGGAAACCATAACCGGCACAGGGAAAGGAACTGGCCCCCCTACCCTGATGTGTGAATATTCACACGCCGTCGGGCTTAGTACATGGGTGAGCTCTACCATCACCTACTAAACCGACCTTCGGGTTGATTACTGTGTTTATGGTTTATATATATATATAATATATATATATATATATATATATATATATATATATATATATATATATATATATAACTTAGACAGTAACACACAGCACGAGAACACATAAAAAGAACACCCACAATAATATCTTAGATATATATGACTCATATGAGTCATATCTTATCTTCCGAAGAAGACGGAGTTCGAGTTCGTCGAAATTATTAAGATATTATTGTGAGTGTTCTTTTTATGTGTTCTCGTGCTGTATGTTACTGTCTAAGTTTTTATTTAACACTTCCGTGTTACTTCGAAGAATATATATATATATATATATATATATATATATATATATATATATATATATATATATATATATATATATAAAACCATAAACACAGTAATCAACCCGAAGGTCGGTTTAGTAGGTGATGGTAGAGCTCACCCGTGTACCAAGCCCAACGGCGTGTGAATATTCACACATCAGGGTAGGGGGGCCAGTTCCTTTCCCTGTGCCGGTTATGGTTTCCCAGGAAGATCTGGTACCCGAAAAATCAACTAGCTTATATATATATATAATAATGTAAGTGGGCAAGTCGACACAAACGTTTTGTGTCGACTAGTCCATTTACATTATTGTGCACGTTCGTGGGATTTTCAAATAAGTGACTAAAGTGTTCAAAATATAGATAAATATGTAAATAAAAAAATATATACACACACATACATAAATTATACATACATACATATACATATATGTTCATATATACATACATATATGTGTATATATACATTTATATTAATTTAATAAAAATTATTGTGCATAGTTTTTTTTACTCAAACCAGATGCAAACATTAAGCGTTAGAAAATGAGAAGAAAGCGAGTCGCATAAGTTGCGAACAAGTCCTTCATTTATTCTACGGCTTCTAGTTGCTCCCATCTTGCTAAAAGAGGTAAATGCCAGTTTATACTTCCCATTCGGCAAGAAGAGCTGTATTGCCAAGGCGAGGGTCGACTGCCGCATGACAGTTGACATATTTAAGAGCGAGGCTAAATACGCGATCGGTTCTGAATCACCGACGCTGAGAGGTGATCCTCGATACTACCTTTTTCAATTCGCAAATGCTACTCTGTCATTGGCATATGTCTGAAGGGAAGATCCGTTTGAATGAGAGGTGTTTTATCAAGGGGGAACCAAGGACTTGGGAATGAGGATGGGGTTGCAGCAACGGGAGAACGAGGATAGAGCGAGGAGGAGGAGGAGAAGAGTGGTTGGGGTTGGACGGTTGGAGGGAGGAGAGAGAGAGAGAGAGAGAGAGAGTGAGCCTGGGCATTCCCACGTGCCGCTGTTTTGGAAGCAGTTGTTCCGCCTGAGTGCTGGGAGTGTCGTTGTCAGTGGAACTTGCGCTCCCACAGGGGACCTCTCTGCATGGGACAATTATTCTGAAGAGTTTTTCGGCGAGAGAGCGCGCTCTATAGTTTTATTTGCATGTACACACAAACGCAGAGACTACCAAAGATGGTCACTGACGCGGAAGGACCAAAGGAATTTTTTTTGAGTGCCCTTATATTAACTAACCTTATAATATTGGGCAAGATGAGATAAATAAAATCATACCGTATTTTGCTTCGAGTGGTTTCGTGTCAATTTGAGCCAAATGGATTGCAATGGTGATGCTATATCAATGATAGCGGGTATAAAATAAATAAAAAATTAGGAGTTCAAAAGAGCAAATTTGATTATATCTTTTCCCTCATTCAATTTTATGTTACCATATTGAAAATTGAAAAGCTTTTAAATTAAAGTGAAACATTCGCAGAACTGAGCCAAGAGTGAATTTGTTTTCCGTTGTCCTTCAGCGGGTGCAAAATTCAAGCGCGATCAAAATGCACCAGAAAAACATTATTTAATGTTAAAAATTTATATAAAAATAAAACTGAGAAACTACCGCTATGCATTGAAAACATTGGTAGAGGGCTGTTTTTTAGATGCACTTCTTGTATTTCGATAGTTCAATAGAAAAATTTTAATTTAAAAACAAAGATGACCAATAGATCTGCAGTTATTAATAAAATTTGGATAATTTCATTAAATTAAGTCATTTTACCTAGTAAATGTAGGTTTCTGACGATTCCTAAATGACCGACTCAGAAAATTTCAGAAAAAATGGCTTGTATCTTCGTTAGGTTGGAAAATTTTCAGACCACCCACGTAAGTAATCGTTTCAGTAGCAACTTTGTGGAAATGTTCCAAGATGAATAATGTCAAAAAACACTTTTTATATACACATTAAAATAAACTATAATGCGACCCAGGTTTCACTGCGGTGCAGCATCATAAGTTAAAGAAGCTTATTTTTTTGCGTTACATTAGTCTATTAATTAATGGCCTAATCAAACTGCTTTTACTGCTACTCAGCACCTGTTATGTTTCACTAGATCGGTCATCTGCTTCAGATACGTGTATACTTGGGTATGACTGCCGATTATTAAGAGCTTTTACATGGACATGTAATGGCCACTGACCGATGCACCTGTCGCGGTTTTTCTTTTATCATCCAGATCATCTTAAATACGCACGGGGATTCGATTTTAGATCCGGACGAAGTGGTTTCCCGCAGTGAAGTACTGTCTCTGGCCTCATCATATAATTGGGAGACCACGATTAAATATTATTTGCTTTTGAACTGCAGCTCACATGGATTTTTGAATTTACCGGAGAACGACAACCGCTGGAGACTCTCTCCTGAAAATTATAGTTTTTATCTATTTGGGAATTTTGGCTCGAAAAATATGAGAGAAAACCGAAATTATCCAATCACAGTATGAGGTTCCGCCAATATCGATGTTTGAAGATCATATAATAGATACAGGTAAGACAGTGCAAAGCGCCAAGCGAGCATGTGGCAGGTGATGATAGGGCATAACGTAATTATGATATAAGTTTAATATTCCTGTTAGTGAGGTCAGTGTAAAATTTGACTTTTCGGCCACGGTTTTAGTGGTACATACCCCTATATTCTTGTGAACGCGATTAGCAAATGGGGAAAATCAAGGATTAACATTTGTCGTGCTCTATCCTACTCTTATGTTATACGAATGATGAGATATGTCAGAATAATTAGCGGCCCACTGGAAATCAAAATATACGTATGCCCTTTCTGCACTTTACCAGAAGCCTAAGTCTCGCTTTCTCTCGTCATGTTCACCTGCGATTTTATTCTCGTATCTCCATAAGCCGCATCAAGCTTTTTTAAGAGAAAAACACTTTGCAAATGGAGAATATTCAAATTTTTAAATTTGGCTCATACAGGCCTCATATGCAAAATGCATTTTCACACATGGTGCCATCATTACAAGATGTACCAAAGAATGCATGCATGTAAATTTGCACGTATTTATGGATGTGCAATAAAAGTTTGTATTTTTAAATAGACGTGTATTTATATACATATAGGAGGCTGGTGGCCGAGTACTATCCGCCACATTCCCTTGCGTTATCCAAAGTATTTTATAGATGTAGCTGTAACACTGGTCATTCCATTCCTAATTGACATTGAAAAATTAATTTCAGCAAAAATAATAATAAAACAAGAATTCTATGACAACATTTTACCTATTACGTAACATTTAATGATCCACTTAAAAAGCAAGCCTTACTCGGAAAAGGTCATGGAGCTTTCAAAAAATGATCTATCAATCAGTGAATACCGCACCAACTCTAGTTATTTCAAAACAGTTAAAGATACCAACAAGGTGATAATTCTTCCGAACTTTAGTCGAAGTCACAGTGTAGTAATAAAGAAATAATCTTCGCAGTAGTTCAATATGTATGAAGTTATTTTTTCATATTCTAACCATTCAAGCACTACGCTTTTGCTATAAATTGCCGGAGGAAACCCGGAAATGAGCACTTCCAACGAGGGAGCTCTACTGCGCATGAAGTCGCTCCGTCTGGCTCAATTAGAGTAACCTGTTAAGTTGTGAGGAGAAATGCGAATATCTTCCGCATTTATCTTCCCTAACTTGCAATTTTTCTCCCTTGCCGAGAAGGTATTAGGAATGCCTCGCGGGAACCAAATGTACACTCAAGTCTTCTCACGAGCGTAATTTTAAAATTTAGTCATATCTCTTGGAATGAGTTTTTCTTAAGTCTTCCTATCGCGGTCATAAAAGCAGGAATTAGATATCAGTAGCAATGCCGCGAAGCGCTTCTCTCTTCTTTGATAATTCGTCGAGACGTTGGAAGCTCATTTACTTTGAAAAAGTTAACAGTTAGAGGTTATTGAACGTGCGCAGAATTTTATAATTATACCTATTTCAATTACGAAAATATAGTCAAATAAAAATAAAAAAACATCGCAAACCTCGGTAGTGAGCATTTTGTTCAAGAAAAAGCATGATGTAATTCGTACACTTTTGCAGAACGGAAATTTAATTAGGAGCATTCCGAAATAGTCCCAATTCAGAGAATTAATTATGAGTAACCAATAAAAACACTGAATCAATACAATCAATAATCCCTTCATTGAATAATTAGCTTATCCATCTCCTAATTAAAGTTTCTATGACGTTGGTACCAAAAATTATCAAAAGAATAATGATACAAAATAATCATGATAAGGTTCAATTTATGTTTAAGTCATCGTGCGAGTTGAAGGAGACATTTCAATGGCTTGATGCAACTTTTATCAAAAATCTTATCTGCTATTTCCACAATAAGGGGGAAAATTACGAAATAACATCAGTTTATGAATGCCATAGTAAATAATTTGAATTTTTTGAGGATTCTGCGGTAATTATTTTCAAAGTTAGAAATTCACATTGGATTGCACAGGAGTGAATTTCTCCAAATTAATGCCGCGTTAATTTGAATATTAATGCTCCTGCCAGCAAGATGAAGTTAAATGAACAGATAAGGGAAAACAATCGAAAATCTCGTGCCCGTGAGAACACTTTGCGCTTACGTAAAAATACGATAAGTAGGAAGTGTAAAATATTGCACAGCATCCTTCATGGAGATTCTAATTACTCGAAAAACTCAATAATTTTGCACATTTGGGTGAAAAAAATTAACTTATACTTCCGACACTTAATGCCACATAAATTTTGAAACAGCCTCCTCCACAACTTCGTATGGTGAGGTCTTCAGTGAGATCACCAAACGACGGCAAATTTCATAGTTTCTTGAATTGGCTACACAACTGCAAAACCAGTATTTTTGCACCAAAACAAAAACCTGATTGAAATTATGTAGGAATGATTCGATCATCTATTATATAATAACGTGTCTACGGAAACGTACGTGGCGTTCATTCCAGTAATGCATACTCTAAATCTGTTTTTCTACATATTCGCCATTCAAATTGAGCCATTTATCATAACGATACACAATCTTTTCAATTCCGTCTCTGAACAAATCCGGCACCTTACATTTGAACGACTTGTTTACTCCAGCATGCAATTCTGCATGTCTGTCAAGCGCTATGTTGCAAACCACGTTTAGCGAGAGATTGTAATCATAAATTGGCGATTTTCAACAATTTTTCCGTTAATATTCACCCTCAGTTCATCGGTGACAAGGCTTGGCCGACCGCTGCTGTCCTCGTCGTGAACATTGATGCGGCCATTTTTAAAGTGAATGCAACAATGGGTCACTCACCCTTCACTCATTATTCTGTCTCCGTACATTTCACAAATTTGCCTGTAAATCTCAAGTAGCTTGTGGTTTTTTGCCAGTAAAAACCTAATCACATATCGCATTTAATAACTCGCGGGATTTTTCTATTTTAGCGCACATTTTTACGGTTTGCAAATGAACAAAGTGGAAGAACCACAGTCTGCACTTTATCACAACAGGATCCGTACTGAGTGTATGGACCATCCATTCATATGAGCCACCATCTTGGTGTCATCTGCCACACTAGGACCAAGCGTAAAATACTTTCTGGTCAGCCCTCGAAATATAAACCATGCTTTGAGGATGAGATGACTAGAAATGTAAACGAGAGAAGTAAACGGAAGAATGCTAACCCAGGATAATGTAAAAGAAAGCTCAGAAGTGGAAGAAGCGAGGTGGAAAATTAATAAATCACGAAAAAGCAGGGGAGGAGACGCACGGTTAGGGCAAGGATAGTTTAACGTAACGCAAGAACGGACAATTCGTGAAAATTATACACTATTAATAAGGAAAGTTATTAATTGGTCAAAGAAAAATCAAGCAAGATGGAAGGAATATATAGATTCTTCTATATATTCCTTCCATTTTGCTGTATGAAAAAGTCATTAGGCCAGTCAAGTTAGACATAGAGGGATAATCTGACGTAGTTGATGATAGCTTCGGTCCGGGATTACTCGAAGGCGAGACGGTAAAGAGTAGACAACGTTCGGGCTGAACTACTTAAGGGTTTACGAAAAGGTGCAATGAAAATTTTCTATGGACTAATTGGTAGCTTTTATGAGGGAGAAATTTTGCTGTAAGACTTTGTGGGATCAATTTAAGTATCTCTTCCAAAAAAGGAAAAGACAACAAAAATGTTGGAGGGTACAAAACAATAAATTTAATTTCGCACGCAGCTATAGCCTTTCTGAGGGTCATCAATGGATGTATTGAGAGCAAAGCAAATTAATATTTTGAGGATGATCAGTTGAAATTTAAGAAGAAGAGAGAAACGGGTGATGCTATAGGAGTTATGAGGTCACTAATAGAGATGAACATAAAATACAATCAGGATGCATTTGCTTGTTTCGTAAATTTAGAATAGGCGTTTGATAGAGTGAACTAGGAAAAAATAATGAATATATTGAAGAAAAAGGAGTAGATCGAAGGGATAGGAGATTAACCCACATTATTATAGAATTATGCGACCAATCCGCAGTGTGTGCATGTTTCATAATGGTCAGTAATTAGGGCTGGATGGTCGAAAAAGGTGGTGTAAAGAAGAGGGGTAAGAGCCGGGTGTCCATTATCACCTGTGCTTTTCAACATACATTTGATTAAAAGTGACAAAAAAGCATGAAAAGATCTGTAAAAGGAATTTAAGTTAGCGGAGAATTCATAAATTATTTCAGGCTTGCGGATGATTACCTTCTAGTTAGCCAAGGGATTGAAAGAGTTTCTAGGCTCATGGTAAAGAGCGTGCAAAAGGTATAAAACTAGAATGAATGTAAATAAAAAAACGTTAGGCAATTTTCAAGAAAAAGGATAGGTGTATAGTAGCTCATAAATTAGAGCAGGTGAGAAAGTTTACCTTAGTAACAGTGTTTTGGACGAAGATGATAAAAGTACCAGAGATGTAAGAAAAAGAGTTTCCGGAGGCGAAGAAGTGTTGAATAATATTACCAAATACAGTAATCGAATCGAAGTTTTGTTTGATGTGCGAGGGTGGATATGAAGACTACTGTGCACAATGGCGTTTGAAATTCACGCATAAGGGTAGGGAGGCTATCTCCTTTCCCTGTGCCGTTCATGGGTTTAATAATAATAATTACCTTAACCTACTTTAGGTATGAATATAATAATACCTTAAGTAGGTTAAGGTAGGTTTTTGGCTGGACACAATTACCAAATACATAATAATAATAACAACAAAAAAATGTAAGAACTATCCCGGCACGGATATTAATAGCGATCACAACCCTTTCACCATGTAAGAGTCTTACAGATGTGTAGTCATACAGCCGACTGTGATAGTAAAATGAAGAAAGTGACACAGGAATACAGATGGAAAATGAAGATACTGAAGAGTTAGCAAGGAGAGAAAAGTTTACCTCGACCATTCAAAGAAGAATAGAAGTTAATGAGGCTAGGATTTAAGGAAAATGTAGGATGATAAAGAATATTATAACCAAAGTCGCAGTTGAGCAACTCGACAGCTAGACGGGAACTTTTATGTGGCCATAGATAACAACTTAAATGAGAGACCTCAATGACAGAGTGTAAGAATTACAAGGTATATTGGATAAGAAGCTACTTCAGAGAAATCAAAAACGTTATATTGAGGTAAAAGAGCAAATCTGCTAATAAACTTGCGAAGAGATAAACCGGAGAAGACAAAACAAAGACCAACATCGTCCGTGGCGCTAATGGGAAGAGAGTGATAGAGATGAAGACATATTAAAAAGAGATGGAAGAAATACATTGAAGTAATGCACCATGGGTACAAACCACTTGAAGGTGACTAATTAAAGAAGAAATATCGATAGAAAAAAACAAATGGGACCCGCAGATACTAAAAAGCGAATTCGACAGAGACGTGGAAACCTGGAGAATAAAGAGGAAATAGATTTTGATCACATAACCAGTGAAATACTTAATATAATGCAGCACACCGCGAATGATGCCCTCTTTAAATAATGAAAGATAGCTGCAACAGCGGAAAACTACCAGAGGACTTTGAGAAGGGTGCAATATTTGCGATATCGAAGAAACCACGAGCAGACAAATGCGAGGAACACAACAAATTCAACGTAATGCATCACGTGTCAAATAAACCTACTCAGATAATCATCCGAAGAATAGAACGAATGATAGAGGAAAATAATTGTGATTTAAAAACCAAGGAAGAAGGATAGTTGAGGGTTATAGAGGGCCCTGGTCGAGATAATGGTAAACGCAAACAAGTATAGCAAGGTAACTACAAGTATGCACCAATTACATGATGTGGCATTTGTGAACTTGGCCCTCAACAAAGTTGAAAGAACCAAGATATTCCATACACTAAGCACTTGGAGTATGCTAGGACGATGGAATTATTACCTATACCAGCTGTAATGGACCTATCTTCAATCGATGGAACTATCACCTATATAAGGTATAAAAAATAACCATAAACATAGTAATCAACCCGAAGGTCGGTTTAGTAGGTGATGGTAGAGCTCACCCATGTACTAAGCCCGACGGCGTGTGAATATTCACACATCAGGAAGATCTGGTACCCGAAAAATCAACTAGCTTGGGTGGAGATGCAGGTGCCCAGAGTGCCTTGCCCGGGAATCGAACCCGGGACAGTAGTCCAACGCTCTACCCCCTGGACCACCGCGACCCATGTTAGGTATAAATTATGCAAAATAAAGAGGAATACAGAAAATAAAATAAGTAAAGGAGTTAAATATCCAAAGAATGGCAAAATATGAACGTGTTCCAGTTATGAGCTTGCTGGTTCTTTAAACGTCCTAAACTACCTACATAACGTACCTACCTAAACGCAACTACCAATACTTGGGGCCAAGTTTTTCCTGTTTATAATATGAGCATCAAAAAGAAGAAATTTAAATACTTCTGTGTTGATGGCTGAAACTGTAGGTAGATATCACAATTTAAGGAGTGAAACTTGACATACTTCAAGAAAATGCAAGAGGTGTGGCAAGAGTTAACTTTAAATTTAATCATCAGCTAATCCGCATTGCAATGCAACAATTTTAAAGTGTAAAAACAGCCCAACTGACTGGGCATAATAATAACTTGAAAAGCAATAAATTCCGACATCAAGCTGATTATAGTTAGAATGCGTTCATGAAGATGAGAATATTGCTATATATCGCGGTCTAAAGAGCTAAAGTTGACTGACAAGGAAGCAAATCGATAAAAAATCCGGAGGGCACGCGGCATTTTATGGATCAGAGATTCGGGACTCTGGGAAACAAGTATTTCAAAATTTTCGGGGGTGTAACCTCCTGCTGACGGAAGGAACTGACATGCACACAGTATGTTTATTATATATGTGTGTACATTCATAATATATAACTTATTTTTGCTTGAAATCTGCACCCTTCCACCTTCCCCACTAGCGTCGTTTTCGTCCAATAACTTTGTTACTGTCCCTTTACCCACTCTCACTTTAGTTTTGCGTCCCATCTTTATTCCGTCCCTCCCATTTCTCGTTCTCCTCTCTCCGTTTTCGTCGATGTGTCCGACACTCTCTCCGCCAACCCATCACGCTTTGAACGCCCTCCCATTCCAACCCCCTCTCCTCACAACCCACCCTCTCTGTCTCTCCCCCTCTCCTTTCATCCCCCCGAGCATCCAACGACTCTGTCTCCGCGATCCCTCCCCAGCGGCTTTCACCCCTTCCCCTACATCCCTTTCTCTCCAGAACCCCCTTCAATTTAAACGCTCAATAAATATTGCCAACTGGGGTATTGTTTAGACATTGCTTGGATATCTGAAACACCATGGACCACTGTGCCGAATTCAATGGATGATTCCGACTCCGATTGTTTGTCAGACGGCACCGAAGGGGAGAGAGGGTGTGAAGGCAGACTACGTGCGGACGGATATGGATTTATTATTCTTCCGTTATGCGTGTTCCCTGGCGAAGTGTGTGAGTGAGGGAGAGAGAGGAGGGAAAAAAAATGCAGCCCCGGTATTGTTTTTGTTAGTAATTGGCCATGACCACCGTAAGCGAGGAATGAAAAGACTTTCACTTTGGTCAGAGGAACAGTGCATAAAGGCTAAAAAGTCCTTTAGCCCACTTTTCCTTACTGAATTCTCCCGTTCCATTTTTCTCGTGGCGTTACCTTACGACCGCAGTTTCAATGAACCGACCTCGTGGTCTTTGTCTCCCCTATCAATGTCGACGCAATTCACCGTTTATTCGGTGGCTGACGGGCTCGCGCGGGTGAGCGAATGGCTTATTAAAATGGAACGCGAGGTGATTGGAGTGGATTCGCGTCTCTTTTTACGTCGCACCTGATGCAGATTCGGTCATCCTTTTTAGATCCCTGCGCTTTTTCACGTCACCAAATTCTTTAATTTTAAATCAAACGGTTTATGAGAGAAATCCATTTCTGAACACTTCATTATTTTTTAATCCTTTCGTGTGGGTTTAGACATTAGATTGCATTATCGCGGGGCACTACAAGCCCAGCGACCAATGTTCTCATAGTCGGTTTCTCCCGTCAGAATTTGGGTAAATAAAAACATAATCGTATTTTGAATTGGCAAACTTCTTAGTAGCGTTTACTATAATGAAATTTATTCTCAAAATAAAATATTAAGAATAAATCACATTTTTCTATTTCGTTATTATATGTTGAAAGTAAACACCTTATAAATGGTGATCATAACGTTCTGACCGATCGGGCGTAAGGATAGAAACAAAAATATTGTATGTGTGTGTATATATATGCACACACTTTGTGTACATGTGTGTTTGTGTGTGTGTATATATATATATACATATACATATATATATATATATACATTCATAAATGAATTATTTCTTCTTGACATCAGCAACCCTTCCTTTCGTACTTAAGTTGGGTTCTCCTATATCTACCCTTTTGCCCGGTTGGTCAGAAAGTTTTGACCACATGCAGGGAGTAAAACAGGGAGGGAGGGACGTTAGGGGGGAAATGGATGGCGGGTGTGGGATGGGAAGAAGGAGAGTGTGAATGGGATCAAGGGAGGGGTGGGAAACGACGAATGGCGAGGAGGAGGCGAAAGGAGCAATGTTGCGCTTTGTTTGCGTCGACTGTTACGGAATGCAACAGAGGTGTGCGTGAGTGCAGCAACCATACGTAGCGGCCAAGGGGAGGACGTAGTGGGGGGAAGGGAAAACAAAAGCTGGCTTCCGGTGGAAGTGAGTCGTCGCGAGGGAAATGTGAAAATAGGAGACATATAGTTCTTCGTTTCTCATTTGAAAGTCCATTTCATATTCAGCAGTCGATTCTAACACCATGTTTCAAAGATTGATTCACCTTTCACTGATCAACTTTCCCTAAGGTCCAAGTTTCGAAGTCTTTCTCCCTAAGAATACGCTCATTAACTGCTTTCTCATTCGCAACCTTTAGTTCTTTAGGCATAGTTATTTTCCTCTTCTTCATGACCACATTCATAGCGTCATCCTAAGACTACGTTAAGGAGCAGTGAACAATGCAGGAAAGAAACATAGTTGAATTTGCGAGGCAACTTATATCAAGTTTCTTTGGTAAATATACAGATAGCAAATAAATAATGTGCAAAATACCAATTTTAAGTAATCGAATTGTGTTTGAAATAATTCTCCGATTTTTTACAAGGTCCTACTTTATAATAAACTAGCTATTATCGCCAATAAAGAATACATTTGATATGATAGCAAACAATTATTTCACTAACTCAATCGAGAGGTATATAAATTAGGAGAAGCGGCTATGGCACTTTTTGGGTAAGCAGTTCATGCTAATTAAAAACTGCATCGTTCATTGGAAATAATATGCTCAACCAACTTTAGCTTATCTCGAGAAATATCTCACGAGGTAAGCTAACAAATAATATGCAAATAACAAGGTTACATTTTTTTAAATTATAAAATTAGCCTACTCATTCAATTTGCACAAAAATTAGTGACCTTCGTCATTGAAAAATCGATTCATATAAAAGCATAGTTTATTCAAATGCAATCCTTTCTGCAGTATATTGAAATCACTCATATTCTCGCAAATTTGATACCTAATAATAATATACATATCCCTGGAGTTTTACTGAGTATATTTAAAAATAGCATATTAGTGCAAATCATCGAAAACTTATTTCAAAAGGATCTGTTTTTAAGGTATTCATGAATTATAAGTAGTTATTTATGGCGCCTTCAGAGACATAACAAGGCACACATTTCGAAAATGAAAACATAAATATGAATCACTATCGAAAATGGATTAATGGCAGGACTGTTTTTGGCAAAGAGAACGTAGAGGTAATGAAATCTAGTTCCCTTCGCTCAAAAAATGCAATAGTACGAACTTAACAATAGATGATCCATGAAAATCGTTCCACCATTGAAAATTTTACCTTCTCATCCAACTTTTCCTTTCACCAGTCAGGGAAATTTTTAAATAAAGTTCACTCCATGTGCTGTTCTTTTCCCTGTTTACGAACCAGCTCTGCAAGCAGTCAAGGATAACAGTGATTCCAACATTTCTATGGGAGAGTAAGATTCCAGTAAAGAAAAAGAACTGAAGCCTAAATTTTCCCCGGGAGAACGGAAGAAAATGGGAGGGAAGGAGAAACAACGGCGAATGAAGATCAAGAGAAAAGCGTGGAAACGAGTTGGTATTTTCCATGGAATGGGACGTGGGGGGGGGAGTGTGTTGGTCGGCCTGGGGGTGGGGGAGTGGGGGTGGCAAAGGGAAGGAATCCCAGAGTGAGGAAATGAGTGGACGGGGCCGTGGAATCAATTGCGCCCCATTCATTGGTCCGTCACCGAGGGGACGAAATCGAAGGTCGAAAGCGGAGGACGCCGAAGGGGGGGGGGGGGCGGCTAGGAATCAGCAGAGCGGGCTGGGGGCCGTCTCTCGCCCCCCTCGCCCTGGGAGATGGGGTCGAGCGAGATATCGGCGCGTTCGACTGTGAATTATTCGTAATTTCGGAAAGCCTTTATGCTTCTGGACTCGCCCCGCTGCCCTATCTGCTCCCTCCCCACCGAACTCTCTACCCCATCCCCTACCCCAATCGGCACATACTCTACACCGGGGGAAGCAGGGTGGACGCACCCGACACCCACCCCCCTCAACCTTTAATTCCCTATGCAGCTATTCCTCTCCCCCGGTCACTCCCCACTCCACCCCTTTCCGACATCTAAGTCGTCGTCTCCCATTCGTCAGCCTCCTTCCCCCACTGCATTCGTCCAGAGCAAACTTGCATTGCAGTGCATAGTGCAACATACATGTATTCCCACTTCCGGACGACATGTAACTTTATTTCCCAATATTCCCGTTCTCTTTGAATGGGTTCTTCGTAACTCGCCACTTCCGCTTTCTAGTCATTCGCCCAGTTCGGCCATTCCATTTGTGGACATATTTCTTTCCTAAATCCCTTTTCCGCGACTAGACGAAAATTCCAGAAATTATTTCACTTTTTAAAGTGATTTCAAATTTAATTTACATCAAAAATGATATCACATTTTGACGCAAGACATAATCAAAATAAGCATAAACAAATATATGATGATTTGGTTACATTGAATTAGTGCAGTAATGGTACATTTCATGTTATAACACAAAATGTCTTTTCTCTCTGAATTCCCAAAAGAAATCAAAGTGGATACCAAGTTCAAATGAATGAAGTAAAATAGCTTTTATGCAGGCTGAGTTAAAGCAACATGTTCACCGGATACACATGCTCACTTCCGTGTTCTGAGACAAGATATGTTATGTATGATACAAGGTATGTTACATTGCCATGTTTCCAGCGTCAATCGCTACACATTGGGTGATCGATCGAAAAACTAGATGCTGTATACCAATTTCCTATTATTGAATCGAAAAAATGCGAATGAAAGGTTACATAAAATGACAAGCGCGTATCAATACGAGGATGGATTCTCTCACTTGCAGTTGTCAGCGTATGTTCGTACTTATAGCAATAGAAGCAGCACAAGAGATGCCGTGAAATGGAAATTTAATCAATTTTCCTCGCTGAGCAACTTACATCACCATTGTCGCAAGAAGTAGAGGATATCTTCACGTATGCTTGCACGTCGCCGTATGATTAATCGAAAGATATAACAAGAAAATCAATTGGAAGGAAATTGGTAAGTTCCTGGAATGTTCCAAAGGGAAGCTGCAGTTAGGGGGCAAGTTGAGAAACATTATTTAAATTATTATTAAAATATTAACCACGAAATTAATATCCCATATCATTTGGGTTAAAATTCCAACATGAATAACATAACTTTAAATCAATCAATTCAAATTAATCAATTTAATTTAAGCGTGACATTGAATACAATAGTGACCGAATTATTAAAATTTTCTTCTTAGTTGTATTTATTAGACGACCGCTTTCGATGTCCTACGCCCTTTTTAGATCGTAAACCTTGTCCGGAAGGTTTTGTTATGTGGTACATCGAAAAGGGTCGTGTAATAAATCTCGGGGAAAAATGTAAGAATTTGGTCATTATTACATTCGAATTCCAGCACAGCACACCTGAAATTACGCAAATTGCGGCACTGAAGTTGATTTTTCCCGTGTAGCATATACTTGTAACTCATACTTAAGCGCGAAATAACGTTCATAAGATCATAAACGGAGAGAATCATTTGCAATAAAATATGCAAAAATTCAATCAAAAATAGATTGATATCAATCTCTAAAACTTCCTATTTTAAATCATATATACAAGAGAGGGTGGCACTGAATATTAATTTGTTTATCTATTTAGGACTTTATTGGGGTTAATTTGAGACCTTATAGTCTTTTCTTGCACTTAAGCCTTTTACATTACAAAAAGACAACCACAAGCATCCATGCCCAAGGTGGAGGAAAACCCAACTGGGCGGGACTCAAACCCGTGACCTCTGGATTGGCAAAAGTGTGAAATTATTAAAACCAAATTATGCGTACGCATGGCATGAAATGCCTTCTTTAGTTGCATAAATCTGAGGTTTTTCTGGGACCAAATTAGTCGAATATCATTCTTGTGTAACATCATGGTGAGGGTCTGTTATAAAAGCTAATATCGCAAGCATAAACGATAGATTTTCTTGGTAGTCATAATTTGGCACTGGAGCAGAGTCCATTATACCGTCGTTTACCACGTCACTAAGATAAAACTTAACGGTTGAACTCGTTACAACTCCTCCACCCCTCCATGCTCTTATAAACTCAATGCCATGAATTATTACACTACATATAAAATATACTAGTAAGCAAACTGTCACTACGAATGACTCTGGATACCTATGAAACGCTATATTTTTACGATTCAATCAAACTACCGAGTCCTAAATTTCGCTGGCAATTAATAATGAAAAAACTAAGCTTGCCAAATACGAGTTAAAGTTGATACGTGTTAAAGAAAAAACAAAAAAAATATTAATAACATTTAGATGTTATTAACACTGATTTTATGCGAAATTTAAGCATCTTCACGAAAAATTAGTTTCTTACTATCTAGTTTTTAATTTCCCGTTTTGGTAATACTTTGAAATATTTTCTTTACCTTTTTCATTTAATGATTAAAGGGGATGTTTTATAAACTATCAAATTACGGTCCAGTACATGACAGTTTCCCATGACAAGCGCTACTACACATAAGTGTAGGAGTCATCCGAATCAAATGGATTCCTTCCTTGATTTTAATTCCCTAAATGCCCTGAAAAATAGTATCTAAAATAATTTACCACCTTAAAAAATATTATAATAAGCATTCGTTTGTCCTTGTTAAAAAGTTTCTCTAAGAAAATTGTCTAGAATCAGGAAAATTAAGGGTATGCATAATATATATATCCAATGCATAACATACAAATAATAAAATAAATAATAAATAAGTAATACAGAATAAATAAAAACAACTATCTTGTAGTTGTCTCAAGGATATTTTAGCATTAAGGGTAAAAAGATGTGTATTTTATCCCTCTATTAAGCAGTTAGCTTTTTAAAGATATCCTTAAGGTATGCTTACTGTTCCAAAAGTCCCTTTGGAAATATGCCGTTGGGTACATTAGGGTGCAGGTTGAAATATTATGTATGAGAAAAGGCAAGCATGCATAGGATTACCCTTTGAGATTTGACTTCTGGGATGCATGTCAACAACTACCTTGCATTACTTTTAATTATTTCATATATCGGAACTATTTTCCATTAGCTATATACTTTCTCTTCCAAGTACACAATTGTAACGACTCACAATTCAGAGGGTTATACGTATGCATACCAGCTAACGTCCAATCTTTCATAAAAAAGTCACACTTGTCCCGTATACTCATCTTTGATCTTCTAAATAACACTTATCTACATCTACATCTACATAATACCCCGCAAGCCGCCGCAAGGGCGTGTGGCGGGGGGTGTTAGGTCACCACCCAAAAAAGGAAAAAAGAAATACCGCATTACTGTAAACAGCAATACATTACTTAATGGCATGCGGGAAGGGTTTTGACACAACACACAGGAGGTTAGTGAAAGTGCATGGAATTGAGTTTAACTAATTGTTACCTAGACGCCGAGGGTGGCAAGTGGCATTTTTGTTATCTCCGAGTGTGACCCTACAGTTGTTATCCCGTATTGTCCGTGGGAAGAAGGAGTCCTTGAGTCTGCTAGTCCTGGCATTTTTTTTGTCCCTTATTTTGTTCAAGGGTCCATACTGCTTCCGAGAATTACCGTTGCGTAGGTGTGTTGGTGGACAACTGTTTGTCAACAACCCCCAGTCCTGGAGGCGTCTTCAGGTCAAAGTGATCTGCGTCGCGATTTGGCCGCAAAATATAAGACACGCTTGATCTAAAGAAGATATCACTTAGACCTGAAGACATCGCCAGGACTGGGGGCGAAATAGTTGTCCATTAACACACCTACACGACGGAAATTTCCGGAAGCAGAATGGATCCATCATCAGATAGACGTCGCAGAGGCCTAAGTATTAACTTATTGTTTTCATATGCATTAATTCAACTCCTCTTCTTATTGTTAAATTTAGTTGACGAGATGGGTGCGATAGTTTTAAGATTTTAGCTTCATACCTGTATAACAATGTTTCCTTTGGTCAATATATTTCATAATTATATTAATGAATATGATTCTCATATTACGTACTACGAGAATAGAAGTGGCCTACCTATCTATTTCAGTAACAGAAATCATATAAATAGAAATAACATCACCACTCAAACGTTTAACGAACAAATTTTGCGTCCTTTGTCTTAAATTAATTGATGTTTTATGATTTAGCACAAGTTTACTTTCAAAATTCATAATTTTTAAGTTGAATTGGCTGAAATGTGTGAAGTGTGCATTTTAATCACTTTGGGTCAATGATATCATGAGTTAGCTTACACAGTTAACGTAGGATTTACGTAGTATCTCATTTTTCAAGAAACAGCAGGAGATACCGCGACAGTAACTTTTAACTGAGTCATCCGCTACGTGTGTATTACAATGCAACGATTTCAGAGCGTTAAAATCATTCGACTTGACCGGGATGAATGATCCCGGTCAAGGCGGATGATCTTTACACTCTGAAATTGTTGCATAGTATCTCGTCATTAGCATTTTTTGAAAATTGCGTTCACCAAACTCTTACTTCCAAATTCTCGACCACTTTACAGGAAATACAAAGTGTTTTTGGATTTTTTTCCATCCCAATGGTGCAACATTTTAGTTTTTTTTAATATAAATATTTTTAGCAAACCACTCGAGAAATCCCAAATTCAGTTTCTAGATATCTTTATGCCAGTTAGGGTTAAAATGTTGCATGCAATAGAACCACTCCTCGTTATTCTTAGCTTGTGACGCAGGACATAAATAATGGCCACTGCCACAGATTCATTCCTCTGTTCAAATGCACAGTGCTTTCCATTTCACTCCCTGTCGTATAGAGTCCAATATGCTCTCTCCCTCAGTAGGCCTGCCTCTCAACCAGTCTTTTCTTAACCGCCCCTTACTCAAGGCCCTCCCTCCCCCGCCTACCCGACCGGGGGCTGCCCGACCACACTACCTGCCTCCCCTTTCAACAGCCTCCCCTCAGCGTTCCACCTCTGCATACACCTACCTACTCTCGATTCCCTCCCGTGCCAATCCCTTCGGCAGGCCCTGCTTGTACGATCGGTATATATAGAGCCTCAGAGATGGAATTGCTTCTGGTGATAGCGCAGGCAGTTTATGATATATAGTTTAAGGGAGGAGAGGGAAGACTCGCGGGGTCGGAGGAGGAGGGGTGCCGGCTAGGAAGTGAGGCGTGTCCGAGGGTAGGAGTGGAATGGGTCCGCGCTGCTCGTGTGTGGCGGGAGTGGGAGGGGGAAGGGTGCGGGAAGAAATATCGACGCGCGGCCGAAAGTGTGAGTTTTTGGGGCTGAGCGGGAGTGGGTGGGGAGCGTGGGCAAGAACCAGAGTAGGGAACAATGGAACCGGACAGCTTGAAAGGTGAGTCCCGTCGCTATAGTGAATGCCCTGGACCAAGTGCTTTGTTCGCAGGATCGCGTTTCGCGATATTTCGGGCTTTGGTAATTAAATGTCTCGGGGATATAGAGAGGCGAGGGACTGGAGGGTGGGAATACATTTTAGGGGGTAGGTAGGTGCGTATCAAGCGCAGTGGTGGGTACTCCGATCTGGGGTTGTGTAGTGGGGGCGGCAAGGAAAGGTTGGAACCAAAATGGTTTCATGCCATGTAGAGAGGGGCTCTAAATGTTAAATCCTCAGCTTTTACCTTTTTGGAAGGGTTCCCCTTGGTGGTGTTGTTGGTGCCTGAAAATCAGTTGGTTTTTGAATGTCACCTATTAATAAAGATTTCGATGCACGAGTGATATAATATTCCTAGGACTACAATGTAACATGTGTGATCGGCCTTGCGACCAAAATACAAAGCCGTCCCTATCCCTGAACGATATAAAATACATGCATTGAATTTTTTTAAGAAGATTTCATTAATTTTTTCAAATATCAAAAAAGTGGAGGAATTTGTGATTGATCCAAAAAGAAGAGGCAACCAACACGAAAAATTTATCTGTCATTACAAAACCAAAATGTAAAAATCATGCATTAAATATAATTAGAATACTACGTAATCATTATTTAGACCATTAAAAGTTTTTGCTGCCACCACTTTTTATTTTCTCTTAATTACTTAGTCTGGAGATCAATAGAAATATATTTAATTTTCATTTTAGAGATTATTGAGGCTGATACTTTGTGGAAATCCATTTTTGAAGCACGACTGAAAATTCAAAAAGACTGTCTCCACAGGAAAAAAAAATATTTCTATATTCTAGTTTCGCTTAAGTGTACGGAAACAAAAATCATTTTTTTAATTCTTCCTTAGTGTTTCAATTAATTTTTAGTTTTTCTATTCCATTTCAACGAAAAAGGATGGTATCATTTTGTTCCTTCAGTAGTTCGTTTTGGTATGTTGCTTGAAAATGATGAGAACTCACTGATTATGTTTCCTTCTCGCACCCCATCAATTTTCTAAATCGAGCGTGTCTTCAAAAACGTCAACTGATTTTGGTTTGTTTTCCCGAGCTTCAAATCTCAGATTGATTTTTACAAGAATGCATTAATTAGGGTTATCGTTTTCAAAGTACAGCTAAATAAGACAAGTTGAACACTAATGTAATTTGGCATACAGAAAGAATAAAAAAATAGAGTCATTAAAGAAAAAAGACTTATTTTCATAACCACCAATGTTGAAATAGGCACGCATAAATCATCGCTAATACCAAGAATCAGGAAACTAAATGGCATATGCATGAAGTGAAAAATCGGAAATGATGTTTTTATCCGATAATTTGCCATTCTAAGAAATAAGTTTCCAAAACTCAAGAATTCGGCGGATATTCCTTTATTGTGGGGATGTTTCTCAAAAATGATTCCCGTCGGAAGGAATTTATATCACTTATTAGCTTTTTAAAAACATTTTCCATCTCGCTATGAAAACATTTGAAAACATAACTCTCTCTCACAGTTTAATATGCGTCCACTGCGTGAATTATTAAAAAATAAAAATAAAGATTAAATTATTCGGGAAAATGTTTAATTTTTTAAAACGTTACGGATAAACGATAGAGTAAAACGTGAAATGGATAAACACATTTACTCGCTAAATTTGTTCGAAATAACTCAAACTCGAGGATTTTTGAGATTCGCCATCATTAGAGTTGAAGTAATAAAACCTGGTCTCATAAAAAGTGATTTCTTTCTTAATTACGGCTGCGTATTTAGGGTCCTCTCACCCTAAGTGGAGTAAGTTTTCACCAGTCGACCGTTTCAGTTTGGCAAAAGTATACGCAGGATTCGTTCTTTTTAAAAGCTGATACCTGACACGAATTTTAAATTTTCTTGAGGAAAGTGGCAGACTTGGAATGAGGACGTGGGGCGCATCGTAAAAACGACACTTCGGAGTAAATCCACCCGCGCACTCTATCCTGTAAGGATGCTGCATGATGGAGCTCTGCTTAAACTGCCGTTCTCAGGCGACGAGCGAGATAGGTAGAGATGATGGAGGAGGCGGGGACTTGGGGGAGGGCACACTCGCGGAAGGAACAGAAGGTGATAGGGTGCAGAGAAGAGCTCAGCGGAGTGCGTGTTGATGACTTAACCCTCGACTAGCATTTCAGCGCCACTCTCTAATACCACCTGTCGGAAGATCCTTGTTGCTCAAGTCAGCGCATTCACTTTCCCGCTGGCGAGAGAACGAAGGCGTGCCTCGCGAGAAGGGAGACTCGACTGCGAATTCCGTGTGGCAAAACCACCTTAGATTCTCTACCGTCGAATGAATCCCCTCAATTTTTTCCTCTAATCGTTTGGCATCGCTATAATCAAATGAATCTTCATCCTATATATTCAAATATTCGTTTTCACGAACACTCACAGCAACGTTGACAGGAAATATTTTTTTCAACATTTCTACCCTTTTAATTTAAGGGATAGACTAACTAATTTTTAAAATTATTTACGTCACCAATCAATGCAATCACTGTCAGCGCGTCTGCTAGGATGAAAATGAGTATTTATTCTCGTTTTTGTTTTGGAGAGGGGAAGTGTCGATCAAATGGCAGGCACGACCCCATTAGTTATCGGTCAAATCCAGACAAGCGGAAATAAAGGAAAAAAATATATTCAAAATATATCACCCTCGATCAAAACCAAGTTAACCAACATAACTGTCAACAAAACATGTATCCCTGATTATTTACGTAGCCGCAAGGTCAATATAAATATCATTTTTCAACTCTTCACATTTTTAGAATACCAAATAAATGTAATGTTACATTTCATAAATGAGAAAGTACACATTTAGATTAGATGTCAGCTAGTAAGAGGGTAACGACGTATTTAATGAACCCAGAGTTGGTTTCAATAAATTTTTGCAAGGAAAGAATTTTTTACCACAAGGAAGTCTGTTCAAAAGTTCCAGAGTTTTATTTATTACAAAAAAATACTTCATCGAAAAATTATTGGTCACGGTCCTCATTAAATTTTTCCCCTTCCCAACGTATATATTTATCCAAACGATGTTTTCATTTTTTGAAACAGTTCAGGAACGCTTCTTCCGGAATACCCATTAGCTCATCCGTGGAAATATTTTCTTATCTCTGGAATGGTGGAAAATCTTTTTTCTTTGAGCGTGAGTTTTAGTTTGAGGAACAGGAAAAAGGCACGTGGGGTCAGGTTTGGTGAGTAGAGTGGGTGAAAAAGCACAGCATTCTTTATTTTGGCCTCAAATTCACGACTTCTGAAGGACGAATGAGCTAGAGTGTTTTCGTGGTGAAAAAACCATTCGCAGCTCCTCCAAAGTTCGGTCTATTTCCGCCTGGATCTCCCTCTTAGGCGTTTCACAACTTCCAGGTAGTAATCCGTGTTGACTGTCAGAAGTTTGGATAGGTATTTGCGATGCACAACCCTCATTGCATCGAAAAAAAAGTCAACATCACCTTGACATCCGTGCAAAATTTTCGAGCATTTTTGGGGCGGGGGGACGTTTCACCAAACCATTGTGAAAACTGCATGTCTTGTTTCGATGTCATATACATAAACCCATGATTCATCTGACCTGTTACCATCCTGGACAAGGAGCTTTCATACTCTTCAGTTCGATCAAACAGATCCTGATAGACGTGAATTCGATGCTATTTCTGTTCTGCTTTCATCAGGTGAGGTACGAATTTGGCGGCGACTCGATGTATCCACAATTTTACAGTCAATATTTAATAGCACCAACCAATTGAGATGGTTCACTCTTCTGCAAGTTTCTTGAGAATAAAAAGTCGATTTTTATGTAAGATGTGGTTCACTTTCTCGATGTGAGAGCCATCAGTTGACTTTTATCGTCTGCTGGAGCGCTCGTCGTCTTCCACTGATTGTCACCCCTTTTTGAACCAGTCATACCACTCATAAGGCGCAATACGCTTAAAAGCATCCTTATAATAAGCCTTGGTAATCAATTTAAAAGTTTACTTGTTTCACACAGAATTTCACCGAAGAACGCTGCTCCTCCTCAGAAGAGCTCAATTCCACGGATCCGATTTTTCACCGCACTCCACGAACACTCTTTCACATAAACGGCCGTCACTGATTAACAAAACAATATATAAACAAAGTGGTTATAGGAGGTTATTTGGAAAGTTTTTGCAAGTACAACGCATTCAAGTGGATTAAAAAATAACCACCTAAAGGTGCGCTAATTAAAAAGGTTCGGGAACTTTTTGAACAGACGTCCTTGGTATCACATGAGGATGAACCAAAAATAGTCTCATCAACGCCTACACGGAAAAATAACAAAAAGCCACACACCAAATTTTTACATAAGAAACGAACATTAAGTAAAACGCCTGCAATTAACATGGCTATTAACCTTTATGACATACGCGTTAAAAGGCGTTCAAGCAAAGTTGATACGTGATCATATTTTATAGTTTTTATCTTTTCTTTTATTCTTTCTTTTTTCTGGTTGTATTAGCATCAAGATATGCGAAACGACATAATTGCGTTGTAATAATAATAAAATTGGAGTTAGTTAATAATAGCACCTTTGTCTACCGGTATCACCGTCATGATAGAAGCAATTTTTGTTACGACAAAACATCAATCAAAGAAGAGGAAACATGTTGATTAAACACCACCAAATAAAGGAAAGGCAATACGGTCGGCTGGAAAAGTGATGGCTTCAGTTTTATGGAATGCGAGTTGGGATTTGATAGATTACCTTCCCACGGGTCAAACAATTACTGAACAACACTACGCTATCCTCCTGGACCAACTACAGCAAAAGACACACGAAAACAGGCCAGGTTTTAGTTTTGCAAGGAAAAAGTCATCTTCCACTGAGGAAATGCACGCCTACACACGGGTGACGTTCAAATGGCAAAAATATGTGAATTAAGATACGAATAGTTACCACACCCACTTTAGTCGCCTGATTTGGCTCCATGAAGCGATTCCATCTCTTCCCCAAGTTCAAATTTTTTCTCGATGGGCGGGAATTCTCTTCAAACAAATAGCAAACGGCCGAAGTAGACGGGTATATTGCAGACCAGAAGGAATCTAATTTTCGAGATGGGATCAAGACATTGGAGCATTGCTGGACCAAGTGCATTAGTGCTCGGGGAGACTACATTGAAAAATAAAAAAGATTCACTGAGATCAGTCGTTTATTTCTATTCCATTTCGAAAAATTTTCTAATTACACTCATCGTACATCCAGAGGAGAATGCAAAGCACTCCTGTCTTCCTCCTCTACCGGACCGAACAAAGGAAGGACGGCGTGCGCAAGCCTTTCTTTCTTTCGAAACAGTTTTGTTTGCAACGATCCAGGACTCGTCTCTCCTTTCATTGGTTATCTCTCAATATTATAATCTTGCCCTCGTATCCTTCCTCCCATGTATCTCCACCGTACAGCTTCCAATGGCTTCCCTACGTACTTTCGCCGTCCGACTTCCTGACACGTTCCCTTCACCGCCCGCCCCACCCCGCCCCTCCCGCCCGGCTCCCGCTCGCCCTCACCCCGGATTGACGGCGATGAGAGGTGATGGGTCGGCAAAGCGCCATTGCGGGTGTCCACTTTCGTTTCCCTGACAACCCGACGTCTCCACCTCTCCTCCACCCTCCCCCCCTTCCACCGGGCCACACACACTTCCTCCTCCCCTCCCTCCTCCCCTCCCTCTTCCCCTCCCCCAACCTACCCAATCCACCCTGGAAAACACGTAACGTTCGAAGGGGATAAAACGTAATTTTTGCGGATAAAAAGGGAAGAATACACGTATACTCCGGGACGGATAGGTTTAAACACTTCCTTCTCCCGTAATAAAGGTAATCACTATGCGATGAAATTTAAGCCCCTCAATAAATGTGAACGAAAACTCTTGTAGGTGTTGGCCACCATTTACGGAAAATACACTTTTACTCACAAATATATACCTAAGGCAGTGGTGCAAATATCCTCCACCATACGCCACCAGACTGTTTGACTCGTGTTATATGACTGCCTGAAAATCAATTAGAGTGCTGTAGTTTACTTCCTTCCACTCACATCCCGATGAACAGTAAGAACAACGCAAAGCCATTGAGCACAACGAGAGGGTATTTAAAATTTTCACATGTTTTTGAGTACATATTGAGTATAAATACTCAAATATAGGACTCAAAAATTACTCATCAAGTGTTTAAGAAAACGGCTAATCAATCTCTTTGTTGATTTACACGCAAAAGTAAAAGAAAAATTTTGAAACTTAATTCTAAGCTTGTACTTACTTCAAAATTAACAGATTCAAATTTGTTTTTATCGAAAAACAGCCATTTTAAGCATTTTTTCCTTTTAAAGCTACTAATCGTTCATGCGGTAAAATTTGACTACAGAGGAAAGGAGCGAAAACTAGTGGTATCTTATTTTAAGGGAGACCTTATCTCCTTAAAACAATGCGAGAGAGATACTATAATGTGACTCACTTCTTGAAAATATACGAGTTTTTTATATCATTGTAACACACCAAGCCCTACAAGTCCTACCTTATAAGTTTGTTTTTTAGATTTTCACGTTTACAAAACTTAAATGGATATGTAATATTATCAACAATCTATTTATTTCTACTTAATTTTTCCATTTTACTAATATTTTCTAATGTTAATACTTTTTTCCATGTGACAACTGCTGTCAAGACAGAAATGACTGCTTTAACAGGATAAGAAGGTATTTATCCAATTTTTATTTCTTTTCAATTTGTACTTTTCTCACTTCATACAGCCTTTGTACATGATGAATATTTTACGTCAAATATCTTTTGTATTTAATTATACTATTTCACATGAAAGATAAAAGCTGTCTCACTTAAAAAAGTTATTAAGCTCTATCTAATGTTACCGTCAATGTGTTATTAGTTTAACGTGATGATCTCTTTCTAATTGCCATTGCTTTGAGAGTCTGGAACTGCTGAAAGGTAAACTCTTACCACATCATATGAGATTATTTGGAAACAGTGATGAAAACCCTGTGTTCGGTTCAAATAATAATTACTGAGAAGACTAGAATCAATATTCCAAACAATGCATGCCGCAAAGTATTTTTAACAAAAAATGCATAAAAAAACCTGCTTCAATGATAGTCACACGAATTGTGGCCGCATTAAATTAATTATTAAAATCAACATTTAATTCGAGGAATTTGTATTTCAATGCAACAATTTCAGAATGTAAAAATCATTCGCCTTAACGGGATTTAAAACCAGATCCCTCGATATCCGGCCGAGTGCTTTAGCCAGTTAAGGTAACGAGGTTAAATGACTAAAGCTCTCGGCCGGACATCGAGGGCTCCGGGCTCGAATCTCAGTCAAGGCGAATAATTTTTACACTCTGAAATTATTGCACTGATATGCATAATAGTGGATGACTCCATTAAAAGTTACTGTTGCGGCATCTCTCGCAGTTTCTTCGAATTCGGGGAATGTGGTTACTATAAGTAGAAAGTTATTGACTTCACAATGTATTTCAGCAACGGAAAATGATGCAGACACAAAACATAATTAAGGTGGCCAGAATCACAATTTAAATATTAAGTGTAGTCATCAATGAGGCAATAAGAGGACTGTCCGGGGTGCACTACGTATCCCTAAAATTACCACACGCTATTCAAGCCAACTGTGTGTCCAGTGAAATGCTGGTCAATGCAGTTATATAATGGCTCATTAACTTCTAAGTTCTCCGCCATATGCAGAAACACGGGTCTACATATTTAAGGTTAACTTAAGAAAAAAACGTTCGTGATGTTCAGAGTAATTAGAATGAGCCTTCCAAATTCTCACAGCTTCATTTCCAGATCAGAGTACAAATGTCAGCTAACACACGATTCGTCGTACTTCCAATTAGATGCAAGTCAAAGCTGCTATTTAAACTGCAAACATAAGCGATAATAAGAATTTTGAGATGGCATTAAAACTTTTGATTATAGACATAGTTTTGATTTTGAGTAATACCATTACTTCCCATCATTCAATGGTAAGTAATGGTATTATTTCAAAGTTCAAGTTACTGATTATTTCCAGTATTTCCATTGCCACTATCACTTTGACTACCATAACTCCTTGTTTTATCGAACTTTATACTATATTTATTCAGATTTAACATGTATTTAAATTTTCATGAGGCTTTGGGAATGGTATCACTTCAACCTCTTCCATGTCATCTCTGTGCTTTTTAACGAATCGCAACTGCGTAGCAATAAGCACATCTTGTATATTGAACAGCCATAATCAGTGCCAACATTATCAGACCAAAGTTACCGAGTATGTACAAGGTAGCAGACATACCATACACAAGTATAGCGGAGAGAAGAGGACTATTCACATTACTAAAAAAATACTTTTACCACTAGAGCTATCTTTACTCATGAAAAACTGACAACGAAGAACATTTTAAGTTAAAAAAGATATCTTAGACATTGGGTTTTGAAATTAATTTAACTTGCAAGGATTACCCTGGTTGAAGTTGAGATACTCTTACAATTGAACTAGCAGTTGTCTAGATTGTACTAGTAGCCAACCATATAACATTTACATATAAGAGGAAGCAGATATTAGTTATAGTTATCAATGATCACTGCCAAAGTTAAGAACAACAAAATGTAGCGATGTGTACAGCGACAAATTTAGACCTGCAGGAGGCCTCAGAGAAGAGCGAAAGCTTAAAATTTCTGAAATGTGAGTGTCCTTTCACGTGTTCTCTATTTATATTTTGTGTTCTATTGTGCCGTCCAAATCCTATATTCCTAACGTGAGTATTCAACATCACCGATATATTAAAATATATATATATATATATAATTTGTGCGCCGTATGACGGGATTTTCAAGTTTGAATATTTATATATACATCATAAAAAATATGTTTCCATAATATACTTGTATGTTCCATGAGCTTACATAATATCGATCTGAGGGAAATAGGTCTTTCGCGGTTTCCATTTTTCCCCGTTTTTATATACCCTACGAGATGTAACAGTTGCATCTACCATTCGTAGATGTAACATTGTTTTCCAATTACTGGGAACCTTGTGATACACTAACGATTTTGTAAATATGATATTTAAATAGGGAATAATTTCTAATCCTCGTTTCCTAAATACACGAGCGGGTATTTGATCGGTCCCAGATCATTTATTAGGGTTAATATTTTTCAGCAAACGTTTCATTCCATTTTATGATATTTCAATTTTTGGCATCGATTGGTCGGCACGATATGGTAAGGTTATGGATACAATCGGTGAGACATCGGTGAAGACAAATCTAATGGCTGTTGACCCTACATGTTGTTCTCCAGAACTCCTATATGTTGTTTGGCAGAGTAAGATATGGATGCAAACCAAATTCACTAGCCCTGGAATAATGTAACCGAGGGTAAGCGATTCCGTTGGCCAAATTCCGGGAGTGATTTAGATTCCGCCCATGGTCCTGGGATAGGTGACCAAACCCGCGAGACTATCACGACATCTAATGGGGGACTAGTTCATTTTCAAATGGCACGCGAAAAGATGTTTTCGTATAATTGAATGAAGACGTATCCGAGAAGAAAATAGTCGCGGTCTTAATCTTGACCTTTCACACTCCCCACGAGGGGAAAAATTCGCCGTGACCAGCTGTCGTCTATCCGAGCGAATCCTCACCCGCCATGGGTAGCCGACAAATATACAACGGCCTGCATTTCACTCTTCCCTTTCCGCCCCCCTCCCCATCCTCTCCAAAGCTCCCATCTCTCTCTCTCTTCCACGTCGCCTGGCCCATCGTTTCATCTTTTCACCGCCGCCGTATCCATGGTAGTGCCGCCTTACACCTCTCACCATCTGACGCCTGCTCCCGCCGACGAGCGGAGGGGCTCACGAAGACGTGACGGCGGCCAGTGAGCCTCGCCCTCCCCCCTCCTGAGCCGCTATTATGCGCCTCCCGCTATATCCAGACCCCCCTTCCGCACGTCACTTAGGAGGATTCGCGCTCGCTCTCCCCCATCCCACACTTTAAATCCCCACGCATCCGTTTGGACAAAAGGGGGAGACGGAAAAGTGGGGAAGAGGGTAGAATGCCGCCCCCGACATGGAAACTTGAATTAAAGCGTCGAAAGAGGGATGGAAACTTCCGAGGAAACTTCGCAAGGGATGGCTGCCTCAACGTGTATTTTTAAAAATAGAAATATTGGCCTTCGGAGCCCGGCACGGAAACTCCAGGTGTCTGGCGCCACGTCCCGGCGAAGTGCATAGTTTTTACCGGAAGTTTGGGTAAAAATCCCGGTTTTTTGGACGATGGCCAGTGTTCTCCATGGTAGGAGAAAACCGCATTGTTAACATAATTTAAGCACCCCACAAAGGCATGTCTTTTCTAAGATCCTGGAGAAAAACGTGTTGCCTGCATTTAACGAGTTTCGTGCCAAACTCTCTTTTCCCAAAGAATCTTATCAATGAACGATTTCGATGATACTCCTAGTAGATATTATTTTTCTGCTAGGAATTTCAAAAAGAAACATTATTGTCATTTAGTCTATATAGTATATTAGCATATTTATTCAACGTGGATAATTGGGAAATCGAATTTTCATCGCGCATTTTATTCCAAGTTCCCCTAAGTGCCTTTCATTAATATTTAACGTGAATGAGCATGCCCAGTACATTATCGAAAAATTCCGAAGTTTTATTTATGTATATAGTACCCTGCAAGCAACCACTAGAGTGCGTGACAGCGGGCGAATGCACATCACGCTACTTCTGAGACAAAATACTTTCCTCCACTAGCACAATCAAACATTCAGAATCTTCATCTTAAGTCTTTCTGTTACACACTTAACCTCTTTAATTTTATTGGCATGATCTCTCCTACCGAAGTAGGGTGAGGGTAATACTACATGTTCAACACCAGTGTTAAAGAGACATCCTTCCAATTTATGCAAGAAATTCAATCTGTAATTTAACCTTCGCTCCGTGAGTGAGCCTCAGCCTGGCTTCTCTAATATTTTGGATACGCTACTAAGTTTATCATAACGACGCTTTACAGATCTAGCTCCTCTACGCTCCACAAGAATCGTTTCGGCAATTTATCCAACTTGGTGCGGATCCCGTATACTAGCAGGATACTTGTATTTTTAATTTTCTGAATAAATTCCGGGAACTTTTTGATCAAGGTAGTATTCTAAATGAGGCTTGACTAGCAAAAGATAACATTTCAATTTGGTATTTTCGTCACTTTTACTCAATACTCTTCTAATATAGTAAATCCTATTTTTTGTTCACTTGTCCACATATTCCCTGTATATGTTTCATCCAGGATTACGTACTAGTATGAACTTTCTGAATACCACTAGATGTAAATAGTTAATAAAAGAAATGGTGATCCCATTTTTGGTAAATTAAATGGAAGAATATAGTTCACAAAATCCTGTCAAATTGCCTTTCATTTTAAATCTTAAATTAAATTATTAAATTTAAATTTAACGTCTCAGATATGTTCTCATTAATTTTCCAGCGCTATTAATTGATTACTGGTATTTGATTTTATGATTCATGCGTGGAATATTTTGACTGTAAGATATTCTGTACTCATTAAAAATTGGTTGCTAGTTTTTATTATTATCAGTACAATCGATTCTTACTCATCGTTCTATAAAATTTTCATTAAACTAATTAAATCAATTTACTGATGCCGAATGTCATAATTTCAAGTGCATGAATTTGTATTTAACGAGAGTACAAATATTTAGGACTTTAATGAACTCTCGGCTATTATGGCTATCAATGTCTAAATCGGCTTGATTTAACTTCCAACTGCAGCTATCGGAATACATTAATCGATAGAATGTACAAAATAAATTAAACTTTTCCTTAACTGTTTTCTTTACTTTCAGCGGAACAACATCAATTATACCAAGTTCATGTTCCGCTGTACAGCTTAAAAATATAACAAGACCGCTGCATTAATGAGTCAGATGTACTCTAAGCTTTGGTTTTTCTTGTACCCTAGGCCAAAGGGGATCATTATAAAAAATATCGTAATGATATTTCATATTTTCAATTTAATAAAAACCTAAATATTCTGGATAAGGCTTGTCCTAGAGGTGAGCTTATTTCTTGTAGCCTCGAAATCAGATAACTATTAAATGGACCAAACAAGAGGCAACTCTATCAAATAGGTTTTGTTCAAGAACCATTCCAGGAATTTTCATCAACAACTCTTCTTAATAAGTATTATAATATTACTAGCTGTTTTACCATTCTTAGATTAAGGGATGTTCATAATCTTATTCTCAAATAACTTTATTTTTTTAGTACTGTGTAATCAATCGCTAGTGTGTGTGGCAGGGGGTGGTTACACACCAGACTGATTTTGACCCGAGTATGACCCTACTGCGGTCGGACAGTGTTAATCTGATCCCTTATAGTTCGTGGACAAAATTACAGCATATCTGTTCTACACTTAATCTATCTAATAATAAGTATTTACTTGATCTCTCCTACCGAAGTACGATGGAGGTAATAATACATTTTCAACATAACTGCTAAAAAGACCTCCTTCCAATTTATGCAAGAGATTTAATTTGTAATTCTCCTGTAGCTCCTCTACACTGCACGTGATCCAACTCTGCAATTAATATAAATTCATGAGGACCCCATATACTAGCATTATATCCTAAATGAGGTCTAACCAGCAACAGAACAGATAATATTTCTCCCTGACTTTTCATCACACGCACACCCCGTACTCTTCTGAGAAATCCTAACTTTCTGTTACCTGTTTATTTGTGCCGTAATAATGCAGGATTAGACTCAGCTTTTACCGCTTGCCTAAAGTAGTGGAAAAACAGTAAGTCTCTATATAATTTAATATATATTTTAGTACCCTGCAAGCTATCGCTAGGGTTTGTGGCAGGGGGTGAAAATACACACATGTGGTATAACGGTAACTGGTTATCTAAAGATTTTTTTAAATGTAATATTGATAATTGATATGTTAGTACCCTGCATAACTGTTCCATGCCTCTTTTATGTTTTGTAAAGCTTATCCAATAATTATTAAATAATATAATTTCACCATATGAAGAAAGATAGCTCTTGGTTGTTGGGAAGAAAATCGCAATCTGGTTTTGAATTCAGGATTGATTATAAAATGATCTACATCTATAACATACTCTGCAAACAGCCCGATAGGCACGTGGTCGGGGGTATAATATTATTACGAATAAACCTAAGTCTTCTGGTTTTTACTTTTCTACCAGAGCATAAGTATTTTTTTGTATGTTTAGTACCCTGAAATCTACTGTAAGGGTGTGTGACAAAAACTAAATTAGGCTTTTAAATTCTAATTCAAATTTAAATAAAAAAATTAATTTTTATGGTCAGGAGAAAATTCTACAATAGGAATATAGCTACTAATGTACAGTTTGATTTCTATAATACCTCATAGTATCATCATAAAATTCTATATGTCTAAATACTTCTAATAATTCCTAAATATGCCTTTCAATAAAAGTCCCCAAATGAAATTGCGTGGCAAAAATGAAACAAAAAACCGCAATAATCAATCGTACATAAATTTAAATTGCTACTGAAAATGTACTAGTAAAACACTAAATTTAAATGTCACACCGTTGTTACAATTAAACAGATATGTTTTGGGTATATAAAGGTAGGCATAAGGTAGAGTGTTCGTGGAATACAAATTGGTGTGATGGCTAGGCGTGGGACTAGCATCTCCACACGTAGCAGCAATCGTCCTCGTTTTTCAGTTAAATAATGCTAATAGAGGAATGAACAAGATACAAATATTTAACAACACAGTATGAACTAAACAATTCATAAACCGTTGCTCCGCGAGGCAAAACATCTCGACAGGATTTAGAAAGGGAAAAGAGATATTCCCTCCTGAACACCTACTGCATTATGGACGACCAAAATAGAAAGTGAAGACTCAATTAAATACTTAGACATTACCCTCACTCACGATCCCTCCTGGGTGAAATAAACACTGAGAATATTTGGACAAGCTAACAAAAATTAAGATTTATTAGAAGAGTACTGGGTAAATGTGATGAGAAGGTTAACGAGAAATGTTATCTGTAGCTGATTAGGCCTCATTTAGAATATTCTGCTAGTATATGGGATCCTCACAAAGTTGGATAAATTGCCGAATCGGATCGAGAGTAGCGTTGATGAGCTATATTAATAAAAGGTTGTTATGATAACCTTAGTAGCGTATCCAAAATATTACTGCAGCTAGGCTGAGAATCACCCACGGAGCGAAGGTTGAATCACGGATTTGAAGGATATCTCTTTAGCAGTGATGTTAAAAATATATTATTCCCCCGTCGCACTACGGTAGGAGAGACGATGCTAATAAAATTAGAGGGATTAAGTGTATAAAAAATAGATTTAAGATGTCATTTTTTCCACAAACTATAAGGGATCATATTAACTGCAAGGGACCACGCTAACAGCGAAATGTAATTTTCTTTTATTATTTTAATTGCCCTATTATGTTTTACCGTTACTATTACCAGTAGAAATCATGATATCCATTATTTGAATTATATACATATATTGTGAGTAAAAATTACACAAACTTTAAAAAATATTTAGAAACTATTGTTTTTATATGAATGTTGCTGAACCCCTTCCTGCCACTCATCCTATTGATGGCTTGCAGGGTATTTTTTAGATTTAAATGCATACAGGTGCGATTCTCGGGCTTATAAATACAAATACATCTCTCTAAACTTTATTTGAGAAATTGCATTCTTATATAATTTTCACTCTATTCCATAACATGGTTTTGTTGAGTTTGTTATTAATATGCGAGATTATCTCAAAGCTCTTAGAGTGGATCCAGGTTCCAGGTTAGATCAATTCCAAGAGCATCGAGGTTAAAAAAAACAGTGAGAGTTTGTACCAATTACATGATTTTTTAATGATAAAGCGGTCAGATCAAAATGAGAGGACACGAAAACTGTGTAAGTAGTACACTCTTTTTGTAATTGCATCAAAAATTGTGTTCCGAAAAATTTCCAGACATACCGCCATTTTTTTTCTTTTAGCTCTCCATGTAATCCTCTGAAAAGGTTTCTAAAGGCACTGATAGTGACCTGCTGACATATTTATTGCCCTCTTCGAATGGTTTTCCAGCTGTGCTAAGCTTTAAACCACGAACTCTCAGCACACACGCCAGTGAATTAAGCTAGTGGAGCGACCCTTTAGCTGCGAGGCACCAAGACAAGATCCCTTTCCTACTTCCTCCCATCCCCCCTCTCCTGCAATCACACGAGCGGTAAATGATAAGTGAAGTGCAGAAATCCATTACTCCTAAAGATACATCGGTGAAAAGGTGGCGCAGAGGAACACTGGGGGGGGGGGAGGGCGCTGAACGTGATCTCAACTTCTTGTGGCTCATATCTGACCTTATCCCATCACGCCGGGCAAAGAAATGTGTGCCTCGGTCCACCTGCTCTCCCTCTCGAAGGAGCACTCAGACGCGATGGCTTAATTCCAAGGGCTTAATGAATTGCGAAGGGGGTAATTGGAAATGCGAACCACGGGGAGTAGGTAACCAGCGTTTTGGGGGGGGGGGATCAAATGGAGTCATGAACCCAGAAATATGCGAGAGCGGCGGACGTTGACTCCCGACCCGGTGATATGTCACAAGTCGCCGTCGCAGCATCCGAGGATGAAGTTGCCAGTTGGAGGGTGATCGCAGGAAACTCTCTTTTAGCCACCAAGAGTGTAAGAGTACACCCACACGCTCCGTCCCTAAGTGCAAACATGGATCATGGTGGTAAGTGAACGATATCGTTTTTCAAATTCATATTCCGCCATAGAAATTTTGTTTCATTATTTTGAAATATAAATCATGTCATCCAGACTTTATGCTGATCTCACCGTTTCACTCATAGAATTCTAATATGAAGGGAGAGATAAAAGGTTTTCGTTTTAGAGCTCATTTTTGCTCAAAAGATTAATGAATTATTTTAAAATAGTCGTAAATTTAAATTGTGGCAGTGAAAGAGAGAGTTTGAAAATAATATCAACTCGGCATCATATTTCAGGAATCATATCGACATTACGCATCTAATACTTGCAATAAAACTACTCCGTAGTTTATATTTTACTCCATTCAATACAGCGCTTTTGCTGAAGGTTAACTGAAACAAATGCCAACAATTTGACAAAAGAATAACCTATCACAATCCTTTTGATATTTGTGAAATTTTTACTTTGTGGATTTGAAAAATATGGGTACATTCTCACATATCCAAACACCACTCATTAAATAAAATTAGAAATTTTCCACAAAAATATTTGTGGAAAATTGCTAATTTTATTTAATCATGTTATTCCACCATATCACGCCTGAAACGTCTCTTTTTATTGCCACTCATTAAGCTTCACTGGAGTGTCCAATTTAAAAAGATGTTTTAATTCTATGGTAATTTAAATTATTAATTTCCTGTTGGGTAACATAAATGGTACTAAATCGACCGATTGATCTAGAAAAATAAATTTTCAACTAAATAGAGCAAGTCTTTTAATTCAGGTAGCCAATACAGAGAACTGAGTTGCATGAGTTGATACCACCATGTACGCAGTCATATTTCACGTGAAAATTCATTCAAATAGTAGAAACCTAGGACTCACGGCGTATCATAACATAATATTCATATTTATACGCTGAAATTCAATTTATGAGCGGATAACCCTGCGTGAGAAAAGTTATTTTTCCGCAGGAGCGTATTTCCAACACCTGCAATGCAATTGATGCTTGGCATCATCCGACCCTTGCGTACTCTCCGTGACATTACGGGGTACAAATATAGACGTTCATAAGCTGTCTGTAAAGGATAGAAAAAAATGTTCTGAATTACGATAAATAGTGAATAAAAGAAAGGCGACATTGGAGTCTTGCGCACGAGTATCAATTTAAAAAAGAATAACGGATTGCTTATAGTCAAAAAAACAGACCCACTTTGTTTAATGTGTTGCTTAGGGACAAGTCAACGGTTGATATGATTTTAATTAAAAATGAGCGGTCATTTAATCATAATGCCAAAACAGTTGTGGCTAAATTTTATACTCTCAAGTACTTTTGATATATTAGCAATTGGGAAACATTCACTGGGGATATTTATTTGGTAGCCCTGTAGGAAGAGAACTTTGATAAATAATACGGTGTTTAAACTTTTGATCAATAATAACGTGGTCACTGAAGCAGGAGAATAGACGTAGATTGGAGGCTTTTGAAATGTGGGTGTGGAGAAGAATGGAGAAGATGAAATGGACCGAAAGGAAAACAAATGAGGAAGTACTGGTGATGGTGGGTGAGGAGAGGGGTTTGTTGAGAGAAATCCTATGGAGGCAGGAAAAATGGATGAAAGGCGTATTGAGCGGCAGTGGGATTTTGAAGAAGGTAATAGAGGGGAGAATGTTGGGCAAGCGAGGAAAGGGTAGGAACAGGGTAGGGATGTTGGATGGGATGAAGGGTGGAAAGAAGTACACAGAGATGAAGAGGGACCTGATGTAGATTAGGTTGCTGGATTGGGATTTGTTTGGAGTTACAAAATATTTATTTGATAGTTGTGTCCATCCATAAACCTACCCTAACCGGTAGATTTCCTAATAATAATAATAATACGGTGTTTACGTAAAGCAGAACCTTGCAAGTCCTTGCTTTCCTTGAAAGTCTAGCCTTCGTCCATTTCTCCATTTTTGCATTTTCCGAGCGTCCAAGCTGCTTTTCTCAAAGCTCACAAGGTGGGTTTAAACAAATAATTACTCATATATTCAGGAATTAAGTAATGGTTCCTATAATTGTCCATTTTAAAATGAAATAAAATTAGCGTTTTAAAAGCTTAAAACAATTATAAATTAAATTGAAAGTGCTCGTTTAAAAGTTCTGTCATTGAAATGTATAAAATTATTTCCGCATAGTGTCAGTTGTCCTGGAGAGCTTATGTCAAACCAATTTACTCTTTATTTATAAATTCACTTTATATTTAAATATTTGTTGATTCCCACAGCGTGCCATATGAGTGGACGTTTGTAAGAACTAGTTTGCGGAGCTAAGGCTTGCAGTCACCATATTAAACCATTGAGTGCGTCACGGAAATGTAAAATCATCGGATGCTACACTTCGACGATATATTTGAAGACAGTTGAGGAATTCTTGTGTAGGCGATACTACATCTTGTGTCAGTTATACTGAGGAGCATGCGAGCATTCATATTATACTAAAAGGTACTCATTCTATCAAATTTTATATACTAGACGCAGGAAAAATTATAGGTAGCGTAAAGTATAACAAATCAGTGGAGTTTAAAGTGATAAAATAAGTACAGAGTAGCTGTGGTTGAAGTAGTTACAAAAATGACAGGAAAATAGATTTTAGTAATGAAAAAGACATCCATAGGGAAATCTCAGTATACAAAGCTATTATATAAGCATCAGGTCACTTGTTGCTCCATAGGAATTATTTTTATTTCACGGTACATATTATTTGATGATTTTTCCAACTTATTATATCGTAAAAGTCATGACTCCAAAGGCGCACATGCCACCCATATCTCATCATTTTATAGAATTTCGCATAGCAGAGAGTAAAGTGTATTTTTTGGAAGTGAGTTATTGTTAACTTAAAAACCATAATTCTGGAAATTATAAAACTCTCGCAAAATTATAAACACATCTACTATTCACTTCTCACACTAGATATTTCTCCATAACTCCCTTGATCATGAAAAAACTAAATATTTTTTTCATAACCTCTCACAAACAATTCATCATGTTTAAAATATTACTCTCCATATCCTTAAGTTGATCCACGAAATAAATGTTAAATTATGCCACAGAATAGCAATATAAATAAAGGGAACTTTTCTCGACAGAAATTAACAAGTTCAGATAAGATTTAGCTCTTAAGATATCCTCTTTTAATATAGTTTTGCACACATTAACCATAAACTAAGTTTTGGACCAAATCCTCATGAACTTCTCCAAATGGTATCATTCTAATACAAAATGATAAGATTATTATTTGTATTTTAACATAGAAACACTAAGAGATAATATAAGTTTAAAAATTAGTTGATGGAAATGTCTTACAAAACCGTAGATAGGTATGACCGATAGAGAAATTTCGAGCTTTTTAAGAACGCCGGCGACGTCTTCGCATTAATCAAGCTATATCCGCTTATATAACTTCGTTAGAAGAATTTCGAACGAAAACTTTGAGAATGCAAATTGCTTCATTGAGAGAAGAGGCTATGGGGTTAAAAAGCATGCACCTAAGACCTTTTCAAAAATTCTCAACCGTAGAAGCGCACCGAAAAAGTGTGAATCAAATGAATGCGTTTTATATTTTTCTCGGCTCGCGAAAGAAGAAATGTTGATGAATTTCCACTCCTTTCAAATATATTCTCGCGAATGGCATGCAATGAACACCGCATTTCTAAGAAGAGAAAGTAAACATCATTTGACATTCAAACCATTCTCTGCTTGATGTTACCAGCGAATGATACCCATCGTGAGGTGGAAAAAAGTTGCCACGACCGAAAATGGTGCAAAACTCCTGCAAATGTCAATTCCAAATCAGACCGATTCTTTATTATCTCAGTGCATTACAATGTCTGCCATTTCCGAATAAGCAGCAGGATAATAAAATACTATCAGTAAAATTCTATTTTATAGAGTAATTTGCCAACTAAATTGTATAACTACTCTCAAAAATGTAAAATATTGAATAGTGAAAATTCTATCTAAATATAAGGCTTCCACGCTTTTTGCATTCAGATTTTTCAAGAGGTCAAGACGCACCTCCGGGAGGAGTTTGCTCAGATCACCAGGATGTGAAGAAATACTTGGTATAATATTACATTAATAAATACTTGAGCAGAATATAATACCAGATGGAAATAAAGTAACAAGTATAAATAAAGAATAGAATACTCGATGGATAATTAATATTCTCAAAAATTTTGACGCATTCGTAGAGATTGACCCGCCTGCAATATCAATTACTTATTGAGTAGAAGTCTACTCGAAGAATATTTGTATGGAGCACGAAAACAGTTAAATGGCTATTGCAAAAAAATGGAACTTAGAAGTGAAATGTATTCCGATCTTTTTTACGTGTATTAAAGATTTTCTCATGCATCCTTAGGAGTTTATTATAGTAGTATATAAATGAATCCTAGACGATTTTACAGCCAAACTCTGTAAATAATCTGTTTAGATTCCTGATTAATTACTTCTAATACTTTTCATTGATTTCATCAAAGAAAACTGTTTCAAATATATCTTCTATTTATATTGTTTTCATCGATTATGTGTAATGATAAATTGCCAAAATGCATTAATATCTTAACAATGAAAATAAACATATGGAGAACAGTTAACCGATCAACGTTTGTTTGACTGCATACTTTCCTTTTTCCCTTTTCTAATGTTCTCATACTGCTGTCTACCGTCCAATGCAAACATTTATTTTTCATACACATTCGCCTCTTTCATTTATTTCCTCCTCTTTTATGACAATTATATCTTTATGTCTAAAAATTGCATGTTATCTTTAAAAAAATTCATTTGATATTGGGAAAAAATCAGGCGGAATAAAGAACATTATATCATCAATACTTAACAGCATAATTTCAATTCCGTTCCAGCATTTTAACGATTAAAATTTGTGGTGACTTTTGGGCAATTAAATGAACGAGACTAAAATGATAAATGGATCAATATTTCTTAATTATAACATTTCTAGATACGTGTATATTCAAATGCAGAATGTTTACTTTTGCTTACGTATGATACTTAAAAGATATATTATTAAAAATATTACATTTTCTGGATTTTTATGGATTACCCCCTTAAGTACGGGAGGAAAACTTTTACATGGGGACGAACCATTTGTTTAATTGAAATATTGCAGAAATATTTAGTGTAAGAAGAAATTAACCACCATTTAAAAATTTTAATGCATCCAGTTTTCAGATAAACTGAAGAATTTCTCATCGTATCGTATCTATTTCAATTTTCCATTTTTATCGTAAAAATTATTAGTATTTGGTTTTCTATCATTTAAAATAGGTTTTGGATGGAGACAAAACTTAAAACCCCTACTTTTATGATACCCTCACTTAAGATATAATTATACCCCACTCTACTATTACCTATTTAAATTCCGCTAAAAACTCCATTCCATCCACATTTTTCCTCCCTCATCCATGCTTGTCTAACGTTCTCCCCTCTACCAGTGTTCACCATAGCATCGACCTTCAAAAAGCTATTCATCCACCTTGCTGGCCTCCTTTGGATTTCTCCCAATTATACTGCTGCATTGAGGGCACCTATGCAAAGTAAAGACACTGTTTCGAAATAAAATGTCAACCTTGAACCAAAAAATTGAATGTTCTTTAGCGTACATTCTGTCACTTGGTTAAAGGTGAATCTTATGGTTTCAAAATAATCTCAGATTGAGGGAATTACAAGCACCTATCAACATTCACAATTCTGTATTTTTTATGTACAGAATTTGAATAATAAGCAACAGCCTTCAAAACCAACCCCATTGTACCTATTATCACAGAAAGAAATTTTGTAACAGGGATAGAGGAAGGAAATATACATCAAATATAACATTGATCTCACCCTAAATGGGATTTGAAGTAACGATTCTGAAATAATTGCTGGTAGTCCTTGTTCTTAAGGTCAATATGTACTTTCTACCGGAAAATATCTGGATTTTAAGCATTGAGTGTGTTCTTCAGTGAAACCAAACCCTCATGATAGTGCTACATTTGTATTGTGAACAACTCTTGATGATCTCAGAGTGATTTAATTAGGACGGTAAGTTAAATAAAATATGTACGTAAGTACAATCAAGGGGCTTGACTAAAAGTGAGAAATGCGCTGTTCAACGGAACACTTCTAAAAACGCTCACCCCTCGTCTTAACGACAAAATTCCATCCCCCTTGTTCTGCGTATTTGATTAAATTAACTCTTGTCATTGAAGTCTTTTTATTTACTGAAATATTCAATTCGGCATTTAGGCAAGGAATTTCTAACTCGACTCTCTATCATCCTCCTCCTCGAGATTCCTCCTTTGCACTGTACGAGGAAATTAAAATCCTTTTAATTAAAACCACCAGAACTCGGTGCTTTAGGGGTCTTCTTCCAAATGGGAACAGTTGACGACAAGCAATGATGAAAAAAATTCTTATGGTGAAATAAAGGTCGAAGTTACTTCTTTAAATCGCTGGAGTCGTGTCTCCCGGCATTGCCAAAACAAACTCGGGGTATTGTTTCGTTTCCAATTCATTTCCCTCTTCCCCCCCTCCTTGTTTCTCTTATTCGGAAAAACTCCCTCCACTACATGCATCCCTTTCGGATCCCTCAACGCCCTCATTCGCATCTCCACATTCATTTCCGCCAAACTTATGAATATTTTAGCTCAATCAAGTGCAATAGTGCAATTTCCTCAACCACTCCCCTTCCCACACCCACCCTCAGATACGAAGGCCATGTATGCATGAAACGGGCCCCGAACACATTCGAGACCTTGTTTACACATATATAAATCCAATCCTACCCTCGACCCCTCTTGTTCCTCACGTTTATTTTGTATTTTTTCGCCATTTTCATGGTGGGTAGAAAATTGCTTGCAAAAACGTCAATTCCTCCAGCGTGCTTATTTCATTACGTTTTTCATCTTTTTTCACGAAAAATTCTTTTGCAATACCGCGATTCATTTATCGCCATCGTTTGTAGCATGTCCGTTAACTTTATGACCCTGACTACTTTCACAGAGGGTTATTATCGAAAGAACAATGGTTTTACCTCAAAAGAGATAATAATAATCACAGAGTACACACAATTGTATCAAAATAATTCAAGATATCGCACCCGTTTGAAAGCTTTTCAACCTCTTTACCAGCAAATCCATTAAATTACACACACTGCATATGGAATATATGAGAGAAGTGGATTCAAAATATATTTTTAAAACTCATCATAGCACAATGAAACTCATTGGGCATTGAAAAGCAAACACTTGACACGGCATAGGCTTGACACGTCCCTCTGCAGAAATAACAAGACATTAATATCCACAATTTCAAAAGCAATAAATGCATAATATTATCGTGTTTTGCCACGTCGAATTCATCGCGCACAAATAATCTTATTTACCCGAATTGAATGCAGTAAACTTTTATTTTACTTCCGTTGCAAATAAGTCATCATGAAACAGGAAAGATTTGTTAACACACAAAAAAACGAATCCACTAAAAAATTAACGAGAATTTAGGCATCCGTTTCCGGAGTGACCTGATTAGTGACTGGAATATAAACACGATTCTTAATTCCATTCCATTATACATTGTCTTGGTTTTATTGCTGTGAAATACATTAATTCCAGTCGAATGGCCGGAAGTGCCAAGAAGGGATTAAACTTCAGTCGTGGAGAACGTACGAAAAATGGAATTGGAGTTTCGGCACCCAATGACTACAATAACAGCATGCGATAATTAGACCATTGAGAAAATGTGACCCCAAACTTTCAAACCCTCCTCAAATTGTTTTAACATTCTTGTTTGACATTTTTATTTACATATTGTCTTATCTCAAAATTGAATTCTTAAACTACCAGGAAGTAATAAACTCGAAGGTCAAGCCTACTTATTTCCTGCTACCTTCACTCAATGGCAAAAGACTAACAGTAAGCTCGACCCCCATACAATAAACACTGGATGAATTAGATATGTCATAAGGATTAACTAGAACTAGCCTTTAATTGTGCTTTAGCCTACGTTTAAAGGTAGAAACACCTCTGTTCATTAGAACAGGTATAAGGTTCACTCACTTTTTACCAATATTTAAACATTTATGTGTGCCTCAGAACTATTATCAAATTATATGAATGAAAGGATTTTGTACTCTACAAAAATAGGAATAGGGAGCAAGGCCAAACATATTACAGTCAAAGAAATATTTCCTGTTAGACAACGGTTAGTGGTTCCACAAATACTATTTATGCCGTTAGCTCAAATGCGGTCACTGTAAATACAAACGTGTTACACTGCAAGGCTGTTATGTGTCTTCAAAACTTAGAGCGAGGACACCATTACATCATCACATTACACAAATAGATTCAACCACCGAGAGAAAATAAAAGAGATAGTCACAGACAGATTCAAGTAGTCATTCTTCTCTCACGAGATACTATCAGTCATTACACGATCGAACCCAAGCGCCCGAAACAATTTAAATTGATGACTAAAATGTAATGATTTAGTGGAGTACGCCATTTAATAAAAGGTTTATATAGCCATTCATGAGTATGAGTGTTTTCATATGCGAACCAAGATTGCTTTCAAATTCATAGATGAACTAAATGTTTGCATGTTTGCCTAGTGCCCTAACACCCCCTGCCATACTCCTTTGCGGCAACTCGCTTGGTAATGCGTAGATGTGGATGTAATATAGAAGTTTAAAAGTCAATTCCACAAAGGGTGCAGGTACAAACACATCGAGATGCGGTGAGATACACAGTAAATCAGAACAACACGCGATAGTAGACAAAGGGGAGTACAAATAATGGTTCAGGTACCATTTCCTCAGCGAGACATAAAATACCATGCCAAATACTAAGCTAAGACTTAAGCTAGGGAGATTTCATCAAAGTATCGCCATGAAAAATGCACGATTGTGTTCTATCTGATTGGTTGGTGGACTTTGAAACCATGTCAAACTGTTTTAGAGATAGGCGAGGCCAACTCTGTGTTGCAAATACTTTGTGGACATTTATTGTAGTATATGAAGGAAGAATCAAAACGCAAAATGTGGCAATGGCAAGTCTTTAAAATTCTTCCTTCGTGCACGTACAACAAGAAAAGCGTGGACAGATGACTTCAACTTATGAGAAATGGATACGTCGTGAGGTTTCATTAGCGGCACAACACTTACACGGGGAAAATTTGAGGAATAAATTTTTGGCTATAGCTTTCTGAATCTTATGTTCTTTCCTGAAGACATTTAAACCTCAAGGCCAGTCCCTGTTCCAAAATAATTCCAATTCTCTTATGCCTATTTCTCCAATCTCCATATAAGATGTTCGTCTTGTCTCCCTCGCGCTTCAGTTGTTCAAGCTAAGGATAAAATTCAAGAAAACATTCGTATTCTCCGCAAGTAATAAAGGAGAAAATATTCGATTGCGACGCTGATATTAAATGAAAATTTCGGCCAAGCCCCCAATATCCGGAATTGAATATCCCACATTGGAATACTTCGTATTAATATTCATATTCCATCGTGCATGTGGATTCGGAAATGCTCCGAGAGCTGCAATTACGATCTATTCTCAGCGTATCCTCCCATATCGTTTGGGAATGTTCATGTTCACCTTTGTGTCGCGTGTCGGGAGGACATTTGCTCTCGTTCCGAAATAACTGTCCTCTCTGCTTTGCTATGGCACATCGATTAAAATGGCCACGGGGAGAAGTGTGCGTGAGGGTGCGGCCCTCCCAGGTACTTCTTTCATCTTCTCCGAACCCTTCCTACACACAATCGTACTATGTTATTGAATTTTAATTTTTGAGAATTTCCCAAACGAAATAATTATTTTGATGCGCATTTACCACCGATGGTTATTCCAACCCTCTAACATATTCAAATATGTCATTAGCACTCCAGCCGAGGTAAATTAATCCTCTTGTTTTCCTTACTCTCAAAGGATAAATATTTTTTTAAGCATCAAAGGGGGCAGTAGGGTTTCGATGGATCCCTTAGGTCCTCTGCTAAAGTAAATGTCTCGATTTTGAGTCTTAGTCTCGATAATTAATATCATATGATGACAGGTGAATAAGCTGACAACAATAACCTACATGTATAAGTAGAATTAGAAATTTGTGGAGTGTTCCAATTGTCATGTGGTCAAATTGCATTGTAAAACAAAACCTGTGCAGCCACTTCAGTTCGATCTCAGTTTTCCTTTTTCTTAAACTAGCTTCATATCGAAATTGGTCTAAGTTCATCCCACTCTTTCAGCAGCTGAATATAAAGTTCATACAATCAATTTGAGGCATCCAAAACATTTTCATATGAGACGAATATACGTAAAAAGGTAGCTAACAAAAACAACCTCGTTTAGAAGTTTGCTGACAAAAAAACGGATTTTTTAAATGAAAAAAAACGAAAAATATTTAATCGATATCTTAAACTCGTCCAGATGAAAACAATTGCACAAGAAAATTCCACGAGACGAAATTGGAAACCACTGTTTGACACAATTTACCGCGTACTCATGCATTTGGATCCAATAATTTTTTTGTGAGACCAGACTTTTGCAAAATCAAGAATTACAAGGAACAGAAAAGCTTATGCCGTGATATTCCTTTTTTTTTGACTTTAAGGAAGAAGTTAAGTGTATTCGAAACACTATAGGAAATAGAAATATAGCGGGAATTAGGAAGTCAACGGGGAAGTGGCTTATTTTCTAAACACACAAGAAAATACGAGAGCACCAGAGACCTAAAAGTGAGGGGAGAAATATTCAGGGTCAATACAAAAGAAGCAAGAAAGAAAAGGTGTTGCGGTGTGTTCGTAAGTTAGTATTGCCTAGAAAAACTCACCTTCGATTGGAAATATTAACAAACAATAAGGTACTTAAAAAGTGTATTAAAATTTAACACATTTAATGATTTTCTCTAAAATTCATTATTTTTAACTATTAATTCATTAACAGATTTCGTTTGGAAGCACTTAAATCAGATTAAAGTTGAAAAAATAAGACCGAATTTGCCAGATCCTATCGATCGAGTGGCAATAAGTGGAAAATGCATAAACCTTGAGTGACCGGGTCACGTGCATTAATTCAATAACTCGTCAAATTCATATTTTTCTCATAAAAATTTCAGGGATCAGCTCGTAACATACCTCTAGTTAAATATTTGCAAAATTCAACACAAGCATAACTGCAATTCCAACTAGACAACTTTATAGAATTGGTACGACCACTTTCAGTAACTTTAAAGAGCTCCTGCAGCTATTTTTCTCAACCTTACTCCCATCAGTCTAATCTACACTTTTATTTTTCTTACGCAGTTAGGTGGTACATATTTATTACTTTTCTTTCTTTACGTTCGGTGAACGCGCCGCAAGTAACAGTATGTAGAATCAAAATGAAAATGAATTGCATATTTTTTTCGTGATTCTAAATATTTCCCATTAACGCTGATCTGACGATTTAAATATTTTGAAAGTGAGGTGGTTTGAATATATTGCACGTATTTTTTTTATTTGAAGAGAAAAAAAGGAAAGAACTCGAACAGGGAGATCGAAGGGAAATTTAACTTCAAGGGTCTCATCGCCAGACCGTTTTGAACATCAAATACGTGGGTAATTATCAGTGGAATCCATCAGGAGAAAATCCCCCTCTCCGCACTCTTCTGTCCCCACTTGCGTTCAACCCTTCATACTTCCCCAATTTTCATGACCTTTAGTGCAGCCCTCCCTCGCTTTGTTTCACCCACGACTCCCATCTCCCACCTTTCCCAGCCTTCCACTCACCACTCACTTCCCCGGCCAGACGGGAGGGACGTGCCGCCCGGAGATGTCGCTCCCTGTCCGCTACTGCACGCTACCCAGTGGCGTGATACCTACTACTCTCTCTCTCTCTCCATTCCTCCTCTCATCCTCCCACCAACATAGTCCGTATGAAAAACCACTCCCCTCCCCCTTCTGCCGCATCCCCTAACCGTGTCAGCCCATTTCACCCCGTGACGACCAAACTACCCACCCCACACGACTTTTCCACTTCTCGACTCCTTCCATTCGCACAACCCATTTCCATCTCCACCCACACTGCCACCAATATAGTCCGCCCCCTCCTCCTCCCTTATGCTGCCTTTCCTCCCTCCTAAGAACGAGAAGTCCTTCAGTGAAACTAAGAAGCAGTAGTAAGTAGCAAGCAGCACCGCCGAAGACGGTTGCACCCTCGAGTTGTAGGCTTGCATGTGCCGCAAAATATATAAGTAAGCGCAGAGTGGCCAGTTTTTATTCCCCCTGGCTAAGGATGGAGAGAAAGAGCTAAGGGTGCCAAGGGTTGTGAGTAAGAAGCGCAGAGGTATGAGAGGGGGGAAGAGAGGGATGGTTCTGACAGGAGGAGGAGAAGGCGCGGTAACATTATGATGGCGAAGGGAGAGGGCAGGGGGTTGGGGTGAGTTCGGGAGTCAAGACGGTGGAAGGGAAGGAGGCCAAGGGGTTATGAACAAGACGAAGGATTTTGCTCCGGGGGAAGTGGAGGGATGGGGGGCAGAGAGAGAAGGAAAGGTGTGGTCCGAGGGGGAAGGGATGGCGGAGGATGGACGGAGTAGAGAGGGGACCAGGTGAGCGACAAGGGGGTGGATTCTTTTTCCAGGCGTACTTGTCAGGGTTCGTGCGCCCCCTCTCCTTTTGTTGATGTTGGCCTCATGGATGACGTGAGAGAAAGGGAGGAGGGATGGGTTGAGAAGGAAACGCTTTCTATCTTCCTACCCGGAACGAACGTATATAGAGCGTGGGATGGGCAGAAAAAGGCAGGGGGTGGAAAGAAAGAAAGAAAGGGGAGAGAGAGGGTGGCAGGAAACGGAACGTTTTCCCAAAAGAAATTAACTGCTTTCGGACGAAAGGGAAGAGGTGAAGGGATTTTTTTCCGGGAAATCGCGAGGTATTCGGTTAGGAGCACGGGATTTGGGATGTTTGGCTGAAAAAGGGGTTCGCAACGGGGGTGTGGGTTGGAGAAGAAAGGAGGGGAATGGGAGCGAGTGAGACGGAAAGTGATATCGGCGTGGCTTTCGCGGGGGGAGGGGGCCTTCGGAGTGTGGGGGAACGGTGGGGGGAGGGTAGCTTCGTGCGCGGACGAGAAGGGGGAAGCGGCGTAAGCTGAGGAGATGGGCTGATTTCCGAAAGGGGATGGTTTTTATTTCAGCTTGATTGCTCTTTTCCCTTTCGAGTTCCTATTCGGGACGGATGGCCTTTTGAAAATTAGCTCCGCGCGGTTCGGGTCGAGGGAAAGGCAGCACAGATTTATTCTTCTAAAGTTCTAGGAGCATGAATGCCTCTTGATCCGCGCTCAAATATCTCTTAATTGTTTTCGGGCAACAGTGGCGGGTTTAATGGGTAATTATAACATGTTAGTGTTTGGGACTTGAGTGGTACGGATCACGTAAATAAAATCAACCCTCAGCAGGAAACGAGTGGTGAATGAATATTCGAGGTTGCCTGGTTCAAAAAAATTCAAATGTTGTCCTTATACGAACACGTTGAACACTTCGACACCTCCAGTTCATTTTTCATTAAATAAAATTTGAGATTGTTTCCACCAGCATGCGATAATAAATTCAATACTAAAACTAATACTACAAAATGAAAGTGTATATCCCGAATATGAATAGTTATTCTACCGTACAATAAATATTGCAATAAAAAGAAAAACCACGAAATAAATGTGAACGTTCTTTCGCGTGAGTTGATATTGAAAATCATACGGTGAGACTTTAATTGTTCTCGAATATTTTCACATTCATATCAGCAAAATGTTTTTGAATAGTGTGTCATTGCGGAATCTGAGGAGTATTTAAAAGCAAAAAGAGATGGAATGTATTAAATATAACTAACTTGTTAGCAAAAACCTTAATCATTACTGAACGTAAAAAGGAAAAACTTGCTTATATTTATTTCTAATAGAAAGATTAGCAAGAGAGGTTAAGAAAAGACACTATATCCATTCTATAGACGAAAACCAACATTCGAACCAATCAAAGAGTGTCAAACTTCTAGAAGAAGCCAGGTGCCAAGTACCTACAAGATGTAGTGCTACCTATCTTGTATAGAGATTTTTAAAGGTCAATAAATTAGAGTTCATCCCTGTATAAACCTACTAATGGAGGAAAATTCAAATTGTTTACATAAGAAATAATGACATGAGAATAAATATTAATAAAACAAAGGTTATGCGATTTTCCAGAAAGAAAAAGGCTAAGCTAAACATTAAAATAGGAGGGGAAAATATAGAGCAGGTAGAACAGTTTACGTATCTCGGAAGTGTTTTGGACAAACTCAGTCAAAGTGGTAGGGACGTAAGTAGAAGAAGTGCGCTAGGCAAGGAGGCTTTCTCAAAGCGGAGGGAGTTGATGACGGGGAAGTTGAGTAGGGATGTTAAGACAAGACTCATAAAAACTCTGATATGGAGCGTAGTTTTGTACGCCGCGGAAACGTAGTCGCTGAAGCAGGAGGATAGACGTAGATTGGAGGCTTTTGAAATGTGGGTGTGGAGAAGAATGGAGATGGTGAAATGGACCGAAAGGAAAACAAATGAGGAAGTACTGGAGATGGTGGGTGAGGAGAGGGGTTTGTTGGGAGAAATCCTATGGAGGCAGGAAAAATGGTTGAAAAGGCGTATTGAGCGGCAGTGGGATGTTGAAGAAGGTAATAGAGGGGAAAATGATAGGCAACGAGGAAAGGGCAGGAACAGGATAGGGATGTTGGGCGGAATGAAAGGAGGAAAGAAGTACACAGAGATGAAGAGGGATCTGATATAGATTAGGTTGCTGGATTGGGTTTTGTTTGGTGTTACAAAATGTTTATTTAATATTTGTGTCCATCCAAAAACCTACTTTAACTGGTAGATTACCAAATAATAAAAATACTAAAAATAATCCATTCTTGCGATCTCATTTCCGCAATTATTGCCTATTGTGTTCACCCTAAAATAGTTAGTGACAATTTAAACAAATTTTCTAATAAATGGAAGAACAGAAAAATTTTACTGAATGAGAACAAAAAACATTAATCAAAGTTGATGACAGATGACACTTGGATTCTCTAAATAAAAATGTTTTACTTACGGTCTAGGTTTCGTTGCAGCGTAGCTCTAGGTTTACTTGGAGATTTAAGGCTGTAACGAAACCTAGGTCTAAAATTAAAATATTTTATGTGAAATAGTCAATTGTCTCGTTTCATAATACGGGATTTTCACCATGCTATGCCTTAAATTGTGTCCATTTAATTTTAATTGCGTGTGGAATTACAAAGTCAATAATTTCGTTTCATCTCAATATTTTAGGTAAATTCCATTAAGTTTCGTCGGAGACCACAAATTTTATAAATCGTGTTATTTAATAAATCTCTGTGTCTTAATCACAGAACAAAGAAGATCGGCATAGATAATTGTTCCGGCAATGTGAGGACTGAATTCCTTTTTAAGCCAGGTACAAAAATCCTCGCCTGGGTAGAATCATACAACCTTGCTCCTTGCACAACTTCTATCAATGAAGCTCGAACTTTAAAGTAATTTTCCCGCTATTTCTACTTCTCGACTTCTCGCATTTAAATACATGATTTCACTTATATTGCCTTTAAACTTAACAGTAGTATCATTGCTATTAGGTATTCCACCGATTAAGGTTCTTTTTTGGGTGTTCAATGACTAAACACAGGTACATATATTTGTCCTTCCTAAATAAACAACACCTTATACTAAAAAAAAAACTGGTGGTGAGAGGCCGATTCAAAAATGTAAAATAATAACGAGATTCTACTGTAATAGGCCATCAAATGTCAAATAAATTGCATCCAATATTGTAATAACATATATATATATATATATATATATAATGTTATGGTAAACCATTCCACCCGTAATGCACCTGTGAAATTATTTTTAAAATAGTCAAAAGTTCTCAATAAAAAAATTTTTAAATTCACAAATCAACCTCTTGTATTTAGAATTAACATTTTAAATGATTAATGCAGGCAAGAGATTGAAGTCATTTCCTTATGCCAACTGTGCACACGTATTTCTTCAGGTTCACTTAAACTTCAAAACGATTTGATAACAGGATGACATCTGTAAACTACGATGATGGAACAAAAGTAAAAAATGTACGCCGTTCTGGTTATTTGAAACATTATGGGACATTCCTATTCCTAGCTGTAATATTTCGGACTATTTATACGTCGCTTACAGATAGTTTGAACATTGAAATAATGATGGGAATAAGGTAACATTTCAAGAGTAGTCTAGAATACACTAGAGAGTTTCCAATATACCCTGAGGATGAGTGTTTAAGGGTTAATGGACCAGGCATCAGGCCTGAGAGAAAATCCGAATGTGAGAAAAAATATTATCCATAGGAATTTTTTTCATTCGAGACAGTTCAAAGAGCATCTTAAAAAAACATCATAGCCGTGGACTTTAAAGACATTAACAAATCCTCAACATTTTTTTCCGAACGCACTCTTTCCATCTTGGAAGAATAATGCATTTCTATTCCCCAATGCTTTCCAAAAAGGTTGTTGCTCTTTATCGTAATTTTCCTTTTCCTTCACAGTTCCCTAGGATTTTCAGATTCTCTTAAGTCCTGCGTGTACTTTCATCAAACTATTCATTTTGCAAACATTAAGTTCTTCCCCTAACAAATTTATTCCTTCTTAATAAACTTAAATAGCAAGATCAATAAAATCTACAAATATCTTTTGCCGATCATCTCCAAAATATTTATTTTCCCTGCTATCCATCTTTTTTTATCAATGATCGCAAGTATCACCTTGGCTGCGAATAAAATCAAACTTTTTGAACCGCATAGTTTCAAAGGCTTCACTTTGAGGCTTTAACTCTGTACCTCCTCTCATCTACAATAGTACATGTTTGCCATCATGTATATAAGTTTTACTTGAAGACTACGCGAAGTGTTGAAAACCGGGTCGTGTGAATAAAAATAGAATAGTGGAAATCAAAATTGTTAATTATCATTTCTCTTGAAACTATCTTCTCTTCTCTATCTATTTGTTCTATAGCCCTTTCACATAGCTACCTTCCCCTTTTTTGGCATAGGAAAATAATACTGATGCAACAAAATCTTCCGACTAAAATACTCCCTCATGAATACTACTAATTAGCCCATAAAACTCCTTCATTCCGCCTTTTCCTAATCCCTTGGGTGATCCCATTGGGCTGTTATCTATCCCCACGGCTTCATTTGATTTTTACAATTCACATTATATCTCAATGACATTTCTATCGCGCAGTTTAGTATTTTTTGGCCTAAGCTTTCCCCATTTACATCATCCTTTATATCTAATTTTACTAGCTTAGTAACTTTACGTAACAGATATCTAATGCCTTCTTTATGACTCTCTTGAATCTTTTTCAGATCAATCGATTACCTCTTGCCGTATTTTCATTACCGCCAACGTATTTTACATTCTTACTTCCTGATAGTGCTTTCACATTTATGGTCAGCACACTCATATATTCCTTGAAAACTCTATATCCATCTGCGCCGTGTATAAACTCTCCATATCCTTGCACTGCGTATTCCACCGAGCTACCACCAAATGGTGAGGAGTTAAAATCTTCCATCACTTAATGATACCGGAGGTGTAACTCAATTCTGTACATTTTCTATGCAGCGATCATGTGAATAAATACAACTTTGAGCAAATAATAAAAAATCCACCTACATCTTCCTCCAGTCAATAGGAAAAACGGATGTCGTGGCTAAGGGTCGATATGTTTCCCTCTCTGCAAACATCTGATACCCATTTTTTCATCTTCCTTTCATACAGATTGCACTAAAAATAGACGTCTTCGTCACCGAAGCTATACTGTATCCTTTTTGAATGTAATAAAGGTCTTTAACCACTAATGCCACGATAGATATATCTACTAACCTAATTTTACCTCCCCTAGTAGAACTACTCCGCTCAGAATCTAAGCTTTTCAAAATTTGAAAAGCTCTCTGCTACTCAGAATGTAGACAATTTTGTACGACCCCAGCATGACTTGCCCTTGGTGCTCACTTTTTCGTGTTCACTTCCCCTGAGCAATTGGATAACATACACTGATAGGTCTTTTTGCAGATGATTCATCCATCCACGTTCACAGAGAAACCCCAAAGAGTCTATAACGGCTTCGCTTTTAGGTGCTGAGGATCAAGCTATGTCTATCAAAGATGATCTGTGAGTACTCCTCACGACAACCACGACAGAGTGCTCCAGAAGTGCTCAAGTCGTCAAAATAAACCTCGAAAGAGTCGCCATATCATGGTCAACCAATAAAAACAACCTAGGTCAGAAGTCTTTCAAGTCGGACAGAAGGGTTTCATTGGAAACTAAAACGAACTTAGTCTACCGCCGTTTGTGAACTGAATGATACCACGTTCTACCCACCTCTAATTTACATTTAAAGGGACATCCAAGTACGGGCATTACCTCGCCATTACATGGAGTTTACAACCTACAGATAACATATGGCCCTGCCTTATCGTTCAGCTTAGCCAAACAGATAACCGTCCAGCGACTTAAGATGAGGTGACGTAAAATTTTTGTCACATATAATGCGCATCCTGCTAGCAGAATTCCGTAATACCAAACTTCGAAGTTATAATGCTCCGAAGTCACCGATGACCATCCTAGGCAAAACATTTTAATGATACCACCACATATCTTCTCAAAGTTATCTCAATGGGTTTACTCTCGTATCTGGGAAAAATACGCGTCCGCTGCACTGGCCAGGACACTTTTAGGCACAGCTGAGGCCCGGATTTTATGAGATTTTCCACATTCTAGGAACAGCCGCTGCAGGGCAAGCCCAGAGAGGCGCCTCGAAGTGAAGAGAATAAACGGACTAGATCGTGATTATCGTACTGTTATGAATTTCCTCGATTTAATGCAACATAAATGTAATTTAATGCATTGATGGCGATTTTTGAAAGTTACATCCAACTCTCTCAAAATATTACATATACATAAGGATTTATACGAACAAGTTGTTTCATACACAAGAAATAATAACAAAGCCATGTCATTTTAGATGATTTAAATATTTGAATGACAATGAAATTGTAATCATCGACAAATTTTAGATAGTATAAATTCCTTCTGAAACAATATTTCTAGGATTGGTACGGTTGATATGAGAGAAAGCTCCACAACACACGACGTTTTGTCGAGGTAAACTCAAATTACACAGACTGACCTCGAACTTCGCACATCTTCGCACACCCTTTCATGATTTTATGCGATACATATTCATGATACGGGGTTTTCTTAACATTAGAAGTTTAAGTTAATGTTTTTTTTTATTTTTCCAGTGATTCACCAACATTCATTAATATTTCCTACACTTTTTTCACTCCCATTTTATATAAATTAAATTTTCCGTGAGGATATTTTTTTATTTTTCATTCATTCTATTCGTATTTTCAACATTTTTCGTTTCCATTGTTGCATTAAAAAATGTAGTTCACCATTGTATTCTTCCTCTCGGGAAGCCCAAAACATCCTCTTCCTATAGAACATTTTTGAAGTTGTAACTAGTTTCTTCTTTTTAGTTTTAACACAGATAATGGCAGTTATTTTTTAAATGAGACAAAATAGATATCCATGTAGTATATAAACTTGATATTTTCAGCATTTCATGTAAAGAAATTGTTACTTTTCTCATAATATTTAAATTGCGCATTTTGTGTTGACCTGATGCCATTTCATTCCCATATTTATTTCTTCCTTCAGATGTACCAGATTGCTTCATCATATCATCCATTTATCCTTATTTTACTATGGCATCACTCTTCATGGCCATGTATTAACGTCAGTTCGTGCATCCAAATTCCGTATTCTTCAAATCTCACTCCAAATCTTAGAGCTATAATAAGTTGTACCGGATAGAGAAATTAAGCGATGCATCAGTCAATCAAAATTGGCCTAATATTAATATATCATTGAAAACATTTAAAAACAATACTCACTATGGTAAGATTTTATAGTATATTTTCTTTAAAACTTCTCAGCCTACATGAATTAACTTAAGAGACCTGACATACGAATAAATTACTAACGTAAGTAGAATAAAATAAATGAATATGAAAATAAAATACTACTCTGAGTCAAAATTAGCTCAGATAAAATCTTATTGGAAACTCAAGAGACATTATTTAAATTTAAGAAAAATTAAAGAATTATATTCTTGAGTAATAAAAAGTATATTAATTCCCTATCAATACTGAAATATTAGTAACATTTTTAATTGCATTGCCTAAGCGTCAAAATCGATGATACGATAAAATATATTTGTTGAAATTTAACAGTTATAAATCAATACCATATATTTTTACAAAATCAATTCTACATAGCCTATAAAAAACAAGTAGAATATTGATAAGGTTACAACGTAAATGTGCAAAGTAACAAAGCCAATTACAGTTGAATTAATGACAGAAAACGTTCCCCTTTAGATTGTTTTTTTCGTATTAGGTTAAGAGTTTTTTCAACTTCTATAATTTTTGTTTGCAATAATATAACATGATAAATGGTTACTTTGTTAATATTATAATAATAATCATAATCATATAATTATAATTATTTTTAGCATCTTCCCTTAATAGTTTGATGCCCTGTAATCTAACTCAGGTATATATATATATATATTATTAGGTAATCTACCGTTTAAGGTAGGTTTTTGGATGGACACAACTACCAAATAAACATTTTATATATCATATATATATATAATAAAATCCGTTCTAATTCAAATGTAAATAATTTAAGGTTGAAATTAAATGAAAATTAAGGGAACGCATAATTGATCAATGAGTTAGTATTATTAAAAAGAAGAGAAATTCAAACTTTTCATAACTATCATTCGAAAATGAAACAAACTAAGTGTTGTGAATATCGGTAAAGTGAGTGAACCAAAATAGACAGAAATTTTACTAAAAATCGAAGACGAGGATGGGTATTTTGCAAATTTCATCAAAATCTGGTGCCATCTATGAACTAAATGCTTCATCTTCAAGGAGAATTTGTTGAAATGCCGTTTGTAAGGGTTTTTTGCATGGCAAAAAGCTATCAATGAATCGATTAAATAATATCTTTATTTTATGCTAATAAAAATATGACTAAGTGTGGGGTATGCTGTTAATCACACCCATATTAATGAGAAATGGCTATGCGTGAAATATCAGATACCGTATCATCACTCAAAATCTCCATAAATTAAATGCGCCATTTTGAATCGATATTCTTGCCAGCATATTTCCCACTTTCTAAGTGTAAACAAAATCAAATCTCTTCCTTAAAAGGATCCGTCCGGTGGCGTTGCAGTTGATTGCATTAACTTAAATTAACAAATGCATTTGGAATCACCTTCAAAATTAATCCTGAGAGGTCCACATCATCATTTTTTTTCATCCATTTAGATGTTAGCAATACAAAAATATGCTACAATGCAGACCTATCAAATTCCCTTTTGACCAATATCTGTACTTCTGTAGAAAATCTTATGTCCACTTCTTCCGAATTCTGATTCGTTTATTTTTATCACTTTTAACAGTGTATTCCGCACACCTCTGTCTTGCCCACTATTTCCGATATCCGTGTATAGTTATCACACCGGGCAATTAACATGTTCATGATTATGGGGAGTAGCTAATTTTTTATTCTTTGCGATTAGTTCCTTAGAAATACCATCAATTAACCCCCTAAGAAGTCTCACTATGGTAAAAGGAGAGCATTGTATACGTCTTTTGAACGAACAATTTTGCTAATTCCAAAAATATGAATAACTAACTTATTAATACGCATTCCGTTCACAAATACACACATTCATACGCCTATGTTACATCATTAAGAATTGAAATTTCAACAGATTTGGTCAATAGATTGCAGTGTGCTTTAATTTGTATCTATTTAAACTACATCCCTAATATTCACAGAAATACCAAATCTCATCATTTTCATATTTTTGCAATTATGTCCAAAAGAATAGTTTAAGGATTCAACTTGGTAGGCCCGTAACACTTTTTCAAAAATAAATGTTTGAACTGGAATGAAAAGTCGGTATTTGTTTGGAGTGTAATTTGAACCTTAATAAGAATCCTCTAAGCCTGTTCCTTCTATTCACCGAAGTATTTGGTCCGTACATTGTGAATACAGCTCTTAAATATAAAATAAACAACACCATGAAAAGATAAAAACTTTTCCAAACATGCTCAAATATTTGAAAGAGGACTCAATTGTTTCTTTAAGTATTAACCCATTTGCTTCTTACAGTAGTCCCAACAGTTTTTTAATCATGTGTAACGCAAGAAAATTATGGATAAAAGAGCTTAAATATTTTGTATGAAACTTATGACAATGGCTAGTACTATATAAACGAAAAAGGCTGATATGGAAATTTCAACAGACCACATGAATACTTGAACACGACAGGTTACTATTTACACCTGGAGGTAGCTAAACCTTTTATACATAATAATAACGAATACAAATATTGTCTAAATCACTTGATACATTAAACATAACGCACTCATTTAAATAGTTTCATAAAGGTCTAAAAGAATACTCTCACTGAGTTGAATTTCATGTATACTATCATGTAATTTTTGCGATCAATTTTGTATAAGCATCTTATATTTTTCTTAAAAGACAAATATAATATGCACACTTCTCTAAAACAAAATTACTTTAATTTCATACCAATTTGACTATTATACATATCGATAATCTTGAATTCATGAAAAATATTCCTCTCAAAAAGGTAATTTTTTATTGCACGAACATTATCATTGCAAGTTATTTGCTTATATTGGGCCTTAAAGCGCTACTCCTGCATTCCTTAGTATCACTTGAAGAACATACAAAAAAGTTGGTAATGAAAGATACTATAAGTAAGAAAGTACTTTACCATATGGATGACATTGCATATGTTGGGCCGTGGATATTTTACATATTTTCTTTAACATGGTCTTATTTCTTTCCTAATAAATATCCGAAAGTTTAAATACAAAAGAAATATACAAAACTTTTCATTGCCCCATAAAGGTCATTGACAACGAATAAATAATTAGAGATATAATGGAATTTTCCCTTGCAAGGTTGCACATTCTACAAATGAAACAATTCTCTCATTTTGTACACTCGAACGTGCTTCATGAATACTGAATGTAAAATTTAATCATACAGCTTTAAAATTTTGCGCAGCAATGAATAGTTTTTCCGAAAAATAACCAATTCAGGAGGAATACTCATCATAGTATTATTATTCTAATGATCCTAAGTCCCCTGACATCATCTTATGTTATTGCAGCAGCATTTTAATCGATGGAATAAGCATTGCAGCTATACAATTTAAAGTATGTACTGAATGCCTTCGGCTCTGCCACTTTTAAAAACGAAGTACCAGTTGGGACAAATTGGGGTTGAGTTCTTCGGTTTGAAGTATTTCTTTGCTGCATAAACTGGAGTTTGTTCTGGTGACATATGTTCAAGATCGCTATGGTGCATCTTGTAAAGCTTGCACTTGCGGCCCGAAAGAGTCGATCACGTACGTGAGCTTATTATGAGAATAACATCTTCCTCGCATTCACGACGTCAAAACCCGAAAAGGTTTCCAAAATGGGGCATCATTGAAAAACGTTAGATCGGATTCCGGAGAAAAAATGGCATTTTTTGTCTAATCCGTGTGAAACCAAAGAAAAACCTGTCTCATTTAGATTGCTCAAATGCTCGCTAGCATAATCAACGAGGACAACCGACTGATTTAAACGATCCATACGACTATGAAATAACCGACGCACATGCTTAAATGGCCATTGTAATACAACCAAGTGAAATTCATTGAAAATCGCGTATTTGGCGCGCTTTAATGACTCATATTTCATTCCCGTGTGAACTGTACGCTCCGAATTTCCACAAGTCGAACATCGAACCTGAATAATGCGGTAGCATTGCAAAAACGGTCAACATTCCGAGAATTCCCCCTTGTTCGACACCCTGATTTCCCCCCCTTTCCATCGCCTCAATATTCTGCAAAATTCATTTGGCATTCAATGAACGTCTAATTTCCTGCAATCTAAAACATATGTGCTTGAACGACATTGGGGTGTTTGCGTGCGCTCATCGCCAGTCAAAATTCTGCTTTTGGAAAGAGGAACGTTGGATCTGGGATTGAGCTATACGCTGCTACGTGGCCAGCTATTTTGGTCACTCACTCCTCTTTCCAATCCACAATAGGGATTGGATCTCGCCTGTCATTTTGCAAGTAATCACCAAAGCAATCCTATGACACAAATACACGCTGTTTTAACATACTAAAAACTGATACTGATTCATTAAGATTAAATCCCCACAGAAAACTAGGCGAATAAGGTACTCTAGACAGGAAATTCATTTTTCTAAACGTTAATAATAACAGAGTCCAAATGTACTGAATTTATGTTGATAAGCAATATTAGATTAATTCAATTTTAATTTTATCAACTGATTGTTATCATAATTTTCAATTTGAAAATTCAACTCATTCACAAATATTCACATATGCGATTTATTTGTAATATTTACAAAAATTGTGTTGCGCACGTTGCACCCCTTATCTCTTAACTGATCCACTTAAGTCGGTGGAAAACACAATTTTACTTCATTTTGCATCATTAATTTAATGATTACACCGCATAAATGCTCCCTTTTGGACATATCTTCCAAAATAAATGTCTTACATTCAATTCAGAGATGTGAATACCCATAAAAACCGTAGGGAATAGGCTGTCAATATTTCCTTTTTATGACAATTATCAAGAGAAATATCAATTGATAACTTAATTAAGTTTTATTTTTCGATTTAATCTGTTTCTGTAAATATATGAAATTTTTAGATTTCCAAACGGAATTTCAACCACGATAGAATATTCATTAGATTTTATTGAAGATGTACACATTTGAAAGAGCAACTATCAAAAACTCTCTGCTCTGTATGCGTTGGTGAACACCAGGTAACTAAGTTAAATTCCACACATCTTAATCAAGTGGAAACGAGCCTCATATTTTAACAGCAATTCTATTGAGACACACAAGGTGTGTCCGGAAACCTGTCTAGAACAATGAGACCTTAGCTCTTTTCTAAGTATGCCCCGTGGGACCTCACACACTTATCCCAGTATCTCTTTCACTTTTCAAAACAATAAGCAAAGATAATTTTTCGGAATGGCTCTCAGCTGCCTCATATATGTCTTCGAAGAACAATTAAGCAATTGTGTTCCACTGGCTGAGAACAATGCACATTCATTTCGGCGGAAGCCATGTCATTTCTAACCCTGACGATTATCTAATTTTTTTTTCATTCCGACAAAGTTGTGAAAACAGTCTTTGCACTCAAATTTTGAAGTTTTAAGACGTCAATATGAATTGAGTTCAACCATTGATCTTGTAGTCACATGCGACAAAAAGTTAATTCTATGTTCGGTATGATGAATAAAATAGAACGCATGAAACCCTGGGTAATTACAAGTATTATACAAGGTGGCTTAGTACGATAACTACAGCCTACAGCCACTATTACGAAATTACATTATCCCACTGATAATTTCACGCTTAAAAATGAGAACACGGGTGCGCACTACTCTATTTCCAGAGCGCACAATTTCCTGATTCTTGAATCCTTCATCAAAAGTCAAATAAAATGACCTTATGTTCCGCTAGAAAAGAAACTAACAATGTAAGAAACAAGTGTAGTTCAGGAACTTAAGAGTTTATCAAACATAGGCATACATATGCAAATTGTAATATTTTCAGTGGAAATGCTACCTAAAATCCAAGATATTGTCTGAATTTATTTCACTGACTAATTATTAATTACATAAACTGCAATGCATTAAATTTCACGGATAATTATTGTTTTTTTATTTTTACGAGTCTCACACTTTATACATTCATTTTCTTCCGCTAAACCGAGCCTGTTGATCGAGTACTTAAAAATATACCAATTACGGTGCATAATAGATTGTATTAACAAACTAAATGAGCACATTTCAAGAAACTGTAACAGTAACTTTAACGGAGTCACCCGCTATGTGTGCATTATAGTGCAACCATTTCAGAGAGTAAAAATCATTCGTCTTGACCGGGATTCGAACCCGGATCCCTTGATATCCGGCCGAGAGCTTTAACCGGATATCGAGGAATCCGGGTTCGAATCCCGGTCAAGGCGAATGATTTTTACTCTCTGAAATGGTTGCATTATAAATGAGCACAGCTAAATATAATGGCCTTTGCTTGACTCGGTTACAATAAGGACTTGTAGGTCATCTTTTCAGTTACAGATATTTAAACATGCAAATATTTGTATGAATGGTCCTGGGATTGATTCCATGATATCAGTGTGTTCATCACACCGTCTCCATTCAATTGCAGGAGACAAATTAAAACAACTTCACTAAAAAAAGTCAAGTCCCTTCAGAAAATTAGAAATATTTTCTCAATAATTTGCACAAATTTTTGATGGCGATATCCCATTTGAGTTCCGGTAAGCCCAAGGAAGTCTCGCAGGCATAATCTAGAGGATACCCCAACTTCCGCCGACTTCCACGGCCGAAATCCCACAGTGTCCGCCAGTGCATCCGCCGACTCGACCGGCGATTGGCCGACAAAATTAAAGCCCTGATTCGACCCTCTATAAGACGTCTTCCCATGAGCCGCCAATCGCTAGTGGCTTTGTGCTCGAGTGTATTATCCGCATAGAGGGGGTTCCACCGACCCCCATCCCCTCGGGCACTTCTATCTGTGATCCCCATCCGCGTCCGAGGGGGTTGCGCTTCTCGCGCCAGCCGACCGACTCCTGGTGCTCTACTGACCTTCCTGCTGCGTCGCCGCGCCGTAGAGGAACGGGGTGACCCCCTCGCGGCAGAGCCCTTCCCGGCAGCCAGCTCTGTCCCCTCTACACCTTCCGCCGCCGCCCTCGGCAGGGAGCGGAGGCCTCGCGGTCTTCCTTCGGGAAACACCAAGGGGTTCTCCTCTAACTCCCGCCGCAGACTTCTCCTCGATCGCCGGTGGGGGGAGGGGACAAGGGAACACCACCGAGCAAAAACAAATCACCACCGAGAACTAACTACGACAACAGAGAACGTCCCTTTTATATGCGCGCTCTTCGCCGGAACCAAAACCTCCTTCCCTCCGAAGGAGAGAGACAAAAGAGCGAAAGAATCGTATCTGGCTTCCTCTTCGCTTTTCACCTTTTCTTATCGGACCTCTCTCCTTATCTCTCTCTCTCTCTCTTCGGCAGATGGTTGGAACTCGACACGGGAACAAGGATACCCGTCGGTATGCCTCTCGATCTTCCCCGGTGGGTTTTCTGAAAATGTATTTCGGGTCGTATGGTCGCGCGTGTGTGTCGGTTTGTGTGTATATAGTTGTGTGTGTGTGTGTGAGTGCGTGGGTAGGTGGGTGAGTGAGTGTTTTTATAACGCCGCTGCTTATCTCCCCCGCGGTAGACGGCACACGTTCAGAAGCACGCAGCAGACTGAAGGGAGGCGGCTGTTTCGAGTCGAAGGTGGGGTGGGGGAGGATGGCGCGCCCCCCACCCCTCTCCCGAGGCCCCTCCCCCCTTGCTTCTTCTCTCTTCCACCCTCGGCTCTCTCCGCGGCTCCACCCGACGGCACGGCGAATCCGTCGTCCCCACCACTCCCCCACCCTCCTAAACCCCCTTCTCCCCTCCCCCTACCCCCTCCCGCACCTCTCCCCTTCCCTCGGTCTCCCTCCCGCCTTCCCACTCCACCTCGAATGCCGAAAACCCGCGCGTCCCCACCCCTCCGGCCGTTTCCCAGCTCTTCCCCTCCCATGGTTACCTCCGCCCCACGCGAACATCCAACATGCACTCGACGTCTTGCCCCTAGGCCTCGTGCGGTACAGACACGATATGCGGGTTGCATACGATGCGGGCGCGATCTCGGGGTTGACCTTCTCTCTCCATTTCAGTCCATACCCATCCAATTCCTTCCTTCCTGCAACACTCCGTACATCGCCACTTCCCTCGACACAACGATAAGATATTGTGGATCGTAATTCCTAATTTGACAAATGCCACCTTGAAATCGACAGCTACGGATATTATGATACCGCATAAACGCTGTACCAAAAGAATGAATTTCTCGGTTCAGACAAAGACAAAGTTTCAATTGAAAATGTTCAAAAGCATTGCAAAATCCATACTTAACTATGATCGCCACAAAATCGCCTGTTACTGATGTGCTCACAAAAGAAGGAATGTTCATACTTAAGGTGAAGTGAGGGATTAAAATGGAAACGAAAGGGTTTTTAATCGGAAATTGATTATATATCAGCACTTGAAGCATCTTGATAAATCAATACCTCACAAATTTCGTAATTAGTGTGGATCCTGAGTCTAGACTACTTTTTTCATTGGCATAGGATACTGCAAGTTACCACTAGGATGTGTGGCAGAGGGTGATTACATACCAGTCAACGCTTGCCCTAAAATACCTTTCCTTCCTAGCGCGGAGGGACATCGTTATTCAGATTCCATATCGTTCGTGTATAAAATGACATCGTTAGTCTATCTGTTCACACTTTATGTTTCTTACTTTATTGAAATTATCTCTTCTACCATAGTATGATGATATAATATATTTTCAACATCACTGCTAAAGAAACGTCCTTTCATTTATGCAAGAGATTCATTCTGTAATTTAACCTTAGTTTAGTGAGTGACTTCTAGCTCCCCTAATAGTTTTGCTATGCTAAGCAGTTTTACAAATCCTCCTATACACTGAAAGTGATTGTATATGGCAATCAATGGAATTTCATGAGAATCCTATATACTAGTAGTATATTCTAAATGAGGCTTAACGAACAAAAGATAATATTTCTCTTTAAACCTTTCATCTCGTTTTCCTAATACTCTTCAAATTAATCCTTATCTTTAGTTGACTTCACCATGTAGTCCCTGTATGTGTTTCACGCAGGAGAGGTCGTGAATGAGGTGTACGCCTACTACGAATCATCACCCAATCAGAATCTTCGACTGGTATGGGTAAAAGGTTGAACATTTCAATAGTTTAGTTTAGGACAAATAATATTAATGAAATGAAGTTTGTCACTGTTCTTAAATTTCTGTTCTGATGCAAAACTCTTTGGCACGGTATATTCTTGGAAGATGTATGAAACTTCACAGTCCGCAGAATGAGTTGAAATCGAAAATGTTGTTTCTCTATTTCCAACTTCCTTCAAAAGAGTATATTTGTAATTACAGGCTACGGATCTTTCATATTAGCAATATGTTACCGAGTTAATCTCACCGTACTTTCTCATTTCCAATATCTTGGTATGCACGCCTAATCGTGCCCACTCCTATGTCATGATAGCATGCCCCTTCCATATAGACTGGAAATGAAGGTACGTGTTCACATTAATAACTCTTTTCGAGAATTGGAATTCGAACCTGCCGGATGGTTCACCCACGCACAATACGACATCAAAATGAACGAATGAGTTGCAGCATTAGACTATAGGTGTATTCTAAAGATACAGTTATATTATTGAAGTAATTACTTTAAGAACTGAAAAATTCAAATTAAAAATATGGATGCGTCGGTGTAAATGAATAAGTTAATGAAGTAAATATTCGACTACGGTACCGATAAATGCTCCAGAGAAATATTTGTGTATTTTAATAAATGAAGACTGAACTATCTAGTGAGTGCTTTCTATTGTTATAGGCTCAACAACTCAAGTTCATGTTCATTATTTATTTTATTTTGAACACAATCCCAGGTAGGTACCTGATGAAGACGCCTAAGCGTTGAAACTAGTTGTACGATAATAAAGAACAGTGGATGCATATATTCTATTCCTAATAAAATAAATAATATCAAGTGGGTATTTATAAAACTCTTCTTTTTCACTGCCCAATTCAATTGGTGGTCCGTACTTTCCCTTGGATCCAAAACAGCCTCCGCTTTCAATCAAGTCACAGGGCCCCAAGTATCTTAGATTAAATATTAGTCGTGACGGAAAATAGATATTAGCGAACTATCAGAGAAACGTTAACAGGATTAGAATCAAAGTGACATTGAAATGGAAGCATAGCGGCAAATGCAATAACTAATCCAGTAATGGAAAACGCTGTCCTCAGCAATAAGTGATCCAACGCAAGCAACCTCCCTCCTAATCCATGTCATGGCAATCACTTTCCCCAGAGAGTCGATGCACTGTAGGATGAGGGGTTGCTCAAAATATGTGTGCACCTCAAAGCACAGAAGATGTCAATCAGATTAAAATCGAGAGATCATCACGAAGTAGACTGCCTGTTTACTAATTGCTTCACTTGGTCTGATAGGTCATGTAACATATAACCTGGGAGGACATTCCACACCGTGGGCCGACGCCATCAGGTTACCACCCTTGGTACCTACCGGCGGGCCGCATATCGCAATTGCATCCATCCCAAGTCGTGCGATCGCACCAGATGCAGAACAACGGAGTCCATTAGGAATAGCCAACCAAGCCCTTTCACCGAGGCTCTTTCGGCCATGGGTGAGATTCACGGGACTCAAACGAAGCAAAGCATATGAAGAAAATGATTTCCAACAATTGGTTACGAGGAGACTGTCATCCATTTTTTAAATTGTTCCCTTAAAAAGCAATCTTCTCTTAAAGAGCTATTAGTAACTAAAATTGGGTTAATAAAACAATCGCCAAACCTGCATATATCATTAAAATATTTGCTTTTTCAGAGCCACCGTTGGAAGTTACCAAGATCCTTTAATTCTCCTGGGAGAAATGTCATTTAAATCTCTAGATCTTGCATTTGGGATCTAAAGTTTCGTTTTTATGATCCGTAGTATGACGGAGTTGGTCATTTATTTTTAACGGGATCAAAAAAGACACTTATTTCCAATTTATGCAAGAGACCAAATTTGTAATTTGATTGGTTTTCAGTGAGTGGTTTCCAACCTAGTTCTGTTAATGATTTATATACGCTACAACGGCTATCATAAAAAAATTGAGCAAAACTATCTCCTCTTCACCTCTAATGATCTAATTCAGAAATTAAACGATTTTTAATAGAATTAGATATTTATTACGCATTTTTACCCGTACTCATATTACATTAAAATAATCAATATAGCATGTAATTTTTCTAGCTCACATTGCAAGACAAAAAGCCCAAGAAATTGTTTATTACAGAATAGCGCTATCCAATTCGTTACTTGAGTCTCATTCATGGCAAGCAGAAGTTAATAAAAAAAACTCATCTTACTGTTTCAGACGGATACTTGTTCGTTCTTTCCAGACAAAAGAATAATTCGATACAGAAATTATAATTTATATACACCGGAGGGCAAATTATAACTTTTATGCACTTATATTCTTTTATGTACTCACTGTTATGGTATTTGCCTATCTCATCAATTGGTATTAATGCTACATAACAGATTAAGCATATGAATTTGTTAAAATATAATTTTGAAGTGATTACATTGATTAATAAAGCTATTTTATGGGGCCCGCATTATACAAGATCGTTTTGAAGTATTAGAGAATGAAAATATCTTCTTTGTGCAAGTTATGAAAAGGGATTTCACCTTAAGATCATTAGATTCTTTCAATTTCAACATCTAGTTTAAAGTGCACTAATTAAAATGAGCTAGTGGGAAAAAGATCAAACAATAAGAAGTATTAGAATATTTTTCACAATTCCACTCTTGAATAGCAAACGCTCAGGAGATTAAGAACTTTATCCATGAAAGATGTGAAGGAAATCTAATCTTGCCTACTTCTGCAAGCGAATTATTCAGTGCCGGGAAAATCGGATGGCTAGAAGTATGAACTATTTCCGAGAACTCGTGGTTTGTATCTAAATCGCTCTTGATCCTAAGGAGGATAAAGTCTTGGATGGTCTCATGTTAATAAATAACAATCCCAAAGTTCTCAGTCGCTTACAATCGTTATTTTGTCGGTTATCAACGCAAGTAACTGTAAGTTCAGGACTCCGGTGAACGAGGCCAAAATAAATTAAAAAGATCTTATGAGGTGAAGAGACGAGTAATTCTAATAATTATATCTGAAGAGTAAGTGACAGAGAAAAGGCAGCATGTTTTCAATGAGGGATGGGAGTTTTCAAAAGGGATGCTCTCAATTAATCACATCGAGGTCACAACCACGAATACGAAGAATTTTTTCAATCGCGAGATTATGATAAATTGGATTTTCTTCATGAATTCGGTTCGTTCGATTTTGGTGGCCCAAACTTCAAATACTTTACGAGCCAAAATCTCAGAATAGTGAAGAATGGATTCATGATTTGTTTTTGTAAGTTGATGCTTATGTTCAGACCTTATTTCCTTAGCCTACTGTGAGGAAAACATTTCAGAATGCGTGCAAAATTATGCACGCATTGCAAATATAGTGTTTTTCGTTTTTATACAATTTCATCTTCTCACCTAAATTTAAATGTCATTATTTTTCACTCGAAAAAATCGAAAGATTCAAAGTAATCGGGCTTTTTTTAACAAGTTTCTAACGATATATCAAAATATTTCATAGAATTCCTCTTATTTACGATCATGAATCCCTTGTTCGGTTATTTGTACTTTTACATACCCCCCTGCCGTCGATTATCATTATTCATTTACACCACGTTCGTCCTCTTTTCTATCAAGTCTTTTAACATCTTAATACACTTCGAAATTTCGTCACAACCTTTCCCAATTTTTTTCCTATTTCGATTGAAACTTTCTCTCTTTGCCTGTAAGATTTTAAATTTTATCATTAATCTTATTGGTCTTGTTCAACCTCCTCCCTCAAATCTATTCTAACACAAGACTTCAAAAGCCTCTCATCTACGCTCATATTTGAGCCTCACAGGCCGGTTTACTTATCCAACGCCCTTAGTAATATTTCTTATCTGTCTTTGACATGCTACGGCAATCAGCTATTCTAATATCAATGTTCCCCTTTTTACAAGTGCTTTATTTACCAACGAAATTATTTTCGTGTTGTCCCCTTTGCCCTCAAATATCTATATGAATACCAGAATTGCTCCACTCCGTCTAGTTCCTTCCTGATATAATGCTTAACTAAGCTATCTCCTTATAAGTATTATAATTACTTTGGTTTTTCCGGGGTATATCTCCATCATGCACCGTTTGCATTGTTTTTGAAAAGCACATCAATAACTGCAAACCTATTTCTCTTTGATAGCCTCTGCTCGATCAAATAAAAAGCCAAGTTTTTCCCATCGTGTCGAGTTTCCTTCCTCGCTCATGCCTTTACTGTAATAACGTAATCATTTCCTCACCAAATAAATATGGAAACATTTTTTAGCTTCTGAAATACTACTAATATTACAGTGTTTTTCCCAAAAATAAATAGTATAAATGCGGGAAAAAATCATTTGCCGATTAAATAGCATTTTACTAAAGTTCTTCGAAATAGCACCTTTCTGCATCAACACACCGATACCATCGCCTATGTCTGTCACGTACGAATATCCTGTATGTATGTATGTATATGAAATATGACATTCTAGCACTACTCTGTATTCTCTCTCAACGTTTAGAGTCAAATATTACTCTAATTTTAAAGTCTGTTTAAAAAGCAAACCGTAATCTAGAAGCGTCCTCAAAGGAATCGGGCGATTATGAAACAACTCAGCCGATACACTTATTAGAAGGTACAAGAAAACTTTTTTGTAACTGCATCTGATAAAGACGTTAGGACAATTAGAGATTTAGCATAAATTTTCAAAACTCTATTAACACAAATACTTTTTTATATACACATTGAGATATTAAAAATATATAAATTACGATTGGACAAATAGTGTTTAAACAGTGTTTTACTTTATGGAATTTTAAATATGTTGTAACCTTATGGAAAACAACTTTATTGTGGAAAAAAATCTGCTCTCTTTGAGTACATGACGTGTAACATCAAAATTAATCTAAATCTTACAAAGCATTTACATGTCTGGAACTTATATTTATCTGATACTCATTGTCTTCATACAATCTTAATTCACTATTTCAAATCCAATTTCAAATAATATAGTCATAAAATATTTCCAACATCATTTTCCTACCGCTAACCAGGGGAAAACTTATTTTCATACCGTTCCTTCGATGAGTGCAAATGCTTTATAATATTTACATTTACGCATTCCACTCAAAAATAAAGTCTACAGTAGAAAGAGGAGACTAATTTGATCAGCTAGAAACTGGATTTTTGCTATTGCATTTTGGTATATATTTTCTTATGGAACCTATAGTATCTTGAGTATATTAAAACATCAACTCGATTGGGTAATAATGTTGATTTGTACAAGGAGATTTTGTAGCAGTTGAAATATTTAATATAAAAATAGCAAAGTACATATTAGCGGCGCAGAACTATTATAACCCGAGTGATGTAAGATGCAAAAGGAACCTTCCATATTTGTAAGATGTATTGCATTAGTTTATATGCTTGTAATGAGCCCCCTACTTTGATGCATTTGTTAAGAGATTCCGTACAAGAATATCTACACTATAGTTGCGCACTTAGCCAATGTGACCAGCGCCAGAGGCAGGGAAGGAAAAGGCTTGCGTAGGTGAAGCACTACTTTGGAAGTTGGGTTTTCGTAGGTGAGCGGAGGAGAGAGTATCCTTGTAGCAAGCCCTACCGCGAGGGAGATGAGGGGGACGTTTCCTCCAATGGAGACACCTGCAGTTTCTCACTGGATGATGGTGCTCAGAAAATCACACGGCCAGTGTTTTGCTGACCACAGGCGTTTGGATTTGAACCCACGACCCTACCATTGACAACTAAGTGGCCTGTACCCACTACCAGGCACAAGAAAATAGATCGAGTAGGATTGATAAAGGGGTACAGTATTTTTAATACCACAACTTCCAAGACCATACATTAAGTCCATAAGTAATTCCTATGTTTATTTTTTTTCGCCATAAGAAAGCAATATTATAGTGCCAATGTCACTACCATCTGTAAATATATGTACTGAGGAAATAACTTGAAGTACTTCCGCAGTGAAAACGTTTTAAGAGGAATTAAGAATTTGTAGTACACATTTTCAATATCAATACAGAAGCAGCATATTGGCAACCATTCTTTCATAAACATAGCCTTAATGTAGTAGTAGTTTTCTTTCTTCTAGCAAATTCAATTTATATCATAGTTAAGACAAAAGAACGCGTCTACTTGAACGGTAACAATGGTGGATTTCTTTGATAAAAAGAACTTGGTTTGAATCCCATTTATGAATATATTTCTATATATTATTCGAAATAGGTAAATATATAATTTTAATATTTGCATCCACACTTTAAGTATCATTTTCTACCAGGGTATTACATATTTGTTGCTCTATGCATACTTTGAAAACATAACACAAGCTTCATCCCATGCATATGTTCATTTTAAAACTACTTATTTTTTTGTAAAGGTGAGGTAAATGACTTGTTAAGCTGATGATGCTTGAATGAAAATCAAATCAAAAATTTAACTTCTCGAGTCACACGTTCCCCGGATTTTTAAAATTCTCCCACGATTAGTATTCAATTCAAAATTCGATGAAGTGGTTACACAGTCTGTTCTAGAATGCTATTACAAATTTCTTTGGCATACTTTTAACCAGGTTCCATTAAGTTCATTGCATCTGTCGTATGAACACTCTGCTTATTCTATATTTTAACTTCATATCAGGTAACCATGCCAGATACTATAATATATTTAGGCTTTGGAATGTCAAAATTCTTGCAGTATGCATGTATGTAATTGTTGTCGTCGAATCTCTTTAACCTTGCCTGTCTGAATGAGTCCCTCCAGGTCGAGTGAGCATCTATCACCTGCATCTATTTGGCTGCCTTATTCAGGGATAAGTGGGAAGGCCATCAAATAGCTTAAATTAAAAAAAAAGAGTCGTGTTCATTCGATTGATATTTCCTTGCTCCTGCAAATGAGCGCGGCATTTCCAGCATCCACATCCCATTTGAGCAGCGAATGCATTATCAGTAAGCATTAAAAGAAATCCTATTTTCGAAAAGTTAAGGGTCTCAATGGCTGGAACAGATTAAACAAAACAGCAAATTTTTCAGCCGCTTTCACCTGCGAAGTGAATTTTCACCATTCACAGTCTTTACAGTATACAAATTCAGAATAATTAAGCCACCGTTTCTTTTTCCTTTGGTTTGTTCAAAGAGAACTCCTGTTTTAAATTTAGGACACGAAATGGAAGGAAGGATCAAACGCTTTTTTGTGGTGAGCGTATTTCTTCAAACACGAAAATGTAAGCAAGCATGCAAGCAATTATTAGACAATATAGAAATTTAAACAAGCACTAGAGGTGTAAATTGAAGCGTAAAATTTAGAACAATTAATTAAAACTTCTAATGACGTTTCCACAATATCACAAGAAAAGTGTGGCGGATGGCAGTTAAGTATTCCTTCTCCGAATAACCACGAATCTTTATTTGAAGCGCAGGCTGCACGAGTAACGTATGACAAGAGGTATATCCTCGCGGTAGGCATTCCGAGCGAGGGAAGCGATGACTGGCGAGAGGGATGGGAGGGAAGGGCGAAGGGATAATGAAACGAGCAAGGTGTTAATGCGAAGAAGAAGAGGGGGGAAGGGGAAAGGGGGTTTGGCAGGAGGGGTTGGGGGGTGGGTGCCAGAGGAATGGAACGAAATTCAACAAAAGCCACCGAGGAGATCGATCCTGGGAGGAGCAAAAATAAAAATAAAAAAGCGTACACGAAAACAAAGAATATTTCGCCAAACACAAGCACCCGAACGAATTTTTTCCATACCCTTAAACTTATTTGGGTCAGACATTTTATTATTCTGCGCGAAAAAAAAGAAATAATAATTCCCGGACAGAGAATTTTCATTATTTCTCAAAGCGCTGCTATGTCTTTAAATATTATAATTATTTTTTAAATTATTATTTGCAACGTCGCGTTGACTTTCACTGGGATGACACACACTCACACGAGCTCGTTCGCGTTCACCCCAACTGGCAACAGCTCTTATTCTTCTCGTCTCTCTCTTATTGTCATATCTCCCAGGCCCCCTGCCAACCGTGCCTCGCGCGCGATCATCTGCCCTTCGGCGTCGCGTAAGGATTTCCATCCCCGAACAATCCCTCCCCTTCCATCCTCCCCCTCTTCCCGTCCTTTCCCCCGCCCCCTCGCAGCAAACACATCGCCCTTCTTTTCGGAGCCACTCCCTCCTTCCTCCTCGTGCTCATCTCCCGCCCTTCCCTTCCCTGAGTGGATTAGCACAGGACGGTTGAATTGCAGGCTCTCTCTCCCAGGCAAGGACCAGGATTTTCTCTGACACCCCATTAGCAACGGTTCCTCTAGGCCTTGGTGGGGCGTATGCTCATATAACTAGAGAAGTGGGTGCCTTGTGCTTCTATAATTATTTTGTTTATCGGGAAAATTTAATTTTGGTTTACAATTTTAATAAAAATGGCCAGTGTGCTATTGGCGGCCTTTGTGTTAATCTAAAAGACACAGAGCGTTGTACTAAAACTAACCCAGATGAGATATTATTCTATTAGTAATAATAATCTACGTTGGATGGAATATAAAAATCGGTGATTCTGTCAGAGTTCAAACCTCAAAAAACTTGCTGTCCATGACAGTAAAAAAAGATCATCATGATTCTGAAACAAACGAGCTCAAAATACTACAACATAGTCACTAGAATGGAAAAAAGTGAGTGGATTATTCCTAGAGCAACGCATCAGGATAATAAAATCGCAATTTCAGGGAAACAGTTAAATGTAGAAAACTAGCAATCAGGCTGCATTCAGGTCAGCGCTAGCAATTAATAATACCTTGAAATTAAGTAATTGAAACCATGATCAGTTCTAACTTTTTGATTGTTTTTACCTCGCTATGGCTTAAATATGAAATCGGGGCAACCTGAGGTGATAGCAAATCCCCATTTTTCTGTTTAATGTTATAATCTTATCTCACTCACAGCTAATAAAACTGTCTAGTGTAATCCATTTAAGGTCATAAGGGAAAATTAATAATTTTCAAAGAAAAATGGATGGCATTTTAGCTGTAACAAATTTAATATCACCTTTAGAGTTGAGAGTTAACTTCCTATAGTGAAGTGATCTTCTTTCTTTTCTTTTTGCCGTCATGGTTACTCCGGATGAGGTTGAACTTTTGCCCTCTCATGATTAAAAGTAAGGGCATACATTGAAATTAATTCAGGTGAGAATTTGCACAGTTACTTAATCACAATTGCCAGGAAAAGTGTCGATACCAATTTACACCAACAGAGATGCACGTAGCGACAGCAAGAGAACACACAATCGGGTCAATATCATTTTATATTTCACTTTCCACTGTAGCCAAATAATTATAGTTAGAATGCTTAGAGTTTTTTATATTTCATGTAACACTGTGGTTACGTATTAATTATTCACTACCAATCCTCTGTTATGGTAAAAATGACAGCACAGAATAGGGTAGCGTTGGGAGAATAGGGAAATGAAGTGATTGGCAGGGCAGTGAGATTGAGTTACCTGATTTCACCAGCACTTTATAATATGTATATATGCCAAGGGTATTTTAAAGGTTACCTGAGATTTGCAGGAGTTGAAATACAAGGAGGCAAGATGGTTAAATCAGATAGGATGGCAGGTGTTGCAACAATAGTAAGTCAGACCGCCAATTGATGGCAATTAATGTAGAACGCTTTGCAGCAGTTATGCGAGTGACTCGGGATGATGGTGATTCACAGGTAAATAATAGTATTTACATCATCGAGAAGTAGGAACTCCTATTTTAACATATAAGTAAGAGGAGATTAAATAGAGCACGTTGTAAAACAGAGAATGGTGTAATAAACAGCAGTTCATGTATATGGGCAGTATTTTAGATGAAAAGGAGGGTGGTAGTGACATAAGGATAAACATTTCACAGGGGAAAGAGGCATATATAAGATGGAAAGAATTGATGACGGATGCACTAAGTAAAGATGTGAAGAAGAGATAAAGAAGAATCCAACATGATGCGTAGGGTGTTATTGATGAGAGGCTCGGTCTTTGAGGCCAGAGGATGAGTGTAGAATTGCAGCTTTTCAGATATGTAGATGGCGGAGATAGGAGAAAATAAGTTAAACAGAGAAGAAGACATACGCTGAACTTTTAAGCCGTGATATAAGGGAGGATTCTCGGTAAGTGAGGCAAAGGAAAGCATTGAATAGCCTTTTCAGACAGAACTTAGCCAGGCAGATGTTACGCATCAATGTGGGAAATAATATAGAGCAATAAAGAGGATTTTCTCACGATCTCAATATTATATTCTTAGAAATCAATTATACCCACAAGGTGGTGTGCCTTAATAAAAATGGAGCATATATATATGTATATATATGTATATATATATATGTATATATATATATATATATATATATATATATATATATATATATATATATATATATATATATATATATATATACACACACACACACACACACATATGTATATCAGTTATTCATATTTATGCAGATATTTAAAGTAACTAACAAGTCGCTAGTAAAACTAAAATTAAAACTACCTATTAAATCTAATAACGGAATATTTGATTTTCCTTTATGGCATAAACATAATAATTTTTATATCGAGATATTATATTTCCTGTACGTCATTTCCTCCGAAGAATGCTCGTCTCTGAGTGTGTAATATCTCAAAATTTCACGTGAAGCACATTACAGAGGGCAACCATATACAAGCAGAAAATGAGAATGTGATGCTTATGTCAGAAGACTAGAAGAATAAGAGGTAAAGGGATAAAAAACTCGGAAAATATAAAGCCGAATGCAGAGCCTACCATTCTCCAAAAATGCTCATTGTCACTCAAATCCCTAACCCCGCCATCAGCTGAGGCAAATGTTGAGCCACCCTTGCTTTCGAGGGTGGGTTCCATCCCTTCCATCCGTCTCTTTACTCTAATTTTCCCCCGCACCTTCCAAAACGCCCCCCTCGCCTCGTCCTCCACCCTACCGTCATCCGTCGTAACCCGCTCCCGCCCCTCCCTCGTTTCCCGCCCGCCACACCTCCTCCTCCCACCTCCCTCTCGCAGCAACAAGTCCCCGAGAGGGAGGGAGGGAGAGGGGGGAGCGCGCGGCGTAGCGAGGAGGAATCCTCCCTCCCTCCCCCGACTGCCGCCGCCGGGTCCAGGGAAGGGGTGTCGACGCCTGAGAGAGCGACCGGGGACCGGAGCGGCGGTGGGAACGGTTCGCGGAAATGAAGGGATTACACACAGAAGAGCCCCCCTTTCCCCGCAGCACGGTCGCTCACGGAGCCGGGTTCACGGGAAGACGACAAAATCCACAAGTATCCCGGTGCTCAGTCGCTCCGGAGAGGGAGGGCGCTCATATGCCGTCCCCATAGCGATGCTTCCATAGCCAAACATCGCGCAACTGCGCGCGATGCGTGGTCCTCACAGAGCCACGCAGCATGGGATCATAACGTGGTGCGCGCAGCACAAAGTGCTATTGTTTTTTCATTACGGCGTTTCGGTTGTCTTGTTTGAATAAATACGAAGTAACGGAAAGGTATGCAGGTGTGCATGCAGTGAGGAACTTCTACGGACATCAAAATCATTCTCTAAACACTATAAGATATGACTTTTAAGGTGGCGTGTCATTAATATTTATCGAGAGAAGAAAATTTTCACCAAGTCACGATTTCAATATTCAGCAACGTTTCGCAGATCGAGTTGGTAAGCTATCTGAGTCATGCGGAGAGTCATTGGCGAAAACGTTTTGAAAGAAGGAATTTAGTAAATGGACCTCTTTTAAACTGCTAGTCACTCTTTGGCCTTAATCGTTTTTGAGTGAATTATCTATTGACTTATTTCCATCACCTTTCCTGACGTCTGATCAAAATACTTTCGCTTTTCCTTTTGAATTCGCCTAACGCTTTCCGAAATTTCTTCTTGTCATTCGCACTAGAAATCTTGTAATCATAAGTGATCTCATGCCTTTTGTCGTTAGGGGTATCATTATTAATATTTTTCACGTTGGCATGACTTAGTCTTTGAGGTTTTAATAATTTTCTAACATCCACGTTGCCCAATTTAGGCTCGGCGTTATCTTTCATAAATTTACTTAGAATGAACTTGTAGCCTGAGGAGCTCTTTATGTCAAGGAAGTGTTTCCAGGTATCTTCAATATTTTTGTGACAACTAACTTCTTTAAAATTAACAAATTGACAATATAAAACGCAGATTTTATAGTCCCATTCTTTAAAAAAGTAAATTTCTTTTCAGTTTCTTATTTCTGACCCCATTAGGGAAAACTTAGCATACCTGATTACTGTGTGGTCACTCATTCCTTATATAGTTGTAATAGTTAAAACTTTTACGGTAATGTTTGCTGCTAACAAATCAAGAATATTGTCACCCCCAGTTGGCTAAGTGTCAAGTTGAGGGATGTAGTTTAACGCAAAGGAATCGAATATCGACTCGCAGGTATCTTTGTCTTCACTCCCAGTTTTAAAAATATATGTACTTGAGCCAATAGATGAGATATTGAAACATCCACCGATTATAATGTCGTGATCGTTGTTTTTGAATGAGAAACTTTTAATTTGCTGATCTAGTTCTAGTACAGAATCATCATTCTCGATTGTAAAACAAACAGACATAAATTATTTTGGATGGAAGCCTTCTAATTGAGCACCAAACACTTTTCAAACCGTTACCTGGAATTATCTCAACTCTACTGACGCAAGAATTTTTACTGCAATGAGGACACCGGCCCCGATTTTATTTACTCTGTCGTTTCTGTAAACGAAGAAGGATTTTGGAAAAATTTCACTGTCGGCGATATTAGTAGGTAACCAGATTTCTGTTCCAATATTTATAACCGCGCCTGTGCTTTGAATTAGGTGGTGATATTCCGCTACTTTGTTTTTTAAACTTCGGCAATTAACTATCAATACAGATAATGTTTCCTTTTATTTGAATATTGATCTGGTATTGTTTTTTTATTATGGATTCACTTGTGAAATTTTCCTTTCAATACTACCTGATTCGTATTATAATACATAGAAGAAGACTACATACATATTATTGTTTTAATTCCCAATTAACTTCAGACCATGACCTCGGCATTGTGAAAGTTGTCAGCAAAAATTATTACTCTGATCAAACCAATTAAATTGCATTACTGTGGAATGGTTTATCTCTTTTAGGGTTCACAATGGAAACAAACTGTGAAACGTAAAAATACAAACGTCTACGTTGAATGCACGGGTCTTCGTATATTGCAAATGAGAATGCAATGAATGTGGAAATGTGCTTATTTTTCCTTCAAAGTTTGACAGCCAAAGTTCTGTAAGGTGTTTGGAAGGTGAAGAAAAAAGTTCTCTTTCTTACCAAGCTTTAGTGAAAGTTGCGAATCTGAGAAATTGGGGAGGCAAGCATAGTGTCGGAAGGGGACGAGACTCAGCGACTGCGATTGTTTTCCGACCTGGACGGTTAATGGAGAACTCTTCTTCATTATCTTGCCCCTCACAGGCCAACTCCTCAATTCCTCACTTCTCCGACCATTTCTGTATCGTTCGCGTTCCATCAAGTTTGACTGACCCCCACGACACCAACTTCCCTCCTGGTCCGCGTCATTATCTTTCATTCCATTTTCCAAACACAAACTTTCCTTCATTCATTATTAAAGCACGCACCGTTTTCATTATAACCCATTTCGAGTCTCTTCATTTTGTCACGCGGTTCGAATTCATATTTTATATCTAACATAAATGTAACTTGAACGCTGAACGTTGAAGGAAATTTTTGGCGAAAATTTATTAAATAAAATTTACGAATAAATAGCATACTGCAAATAATAGCGAATATATCAACTTGCTAAACTTTATTTGCTTTAAAAGGCCACTGAAACATTTCATTTTGAAATTTTGATTTTATTTAATGCCTAAATTAATTTTCAAAATTTACATTTATGATGATTTTACTTCATCAACTGATGTATATAGAAAAATAGGAGCGGGTTCTGAATTTGTAAAGGATATTTTCCGCCTTACATAAATAAATGTCACCTTTAATTTAAACGAAATGTAATACACTCACCAGACTCAGAATTAAATGACGAGACTCTTGAACATGCTTCCTTGTTTGATCGGTCGGCGGGAATTCAATGCATACTCATGTCAATGAATTCTCATCTACATCCACATAGCACTCCACAGTCCTTGGCAAGGGTGCATGGCGGAGGGTATTAGGTCATCACCGCTAAAAAAGAAAAAAAAAACCGAATGAAAATATATGCTTATATTATCGTTTGTGATACTTTTATGAATTGGTTTTCCCAAATGTACGCAATTTAAAGTAAATCTGTTATCTCAGTTCTTTACTTTAAAACAACTATCTCCCAAGATAATCATCCTCGTTAGCACCATGATATGGTGCCTCTCGCAAATGGCTGTTAAAAAAAAGGTCACGAGGTTTGTAGAAATATGAACTATTAAAGCAAATCGTGCACGGTGTCTTCCCGACGTTCCTGACAGATCATTAAGATCAGAAGAACTGGTACAAAACTGCAACTGTTTATTTTTAAAAATGAGTAATGGGCAGAAAAAAGTATTGAGGTCTTGCTTAGAAACTATACCGAATCTAAATTCGAGTATACAATGTTAATGGTTCTATAAATTCTTATATTATTATTACTATTATGAAAATTGGTAATCTACCGGTTAAAATAGGTTTTGGATGGACACAATTACCAAATAAATATTTTGATTTTCCTTAAAAAACACAACCCAATATGCTATTGCGCACTAAGTACGAGTATCTCTTCATCTCTGTGCACTTCCTCCCTTCACTTAACCAACATCTCTATTCTATCACTGCCCTTTCCTGGTTTGCCTAACATTCTCCCCTCTATCGTCTCATTCTTCAACATCCGACTGCCAAACAATATGATTTTCACCCATTTTTCTGCCCCCTTAAGATTTCTCCCACCAATACTTTTCCTTTCGGTCCATTTTACCTTCTTCATCCTTCTCCACCCCCACATTTCTAAAGTCTCCAATTTACATCTCTCCTCCTGCTTCAGGGACAATGTTTCCGTGCCGTACATAACTACACTCCATATCAACGTTTTGACAAGGCTCTTGACGAGAACATTCTTACTCAACGTCCCCGTCATCAACTCCTTCCTCCTTGTTTAAGCCTCTTTGCCTAGTGCAATTTTTCACCTTACGTCCCTACTACTTTTACCATTTTGGTTCAAAACACTTCCGAGGTACATCAACCTTTCCACCTGCTCTAGTTTCTGCCCTTCTATTTTAATGTTAACCCTAGCCTCTTTCTTTCTGAAAAATTGCATAATTTTTCTTTATATATATATTGATTCTCAGAAACGCTTGCAACCGCTTGGCTGACTGATAAACTAAAGCTTGTTCATCAGCACACCTAACTAATTTCACGAATTCCCTGCAACTTTCATTCCTGTTTCCAGTTCTTTCCATGCCCCTTTGATTATTTCCTCCACACATATGTACCGGTGATAATGGGCAATCTTCCCCCACACCTCTTCCTAACACTGCCCATCCGGACTCTCTGTCCCCCACTCACACCTGAAGCTTGACTAGTCAAGGTTGTAGCCCATGGGAGTGAAATGAATACCAATAAATAATAATATACATAATACTAATACATGGTAATAATTCATGTACTAATAGATCCCTTACAACTATTAGAGAACATCAGTTTTTGGCGTTCAGCATATTTTAGATTCCATAATACAACCAAAGACACTATGGCTGCGTAGATTTTCGCGGCGGTGGCTTGAAGAATTCTGCATATTCCGGTGAAAACCCGCATATGCAGAATTCTTCAAAGTAAACGTCTTTTCAAAATCTTCGGCGTAGGTAGGTAAGGACATGTTTTGGTAAGGCAAATACAACATCGTTCCCTCGATGGGAATAGAAACCACACCCTCTGTACTGTTTAGCCGATACACACACTCAACCTATGAGGCAAGCGACAGTGAATTCTATTCTAACTACGGGCTACCTTATGCTAACATACTATTTGGAACGAAATCGTACTTAATTTTAAAAAGCAAATACAAAACGCGCTGTTTTAAAGAACACATTTAGAAAAGTTTATTCTACACTTTAATAAGAAACTGTCTAATATTTTACCAATGCAACATAACCTTTATTCATAGAACGTTCTCTAGTGATCTTACTTTTGTGCATTAGTATTATCTCAAATTAATGATTAAAAATAATTATTGTGAAATAAAAAATTCTAATTCTACAAAAACAGTCAATTCTTCTTCCATTGAAGAATATATTACTATAACTCTCACCACTTCATTCCAGCGCACGCCTGATTCATTAACATTATTTCGGTAAAGGCTTTGCAACTATCTCCTCCGTTGAACCATCACTTATTCGTGAACCATATACTAGCTTGGCATTGGATGGTTCTACCTTTTCTGGAAGAACCCAGTTCCTCTAATCTTTCATCTTTGAACCCATCAAACAGTAAATCAAGTCCTAGTGATCTGAGCGACCATCACGATGATCGCTCAGTTCACTAGGTTTCATCTTCGGGAGTAGGCAATAGTCTGCTGGTGCCAAGTCTGGACTCTTAAGGGGGTTGTGGAATAGTCACGAAGCAGTTGCAGGTCTTTCGAAATGGTGTACAAAATGGAGATTATCACTATACTGTAAGAAATGCCCGGTGGTAAAGTTCTTCAAAAGATCAACGGGATTTGTTTACAAACTAGCTGAAGTTGACCTAAAAGTAGTTCACAAGATAAAATACCTAGGTGTTACTAAATCACAGAAGCAAAATCTAGCATAAATAGAATGCTCAAGTACTCCTTCCCACGGACAAAACGGAAGATCAACTGTATTGTTAGAAATTTCAAAAATCCCACTTGACACCACCAGCGTCTAGGGGATAATTAGTTTTACCTAAATATATGCACTTTTACTAATCTCGTGTGTTTTGTTATCAAAACCCCGCATGACTTCCCGAATAGGTCTGGCATTTTATGAATGCAGCGCTCTTTGCAGTATTGCTTGCCCTGCTTTGTTTGTTTTCAAACTTCTTCCACCCCTCGCCTCTCTCTGTTTGGGGGACGCCTCCGCTGCCTGCCTGCTGCGGTGTGTCGCCCTTCCTACCAGCTTCTTTGGGGACGGGGACTATGTCAATATGATGGTAGAGTTTCTCCTTCCTACTCTTCAATTCTAATTTTCACGTCATTAGATATATATTTTTACTATATTCGTAGGTGCATGTGTATGTCCTTTATGGCATATTAATTTGCATTTGTGTGCGCTAAAAAGATTTTTGCATTAATATATTCGCCTATGTGGGTCTAGATTTTGCATGAATTTATTGTGTTTACCTGTGGTCTTATTCTCTTTTTAACGGGGAGTGACCTAACATCCCCCGTTACACTCATTTGTGGGGCATTAGATAGATGTATATATTGATGAAAAGTTTTGGGTATCCCTGAAATGTGGATTTGTAAAATAATTCGAAATATTTCAGAAGAAGAGAAAGAATGTAAGAAGTGGAAGATTAAAAAAATTCAGCCTCAACAACTCGTCATTAAGAATAATACAAAGTGTTTTGAAATGAATTTTGGGATTTTTCTTGAAAATTTTATGGTGTTTATTGCATTAAACTTGCAATTGTAAAATATTTACCACATGAAATAGCACCTCAAACATTTTTATCGGTAAATCTGCGTATTTACTGTTTTCTCTGTAATCCGTTAGAGGGCGCTAGTGGCAAAAATGGCGAATTGTGAACAGAAAACGTTTTGCGTTGCATTTGCAACGACCGGATCTATAGTTCGAGTGAAAAATTAACCCGATCTCACGCCATGCGATTTTTACCTTTGAGGATTCATAAAGGATTATGTGTATGTATATACTTCCGCTACCAGCTAACCCACCCGACTTAAGAAGAAACAGGATTGAAGCAGTTGTTGCAACCATTACTCCTAACACACTGATCAAGATTTGGAAAGAACTCACCTATCGACCCGATTCGTGCCTTGTGACAAATGATGCTCACATTTTTATAAAAAACATTTTTAGTTTCCCTTTCATTTGATGCATAATTAATAATTATAAGCTAAATGTAACAGACACTACAAAATCTTAAAAACCGATATTCATTTCGATGCATCCAATAAATCGAGCTAAAATAAATGAGATGCAGTACACAATTGAAAAGGGTAAAAAAATAAATACTGCACTTTCTTTTATTGTTACAATATGGGCAAAGAACGGGTGGTGCATCAAAGTGTAAGTAGAAGTGTAAAAGCATCATAAAACGAGGGGAAAAAAACCAACGCAGTATATAAGCCCATGGTATGTGAACTGCCAGGGAGTACTAAACTGCGAGCCCATTAAATTTCCGAATTGCTTCCGGCGCGGGCAATGAAAGAATCGCCAAGTTGACCACGAGCGAACCACGTACTCTTCTTTCTCTCCCTACCCCATCCCCGACAATCAAGGTAATGATCCGGCGCCCACCCCCTTCCGCTCAAAGGGCGGCAACTTCCTCCCTCCTCCTCCGACCCACCCGACGAGGGCCTAGAATGCGGCGCAATCTCTACTTACGCCGGGGGAACACATCCGCGGCTAGGGAAAGTTTTAGATCAAGACGCGGTGGAAGTGGAGAGGAAGGAGTAGCAGGTTGGGAGAAGGAGGTGAGAGAGAGGAGTGGAGAGGGGGGGAGAAGAAGATAGCTGGGGAAACGTGAGGGAGGGGGAGGGGAGAGGAGAAGAAGGTGGGGGCAGACTTCCATTTGCCAGACGCATCTCCCAGCCCTTGGAATTCTCGGCACGTAACGTCGAACCCAGTTCCCACCCAGGCCCCTCCCCGCCCAAACTATCCCTCCCCCCAGTCTCTTCAGGTCTACCACGGGGATCCCCCCCCCTATCCCTTGTGTCGTCCGAGTGTGTGCGTTAGCGCCAGGACCATTTCGCGGAATTACTGGTGCGAGGAAGGGCAAGAGAGGGAAAGGGAGAGAGGGCCGACTCGGAGAGTACAATAAAAGGCGCATAAAAACCTAATCCACGGCCACTGCTTTGGGCGCTAAAGGCATCCGGATGCGATGATGAGTTCACGTCGTGGTATATCCTATGATTTGGATTGGGGTCATGTGGAAAAGATGGGAGCGGGGAAGAGATAGGACGGGAAGGAAACGGGAGGAAGATCCGGTAAGACGGCGCGAGGGATTCGGGGAGGGACCGGAAGGAGGAACGGTCAGTTTTCTCCTCTTTTCGCGAGGGAGGGAGAGAGGGAGGTCCGGTGGGATCGAGACGGGATGAATGGAATGGTAAGCCTTGTTCTGGTGAAGTATAAAAAAAACTTCTGAAGGAGGGGAGATCATGTGAATGGAGAGAAGCGAGGAATGAAAGGTGAGCGCGTCGATGAAATACATCAACATGGATCAAGCAGGAGCTGGTTGACCTTCACACAATTATAATGTAACGTTATCACCATTTTTCTCTTTACCGAAGCAATCTATTCAAGTAGATCCAGTTAAGCTTGTATCAAGTTGGTCATATTTATAGTCATTGACGAATATTATTCGAAAAATTGTAATTCACGAAAGAGTAAAGTTTCGAAATTGTGTATGCATGCATTTTTATTTTCTTTTATTGCATTTTGTTTTTTAGTACCTTGCAAGCCACTGCCAGAGTGTGTGGCAGGGGGTGAAAACACGTCAGACTAATTTTGATCCGAATATTTTTATACCTGCCGCGGACGGACAATTATATTTTAATCTTTATCGTTCGTGAAGAAAAAGACATCTTAAATCCATCTCTTCTGCATTTAATCTCTCTATTTTTAATAATATTATTCCCCAAGCTATAGTAAATCTATATCTACGAGGACCTCGCAAGACGTGGCAAAGGGGTGTAGCAGGGGGTGTTAGGTAACCACTCGTAAAAGGTAATAAAACCGCAAGAAAAACCGATAAATTCACGCCAACTTACACTCATAAAGTCGTATATATTAATTCAAAAACCTTATAATGTACACGCATGCAAATACATGTACTATCAAGTAACGTACACATGCACCTACGGATATACGTTATATCGAAGTAGCGATGAATCTTGTCCCGACTTGTAAATTGGATGTCTTTACTATTTCTCTAATCACTTTGGTTTCTTGTTAATATGATTTCTAATAGTCCGGGGAATGAACGAGTATTTGTATCTATCAGTATTGGAGTCTGCCTTATCTTATCTTTGTGGTCTGATCTACTTAAACCGTTTGGGGCCATAATAATTCCTTTAGTGTCATTGTTGAAGTCGTTTGTTCTGAACCGTTCTAAAAGTATAATTCTCACTTGCTCTCTTCATCTCTCAATTAGCTCACAGCCGAATTCCCCTAAAAGACCTAGCGTAGTACAATGGGGAATAATTTTCAACATCATTACTAACAAGACATTCTTCCAATTTAACCATTGGAGGATATTAGGATATAAAAACTACACATTCTCAAAGGTAGTATATCTACAGTTTAATGCGACCTTTTGGTGAATTCCATTGCTTTATTCAGTACCAAGTGAGACGTCAGTAAGGTACAAGGTCACTAAGGTCCTGTATGTGGCAGGAGATGGCTACACACTAGACCACTCTTGACCCAAAATATACCTTTCCTTCCTAGCGCGGTAGGACAAGCGTTATTTTATTCTGATCCATTATCGTACGTAGGGAAAATGAAATCTTTAATCTATCTGATCTGCACTTAATCTCTCTCATTTAATTGACATGATCGCTCTTACCGTAAAATTATGGGTTCTAGTTATTAATACGAGTTCATTAAAATTCCATATAGTTTTTCATTAATTTAGTATTTTAATGCCCTGTATTTCACGACAAAGGTGTGTGGATTAAAGAATTTTGAACGCTTGGGTACCAAGGGTTTGATCTAATACAGTAAAAGTTACTTTAAATTTTTCCCCGAGAAGTGTTACCGAAATATTTTCATACCTTATTTACGTTAATGAAACCCCGTAAGTTATAGTAAGACTACTTTATTTGCTGATCATGGTGTGGTTAACAGATATATCTTTAATCTTGAGAAAACAGCAGCTTTATCAGATGACCAAAAGGCTATACAATGCGGTTGCGACGCTTAGAAATTGAATTAAACTTAAAAAAGAGCGTAGTGATCAATATTTTAAAAAAGGGAAAAACACGACAGAACGACTACTGTATCATAAATGCCAAAATGGTAAGTGTAGACTAAATTAAATACTTAGGCTTTACTCTCACTTACGACCTCTCCTGAGTGAAAGAAAAACGGGGAATGTGGACAACCTAACAAAAAATTAGTATTAGTCAGAAAACTGTTGGGGAAATGTGATAATATCGCCAAGGAAAAGTGTTATCTTTCGCTGCTTAGACCTCGTTTAGAGTAAGCTGCTAGTCTCTTTTATCATGACGTTGGATTGATTGCCGAATTTGATCGAGGGCAGGGTAGAGGAGCTAGATTTGTAAAACTTTGTTATGAAAAACAATGTAGTGTAACAAATTTATTATAGGCGCTAGGCTGGGAATTACTAACAGAGGGAGCTTATATTAAATCTTATAGATTAAATCTCTTGCATAAATTGGAAAAATATCTCTTTGGCGATGATGTCGAAAAGGAATTTTTTGATTTTACAGATGGTTTTATTCTCTTTTACGGCTGGTGATCTAAAACGCCCCGCCACATGACCCAGCGGCGACTTATGGGATATCATGTAAATCTGTAGATTTAGAAATGTTTTATTACCACATCGTATTACGATAGGAGAGAACATTGCTGTAAAATTAGAGAAATAAGTGAAGGACAGAAGTAATTTTTATGTAAGATATCATTTTTCTCATGATTAATAAGGGATCAGGATAAAATAATGTTTGTCTAACCGCCCTGGAAGGGAAAGGTGTTTTAGGCAAGATCATTCTGGTAGGTATTCAACCCCTACCACACACCCTTGCGGTGGCTTACTGGTTACTAAATATATCTAAAAAAAACTTAAGATAAATATCCGAACAAAGGCCAAGTTAACTGGTTCCGTTTCTACAACTACTAATGATCCTCCATCAGGTCTGGTCTCCCTCCTACCTACCTTTTGTTCAGTATTGTAACCCATTCCTGTATCTCTACTCTTCCGCTGAAAGAGGTCCGCACAAAAGGTTTCCGAACCTTTTGATTAGCGCGCCTTCCGTTATTTTTTTAATCCGCTTGATGGCGCTGTGTCTGAGAAAACTCTCCAAATAACCGATTTTAACTACTTTGTTCATATTTTCTTTTGTTGATTAGTTACCGCCGTTTATTTGAAGGGGTGTTCGTAGAGTGCGGTAAAAAATCGGATTCGCCGAAATGAGCTCTTTGAAGAAGCATCACTGTTCTGTGAATTTCTGCGTAAAGCTCAGCAAATTCTTCACGGATTGATTTGCATTTATTACCAAGGATTATAGTGAGGCTATTATAAAACGAACTGTCAAGGAACTTGGAAAAGAGTGTGGTATTTCAATTTGTTCGTGCTGTCAAATCCTGAATAAAAAACTTTAGGATACATCGAGTGGCCGCCAAATTCATGCCTGGCCTGATGAAAGCATAACAGAAACAACATCTCGTTCAAATCTGTGAGAAACTGTTTGGTTGAGCTGAAGAGAATGAAACCTTCTTATCCAGCATAATAATAGGTGATAATTCATGGTTTTAAAGATATGACATTGAAACAACATGCGATCTTTGCAATTGATTGGTGAAATAATAGACTTGGCCCCATTCGCATTTTTCCTGTTCTTCAAACTAAAAAATCCGCTCGAAGGAAAAATATTTGCCACCATTCCAGATATTCGAGAAAAATGAGACGGCGGAGCTTATGATCATTCTGAAAGAAGCGTTCCGGAAAGGTTTCAAAAAGTGAAAACACTCTTGGGATAAGTGTATATGTTGGGAAGGGGACCGTGACCAATAATTAGTTAAAGAAATATTTGGTTGTAAAACAAACTTCGGGAAGTTTTTGAACAGACCTCGTACATTACTCTATAACGATCACTGCAGTAATCCTTGCTACCCTTCCGTCTCACCTTTTTTCTCTCTCCATCTCTCTTTTTATATTCGCTTTTTTCCTGTACTCAAATCTGTCCCAATACTTCAAGTTTCTATTTATAAGAATCCAGTCCTCTTCTACTTCGTCTTCTGTTCTGCTGCCGTCAATTTTGCTTTGAAAGGTTTTCGTGGGATGACGGCCGCAAGAGTCTTGCCTCTCCCGCTGCCGAGCGCGACACACGGCCGATTGGGTCTGGTCCCGTAGTTTCCAGAACTCATTTTTATTATAATATCCATCCTAAATATTTTGATAAAATGTTGTTTTTTTCGTTATCTTCCTAAAAAGTGTTTTTAATGTGACGCCATCATTCAATGACCGCTTCACAAAGGAACAAACGCTGGGCAGACTACATTTTGTCTGGCTCTAACCTTTTCCTCCGAACTATCAGGCCAACTAGAAGCAAATATCTTGCTCCCACCATTTAATTTATTGCAATCATTAAAACGCACATTCCCCTTCTCCATATCAAGGTGTAGTCCAAATTACAATATCGTGGAGAATTCCAACTGAATTATTTAATATAAAAACGCGAGATAACGACATTATTACTGTTAAAATTTCACTATAGCTGAAATATTAACAGTATATTTTCGGGAAGTAGTAGTTTAGTGTATTTTCTGATAAAATAGGGACACTAGAAAATATCTGCTAAAATAAAAAAGTTAATTGGACCAGACTGAATTGAACTGCACTGCTGAGAAAATTTCTGGCTGACAACTTAGTGACTCAGTATTTTTAAAAAAAGAATATTTGTATATCTCCTAGAATATTTTTTTTAAACCAACCCAAGTTTATAAAGAAATTTTTCAATATTTTTATTCAAAGCAGAATACAGCATATACTGTACAGAGAAATCATATTCACGCAAAAGATGGTACATCATTAATTAGCCCGACAGTTTCATTAATCAACACTTCACCGTTGTATAAAAAGATATACACGTACATTTACATTCGACTTAGAAAAAGTCTTCATTAAAGTGATGGTTATATTTACGAAATGAAGTATATTTTCAGGAACGCCTGGTAGGACCAAAATTCTCCATTCCAGAAATGTAACCTCTTTAGTCAAATAGAAGAAATAATTAAAGTACAATGTGAAGAGTTACAAAAGGGTTGCATGGAAACAAAAAACAACCAAACGATTCGAAAGATATGTTTCTCTTTAGAACTGATATATATGTACTACGCCATCAAAATGAAGTGTACAAGAACATATGAGGATACAACTAAAGACAAACATATCAAACATACGATAAACATACTTATTTTGGCAATTCTAAAGACGGGCCAATCTAAAATACTGACTGAGAAAGTAATTACTTTGTCCTTTCAAAAACGTTTCATTATGCACGACCTAGGCTCCACCTTGCAAAGTCATCATCAGATCTAATAAGTCGAAACCTAGTTCTTGCATAATAAAACGTTCGTGGAAGAACAGAGTAATTTCTTTCTCAGTATGAATCGCTTCCGTAAAGTGACGTCTCCAACCAACCAATTCAATCTAACGTTGTTCGTCATTTATTGCGAAATAACCTTCGCCATGTGATCTAGAATAATCATGCATGAACGTATTACAAAAATTTCTCATGGAACACGCGAGTGGCCAGCGAGGTGTCAGTCAAATTGCAAATTAAATTAGAGAGATTAGGTTTTGGGCAGATGGGGCTATAGCTGTACGATGTCATTTCTTCCACGAACGTTTAAGGATCAGAATAACATTGTCCAAACACGGTAGGGGTCATTAGGGCAAAAATTAGTCTAATGTGTTTTCGCCCCCCTGCCACACATTCTAGCCGTGAGATTCATGGTACTAAAAAGTACAAAATACAAAAGTAGGTGTCTCGCTGACCGGTTAGCCTAAACCTAAGAAGTTAACATCCGTTTTGGTTGAGAGTCATGGGCGTTGTCTGCCGTTTTTAAAATGTCTTGGAGGAATTTTTTGCTGGGATTTCACCTTAGAAATCACCTCAGCCGTAAAAACTCCCGAAACACTGGAAAGTTCTCTATCAACTGAAGGTCTTAAGCAATAATGTATTAAGACAGTCTCTTGTAATGTAAAAAGTATTCCTTGTCAAAAATATTGCTATATCTAGTCGTTATCGCAGCAGGTTCACTTGGCCTGTATCCTTCGTCAGAACACATTAATATAATAAAGATGACAAGTTAAAATTCCGAAAGTATTCAGATGAGGAGTTTTCCTTTAGCATAGTGTACAAATATATACTTCATATTATAATACAATAACAAATTCCACAAAGGCCAAGTTCCCAATATGGAGTATGTACTGTACTAAACGCTAAACATTGACGATCCATTCAATTTTTTTAAGAGACAGAGCGCAATATTGTGATGGCAAAAATCAAATTAATCGCTGGTTCGGCCGCACTCGAGGACACCATGCCCCGGATGAGAGGGGTCAGATACGCGCACGCGCCTGAATGCGTGCTAACCTAAGCAGGTTAATCGACTTGGCAGACTTAATTCCTGCGATTCCTAATGGGGTTTTCTAAAGGGCAGAACAAATCCGCTGAAAGGGGGAAAAAATGTTAATAATCCTCAAACGAAAAAAATTATATATTACCCTTTGGCAGATTTGAGAGGAAATACAATGACATCTGGCGTCCATCAAAAGCCGACATCCTTCGGACTCACCGATTAATAAATATCTGAATGCATTAACCGATCAGTGATATCATTTCGGGCCAGCTTAAAAAGTTACCATGGTATGAGGAGCCGTGTGAATATGAACAAAAGGAAACTAAGTCGATAATAATATTAAAGTACACATGAACGAAAAAATCAGTGCCTAGCAGTCCTCAATAATAGAGGTATCCTTCTATTAAAAAATGTCATAGATAGTAATAATAATATGCAATGGACATTGTAATATACGCCAGAGTTTAGGCTCTTGGGACGCTTCCACTTAATGCATGGAATAACCATTTTTCCAATGATTAAAAGGAAAAAACTATTAATTCCTATAAAAAGGCAAACATAATTGTCAAGTTCTCAAGTTCAGTTTCAAATTTCAATTTATTTCAGAAACGAGCTGAAATTCTTATGATGTGTTGTCCTCTCCGGCAAAAACAAAAAAAATGCGTGGCAATTTTAATATATTTTCTGAAAAAATACTGATCCACAATCAAGTTAATATGAAAAAATATTTTTACACTCGTGGTCGGCTTGATTCCGTCTTCCCTACATATACTGTGTTCGTCCTTCATGTTTGTTCCTATCCCCTTTCCTTATATATTATCCCTTATACATTTCTATGTGAATGAATATTTTTTCACCGTATGGCGGAATTTCGTGTTTGGATGTGTGTGTTTATATATATATATATATATATTCCAGGTAAATAAATATATATATATATATACATATATTATTTCACACATAGAAATAGAAAAAGGAAAGGGGATAAGAAAACACATAAAAGAGGAACACAGGAAGGTCCGGCGTTCAAATCCCGAATAAGGAAATCTTTTTACATTTATGATCTGCTCAAATCCGCCTTCCCCACCTTCCCTGTGCTCGTCTTTTGTGTGTTTTTCTATCCCCTTTCCTTAAATCTATTTCTTTATGTGAAATAATATTTGTTCGCCGTAAGGTGGGATTTCGTGTTTAAATGTGTGTTTGTGTATATATATATATATATATATATATATATATATATATATATATATATATATATATATATATATATATTATTATTAGGTAATCTACCGGTTAAGGTAGGTTTTTGGATGGACACAACTATCAAATAAACATTTTGTGACTCCCCACATAGCAAACTAATCTATATCAGGTCCCTCTTCATCTCGGTGTACTTCTTTCCTCCCTTCATCCCGTCCAACATGCCTATCCTGTTCCTACCCTTACCTCGCTTGCCCAACATTCTCCCCTCTATTACCCTCTTCAACATTCCACTACCGCTCAATACGCCTTTCATCCATTTTTCCTGCCTCCATAGGATTTCTCTCAACAAACCCCTCTCCTCACCCACCATTTCTAGTACTTCCTCATTTGTTTTCCTTTCGGTCCATTTCACCTTTTCCATTCTTCTCCACACCCACATTTCAAAAGCCTCCAATCTACGTCTATCCTCCTGCTTCAGCGACCAACGTTCCGCGCCGTACATAGCTACGCTCCATATCAGAGTTTTTACGAGTCTTGTCTTAACATCCCTACTCAACGTCCCCGTCATCAACTCCCTCCTCCTTGAGAAAGCCTCCTTGCCTAGCGCAATTCTTCTCCTTACGTCCCTACCACTTTGACCGTGTTGGTCCAAAACACTTCCGAGATATGTAAACTGTTCTACCTGCTCTATTTTTTCCCCGCCTATTTTAATATTTAGCTTAGCCTTTTTCTTTCTGGAAAATCGCATAACCTTTGTTTTATTAATATTTATTCTCATCCCATATTTATCGCACTGAACCTCCAATTCACTCAACAATGCTTGCAACCCCTTGGCTAACTGAGCAACTAATGCTATATATATATATATATATATATATATATATATATATATATATATATATATATTCATATATATATACACACACCAAAGAAAAAGTCGCATTACAGTAAAGTGTGAAGTTTGGTTAGGGAGTTGAGGGTATAGACAATACTAAGCCCTTTTCTGCTGCCCATTTGACGTACGCTTGCGTCCATAGATAGATACACAAGGATATTTATTCGGGCCTATGTTCATAGGACAGCGTCCAAAGCCTGTTCCTATCCCAGTACCAGGATTCCCAGAAAGATCCCAAAGTGAACAAAAATCACCCTGTTTGGGTAAAGGCCAGAGGCGGTGCAGAAGCATCGCCGGGATTGAATCGGCTCTTTTGCCCAGCCTACTACGTATTCACAAGAATCCCATTTCCCTCGATACGGTTATTTTCAAGAAAAATAAATAAAACTACGAAGCGATTTAAAACATAAAACTATATAAACAAAAGACGAATCCACTTACCGTTTTGGGCCGAAAACATCGTTTAATATGAACTTCGGTGATAATTAATCCAATCCGAAAGTTAACTGCAATTTTAGTAAACATTTCCATGACTCCTAGGGTTTATATTTTATATCCTTGACTTCTTCATTCTTTCCATATTGGTTTCATGGATTGAAGCACCCCTGCACTTCTCGTACGGCCAGAAAAAGTAGAAAAATAAGGGAGGAAATGTTTCTCGCCCTACATCTTCTCTTTTTTTCATCCAATACGTGGGAGGGGGGCGTGTGTGGAGGATAGGGAGAGAGGGAAGGAGGTACGATGGTGTGAACGACGGAGGCAAGTGCGGCGTGAGAGAGGGCAGCAGGTGGGGACAATAGAGAATAGCAATATAGAGAACGACGTACAGGGAGAGAGGACGGAAAGATTAGGAGAGGAAGAGGAGAGAGATGAAGGGGAATGTGGAGATGGGAATAAAGGAAGAATGATGTCGCAATATTGAAACAATTGCATACCCCCCCCCCGCATTTCAGAGGGAGAGAGTGATTGTGTGAGCAGGAAGAATACGGCCAAAATCTTTTCCGTTTCTTTCTATTTGCCCTTAAAAAGTTCACGGAAAGCATTCTATAAGAATGTCTCTCAAACGAGATACCATCTTAAAGTATTTGACAATAACCCAGCGGACACCCGAGAAGGCAACCCTTAAGTGTGCGAGACCGTCGTCATGGTAACGTGTACGTATGAGAGTAGTTGTGGATGTCGAAACCGAAACTATGAAAATTATCCTGCGCACACGTCATCATCCAATCCGAAATCGACATTCTAATCCTAATGTGAAAAATTTTTGGTGCTTAAAAAAGAAGCTCCATAGTATCTTAAGTACTCTCGCCAAAATTCTATCTTCTCCGAAATGAAGAAACCATGACAGCAGACTGAGAAACGAAACGCCGAGGCTCAATTTTTTTCGCGTAAAAAACACAAAACAGTTACGGAGCAAATTTTATTTACTGGTGTTTTACATCTCTCTAACTCCACCATTAGCATCTCAACAATTTTAATCATCGTGCCCAGTTACTAATCGCACGGTGGCGGTCACGCGGCTGAAAGCGTCTCAAAACTTCGCTTAGCCACGAACAGATGCAGCCGATTCACGCACTTTTCACCGTTTTACTCCTCATTTTTACGCTTCGCCAGCACTCGGATTACATTCGTCCCCGTCAACCAGGAACACATCCTTTGTAGAAAAAAAAAATAATAATAATAATAGGTGCCAACGTTCCCTTTCGTTTCGTTCCCAGGGTCTCTCAAAGCTCCCCTTTTCTCTACCCCCTCCCTACACCATGCACCCCCCAGTTCGCGATCCATGTTTTCGCTCCCTCCATTGTTTCAAATGCTCCCCCACCAATGCCCTCCTCCCACCATTCTGCGTGTCTTTGATCATTCATTCCACCCTTCTCCACCTTTTTTACGCCCTTCTACGTCACCGCTCTTCTCTCTCTCTCTCTCTGTCTTTCTCTCTCCATGGCATTGGCTTTTGTCCTCCTATAACGCGTGCTGCAATCTCCTTTGCATCGGCGAAACGCCTTCATTACCATCCCCTCATCCCGCTCCGCGACTTTCCAAAAACTTCCCCATTCTTTCACTCCTTGTTCCCTCCTCTTTCCCTTCGCTTTTTCGCCCTTTCTTTTTCCCTTTATCCCCCGGGCTGGTATAAAAAGTATGCCCCTCTCCACCTTCTCTCTTGCTAAAACGTCACATATCTGCCCACGTTCACTCCTCCCTTCTCTTCACTCACCAATAAACCCTTCTTCTCCAGTGCTCTTGCACAATGTTTTCTCTTCCCCTTTCAGAGGGCTTGGCTTATGGTTTTTGATTTTTTGACAACATCCTTGTTTCGGTTTTAAAAAAATATACCGTTTCATTGATGATACAAACTTCGTATTCTTCTAAAAATCTTATGCATAGCATGCTTCGTCATAGCAATTACTCTGTTCAATGTCCTCCACGTGAATCAAGAAAGATTTATTTTATTTTTGAAATTAAATGAGTAATGAATGCCATTTCACGCGCGATGTACTGTCTTGTGCACGGGTCGTTTATTATTTGTTCCATGTCCAACGCCTGCGATGATAGTCGTGGTTATGAGGTCATTTAGATATAGAGTCTAATGCAATACACTTTCAATGATCATATCGCATATCTCAGAGTTGTCACTTATCACTCGTAAGTCGGTACAATATATGTAATTTCGTTAAGAGAATATCGATTATACTTGTTGTTTTAATAGTTCGAGAATCAGTCACAGAGTGTAATCCGAGAAAAAAATGAGTTACAGGTAATGTAGAGTTACGATGAAGTGAAGCGAGTGAAGATACGAAAAATCATTAATAGGAAGGTAAAAAAGATTTACCTTCATTTTCGGTCGGGGGAAAACTGCAAAATGTACAGTATTGAGAAATTGGAAATTGGAGTTAATCTGTGGTTAATACACAGATGAATTATTAACGCGAAGCACTTAAATTTTATTTTACTAGTGTAAATGATAGGTTTCTGAAATGGAAATAATACTAAATTTCATCGAACGTATTTTCGGAGTAACCACGTGCAGCTTCACGATATTAAGCTTATACTCGCCGGTTATATTTCTTTCCACCATTGGTACGACAATCAAGGCAGAAGAAAGTTAAAGCAGACCGAATTAGTACATTTTATGCTGAACTCAAGATCTAAAGTAAAATGGAAGCATTTTTAAGGGGAAAATATTAAAACCAAAACATTACAGTTCCTTTTTATGGCACATTTTTAGAGTACTCAGATGAAATTTTTGACAATCTCAAATATGCTTCCTGTAACCGGAAACTTTACAAGTTCTAGCGAAACCATTATCTTTTCTCCTATTTTAAAATTAAATTTTTATTTATCATATTATCATTAATACCAATAAATACTGTAGTTAAAATATATTATTATGAATTATCTTGCAACAAAACATCGAAAAACATACATGAACAATCTATCCGTAATTCGTAATACACATGGCAAAAACCTGGAAAAATCTCAAAAAGTCAAAAGAAATATTTCAGTCAAATGTAACAACTAGTCTCTCACTGAATTGGCCATCATGAGCGAAAATTAAGATTGATTAAAATAAATTAAATTAAAAATTGGAATTCACTGAGCTATAAGAATTTTACAACGTGAAATGCCATTTTTTGAGTCATACTCGCATATACAACTTATATCCAAATTATGCTTTCTCTTCTATAAGAAGTTGAAAGGAGCACATGAATAAGTCTACGGCAAAGAAGAACTAGATAAACTAAACAAACCTTGGGACAAAATGGATTTAAAATTTTTTAAATTGGAGGTGCATCAGAAATTAATTCTGAATATGAAAGAATTAGAGAGCTGCAGCAAAAACATTTTCTGATCGAAATTCTGATGATGATCGAATGTGGCTCTCTACATAAACTTTGTATTTAAAGAATCAAACTACCACGGTTACCTAGAGAATTATAGCAATTCATTCAAAACTTTTAATTCCATGGGATTCCTAACAAAGAATGTTTTCTTCGAAAAATTTATATCTCGAATGTTTCCGAAAATTATGGAACAACCAATCTGAATGCGACGGATAATTTCATAAATTATGCTTCCGATGTTATAATTCGTAAAGTAATCTAATATTGATCCAAGGTTTTAGTGACTAATTGCCTTCATTAGATGATGTACATGAATCAGACCTTTTATAGTTTCCGTTTATGCCAAGAAAAAACACTAAGACTTTAAATTTACCATTCAGGCCACTCAAGGCTTAACATGACCAATAGAGAAAAACACTCCTGACATTAGTTTTCCTTCAGCACAGCGTTATTCTAAAGGGTGCTGTTCTCTTAATAATCATTAATTTATCAGGTTGTAAAGACACGTTTTTATTTTGACGTTATCAAAATTTTTGTAAAATATTTTCATAAAACAAGGGTATTTTTTCTTACGAGTTGATTAAATTTGAATTAATCAAAAGAAAACAGCTAGTCTTTTCGTTTTACCTCTTTTGTTGAACTAATTTCACCCTGATCATAGTGGAGGCGATGAAATATGGCGTTGACTTTTGAAATAGAATGTCGTCAAGTTTCGCTCGCGGCGCCAAGGAGAGCGATGCGGGCGAGACGCCAACTAATTCCGGTACTAATGAAATCCTCTTTCCGTCCGGGAATAATCTCTATATTCAAAATATCGCTGCGCGATGGTTGCGGCTTTTTTGTCGCAAAACTATATCTATGCTCCCGATCTTCCGGCTCCTCATCCCACGCCTTTAAGACTACGTTGAGCCATCGCTTATGCTCCTCACCCCTTTCTCATTCGCTAATCCAAGAAATTTCATCTTCATCCTCCCTCCATCCTCTCTTCCAGTCTTCTCTCATCCCCTCCCTCCCAAAACCCCCGCACCACCCCACGAGCTCCTAATATCCCTGATCCTTTCCCACCCTCATTCCACAAAAACCGCACCTTCGATACCCTCAAAACCCTACCTTTTGTCCCCCGACTCCCAACGCCAAAACGTTTCCTCACATCCCTCCCTCTCCACTCCCCCGACATCCCCTACGAACCCACCCGTCCCACTTTTTAAATTCCCTTTCCTGTCTTACCAGGTAGTAGGGTTACGCCCGTCCCCTTAATATCACTCCGATCCCTCCCTCCCTCTATCTCTTTCCCTCCCTTTTCCTATCGCTTCTCCCCTTTTCCAAAACCCGGAGAACACCGAGCCAAACCTCCCACTCACACGCCCCTGCCTCACCGTCCCCAACCCCTCTCCCCTTCCCGCCCCCGCACCACTCCGAAAACTCACCTGTCGGCCCTCTCCAGTATCCTCGTATTTTCCTCTCCGGGGTTACCCGAGGAATTCCCTCGACTCACCACCAATTCTCGGAATTCGACCTCCCCCTCCTTCCCAGTCCTCCACCACCAGCCAAACCCACCCCCGCTTTCAATCCACCTTTCCTCTCACGTCTCCCGCCCTACCTCCACGTCATCCCTTTCCCTCTCACCCCTTCAAACCCTCCCCACACGAAATTCCCCCTTTCTCCCTCTCCCTGCCCTTCTCTCCAGTTTCCTTTTCCCCTCTGCCTCCCGATCCCTGTCCCATCCCTTACACCACACCTTTAACCCACACGAGGCCTTCCCCCTCATCCCCCTCCGCCAACAGAATCCAATCCCACCAGAAACACCCACTCCACTTCTTCTTCTTCTTCTTCTTCCGCCAACTTTTCCCTCCCGCATTCGACAACCGGCCTCCACTCCCTCCCCCCATCCTTTATCACCTGTTCTCTCCCTCTCTTGTCTTTTTTCTTCCCTCCGACGCATCCTCTCCTGATCAATGGCCCCCGCCAACACTTTTTATCCCCTTTTAAAAGTCTCTTCTCCGACACCCACAGTGGTCCACACACCAACAAAACACACACACGCACACGGAATCCCACAAGACTGCTTTTCTCCCATACTTATCTCTTTCTTTCTTTATCACCATCTCTCTCTCTATCTCACACCTTAATTCTCTCAATTTATATTCCTCTACGATCTCTCTCTCTCTCTCTCTCTCGCCGTCTTGTTCGCCTTTCCGCCTCATCCTCCGAACTCTCCACCTTTACCATCCGATTTATGTCGGATGTGGCAAATTATCCCCAATCGCTTATTTCTTTGCATTAAGCACAGTCTACCATTCTAACTTCATGCCTCTTAGACTTATTTTCCGCCGTCATTTTGAACCAATATTGAAATCAAGTCTCTCTCATTTTATTTTCTTTACTTCGATGTAGCCGAGTTTTCAATCGATCGTTTATTTTCCCATAATCCTATTCGATCACCTTGTCAGTTTTGCCTTTTTAACGAGACTGGGTCGGCTGTTTAACGGACATGTGTAACCTTCGAACCTGACCTTGCGAATTCTTGCACTGATGTGCTCACATTCCGCTTTAACTTTCAAACACAAAAATTATAAAAACGAATCATTATTTTTTAATTAAATTCAAATCCATTAATTATCTTGTAAGTAAGTGGTTATTTTCTAGGAGGATAACTCGACAACTATAGGTGAATAAATAAGGGCTGAATATCAAACTATTTTATGTAGTTACTCTGGTCACGTTACCTAAAGAAAAATGAGTAGTTACCGAAATAGTTGTGATTGATAAACAGTCACGATTAAATAAGAGCATATCCATCAGCTATTCAATAGGATATCAGGATATCTACATCTACATCAACAAAATACCCCGTAAGCCACCGCAAGGGCGTGTGGCGGGGGTGTTTGGTTACTAACCATGCATGTACAACCCCAATCATGTCACCTCTACTCAAATAAACCATTTTTATGTGATATCGTGCTTCAAAACAGGCCGAGCTCATGATATTGTTTTAATATAAAGGCGAAATGCAGCAGGGTGAAATTGATTTAGTAAATTTTTTCCCTCCGAAGATAGGAAGATGCTCTGCCAAATGCTTAAACGTGGCTGTTATAATTTTAATTGGTAACCTTGTATTGCTACCTTTAATATAATTATAAATGGCAATCGTATCAATACCAAGGCGAATTGAATAAGTTTATTAACACCCTTGGTGAAATTATCCAACTTTTTTCTTTGGAAACCATTTACGTTTGATTTCGAGGGTTTAACTTCACGGCATGTGGTAATTGATTTCCTTATAAACTCTACAAAACTAATATTCAATAACCCTACAATACCTATAGTTTCCATATTTTTCCATCACAGTAACCTTATTAAGCTATCCTTTTATCTAATGTCTCACATAGGCCATCTGAATTTGTTATGCAAATACATAGCCTTTCTATTTAAGCGCTCTTCAAAAAAAGTTTATCATGATAATCCTTTTATCGGGCATATCTAGGTCCCCGAGAAGGCAGCCAAACCATTAATGCGTCAAACGCTTACAGCTTAGTCACCAATAACCACAGCTTTATCAACTACCGTCGAAATAACAGAAAAAAATGTCTTCGAGAATAGGAACTCGTATTCTACAAAATTAAAAATCATATGCCTAGAAATAGATGTAATACGTGTATTATTTGCATCCAGGTTACCAACAACGTCGATCGAAAGGTCAAAACATGTCGGAAACATCATACATTAAAGAGTCAAAAAGAAAGAAGAGAGACCTACCAGCTATTGTCTATTCCCACTAGTGTTAAAATAATTTTTGACATTCTTTTTGGAGTTTCATTGAGTTGAACTTGCCTATATTGATCAAATGGCCCTGGGCAGGTATGTCAAATAGCTTTGCTGAAAGGTACAAGCAGTGATAGGAATTAATGCCCTTTTTTCCAGATGGTGGCTGGCATGCGGTTCCCCTCCTCGCGGATCACAAGGATGGCCTCAAAAGCCGCAGGTATCTGTCGTCGCCTATTTGCGTGCGTCGCAAGCTATTTACACCCAACTTCAATAATCTTCCTTTGAAAATTTGAAATATAATTTGTCCCATTCTCGTCTTTCTGCCTCTCTCACAGTTTCTTCATTCTCGCCATTTCTCCGATTCCGCTCTCCCAAACTCCCAACTTCTTTTTTCTCATTATATCGCTTCCTCGTCCACCTTTCACCGCTCCTTCCTATCCATTTCCCTTCAGACCTCTTCCCTTTTAAATTTATATTTTTCCTTCAGTTCCCCATGTTCCACTCGCACAGAAAATCTCCTTCAGCCCTCATTTCCGCAATCCATTCAGTCATTTATTTTCCGTTTCCCACTTTGTGCCACGCTCTTCCTTGCCAGGCCGCCTCTTCCCTCAAAGTCCCTCTCTCTCTCTCTCTGAAATTCTATCCTTCTCCTCCACACCCACCTTCTCCTTAACACCCCCGTAATCCTCTTTCGTTAAATCGCGCGCCACCTTCTGCCTCTTCTCCGCCGGTGCCAACTCCAACCCCAATTTTCCTTCTCTCCCTCCTTCCCTCTTTTCCCTCCCCCTCTCAGCCCCTTTCGCAAGCCCCCTCCTCGCGATTAGATTCCAAAATAATTTCACTCGCACCTTATCGCTCGTAATAAGCCCACTCATTTTCTTCTTCTCCGATTCATCCGAACGCAGGGCGTGCTATGTTCCTCTCCCGATATTTTCTGCCCCAAAATCTCGATGTCTCCCGATATCATATCTCCGAATTTTGCGCCTTTAATCAAACGATTTACACTGTCTCGGAACCGAAAAGAGAATTGCCTACATTCTATTTCGGTAATTTCCATGGGCACCTACCTGATTTGCGGGAATATGGCTTTCCTCGAGAGAGAGAGTCGAGATGCAGGGAGTAAATGTGCATTTTTAGGCTTCTCTCCATCGAATCCCTATATGAGAAATCGAAACATTTGAGCAGAAGTGTGGCAGATCGTAGACAACATTTTCCACATTATTAAGAGTTTAAATTAATAAACGCACTGTTGGCCATGGATATTTTATATTCTATTTCAATATTAGATCATAGGTTTTCATAAAATCCTAGGATGAAAGTCAACCAAAGTCCTAGAAAAAATGTTTTCCAGAAAATATCACTCAGCCATACGTACGTACATGAGATTTCACAAATACTTATGAAATAAATAACTTGAATTAGCAATCAAAGAAGAAATGTAGTTTAAAATGTTATTGAAAAAAGTTGTTGCAAAAGGAAAACACCAAATATATAGTTAGTGAGAGAGAGACTTGATTCACAGTTTGCAATGGAAAGCAAGTTTGAAAAATCTTAATATGACTTAGGTTAATTATTGTTTGCGCCGGATTACGTCTCATCATCAGAAAATAAGTCATAACACTCGAGAGGTCCCTTCCAATATCGTAGGAAGGGCTGAAAGGGGCAGGCGGAAGCGATTTGGTCCAGATTTTCCTTCCCAAATACTTGCAACTTTGACTTGTAAAATTTTGAGGAATTTCAACACAATATTTTTCACAACCAACCTGTTGAAGACAACCTTCACATTCGAACTCAAAAAAGATCCCCGAAGTTTCCAGACTCTTCGGCTGTATCTGCGGCACGCATCTTACCAAGGCCAACTAACCTCACTTCGCCACTAAGAAAATTACAACCATGAGTTGACCAATTCCTTCTCCCCCTCCTACCTATTCAATCCCTTTCTTCACTCCTTTGCATCCCGCTTCTTCCCATTCCATTTTTTCTCTTATAGTGCCCATTGGCATTTTCTCCATCTTAAATATTTTGTTCCAAGTGTCCATTTTTTGACGAATTATTATTGTGAGAGGGAAACGCTAGGTGGTGATCTTGGAGTATCACACCTCGCAAAGGTCAAAGTTTCCACCCTGATACGTTTTACAGTGGTTAAAAAAAATATCGGGTAAAGTTTCAGAAAAAAATATTTTTTTTTGGTTTGGCTAAAATGCCTCAAAAATCTTGAAAGTAAATGCTTTAAGCGTTAATATACTTTTGCCATCGACTTATTCACGACTCGAAGGGCTCCTGGTAAGCAGAAGGCCCTTGTGCAAGCTTCTTTGATGGAACTCAGAGTCCAGTGGTCGTATCTATTGAGAAAGGTTTTCAATTTTGGGAATAGGAAACAATCTGCTGGTGACAAATCGGGATTGTAAGGGGGTTGAGGAATCGTCACGATGACGTTGCAAAAGGTCTTTGCAAGAACAAACTCGACTCTGCTCTTTTGGTCATCCATCAAGACCTTCGGGACGAGTTTGTTGCAAATATTTCGCAATGCCAAATTTTCAGTGATAATGGTGTGTACATTGTCATCTCATCAATGATGGTATGGATCAATCAATTTGGTATGATCCGCAATCTTGCGCACACTTAACCGACGGTCTGAATCCAGTAGTTCACGCAATGCACCTCAGGAAACAATTGTTATCGATACTTTTTACAGAAACCCTGCATTCCGCTGCAAAATGGCCCACTGTTCTCCGTAAACTTTCCGCATACCCTCCTTTCGAGAGCTACGACTTGAGCTTCCCACTATTACTCCCCCCATTCCCTCCGTCTTCCGACTTCTCTTTCTTACGCCCTTTATTTGCGTTCCCCCTTCCCAAACACTAGTACAATATTCTACCTTCTACTACCACCAACTACTACTACGTCTTCTACACTTTCTTTTTTCTCTTTCAATTTCTTCATACACGAACCTTACGCTGGGCCTATCACCCTCTCCACCCTTCCCTCTCTCTTTCTCTCTGTTATCCCATCCTTTTCCCCTCCCGAGGAGACGCCGGGATTTGGAGCGAATTTTCTTCCCCGTCCCCGCTAATTTGAGTCTTGAGAATGCCTCTCACCCCTTTCGAGCAAATCCTCCCTCCCGCTCCTTCTCGAGCTAGGCGTAAGGAGTCGGATTCCTGTCGTTCGAAGGAGGGAGCGAGGGGGAGATAGAGAGAGAGAGAGAGAGAGCAGGGGTGTTGCGACGCGTGGAGGGACCCGAGGATTTGAGAGTGAGGTGGGGGGGTTATCGGGAGAGACGGGAGTGTGGGTCGGGTAGGAGAGATAGGAAGGGCAAGACGGAAGAGGAGCTTCCCGAGAAGGTAAAAAGAAAACAAAGTTAAGAAGGGATGGGAAAGGAAGTGTTTTGAGTATTTGGGTGGAGGCAATAGAATCGGAAAAGTAGGGGGGGGGGTAGAACTGAACGGAGAGGAAGAGATAGAGGGTCTTGTTTGCTTTGTGAGCCTCGAGACAACGGTTTTTGGCTTCATGTTCACTTAATGAGTAGTAATCTTTTGTGGCAAGCCCGGTTTTCGAGAACCGCAAATAGCTTTGATGTCGAGAATTATTTGCTTAGGAAGACCGTGAAATCCAAGTTTTGCTCATGAGAAATGTGGAGAGAGAGAAATACCTATACTACAACTCATAAAACGGAGAAATGCGAGCATGTACTCTGAATTCTGAATTCAGAATGAATTATTATTCTGAATTCTTACTGAACATATTTTACTTACTCAACATATTTTTTCTTATGAAATATTCCATAGAATAGACAAAGAGATGAAAAATATGACAGGCTGATGATGAAGTTAGGCTTTCACAATCTCCTATTTTGTCTCTTGACAGATAGCCAAATGGGCAATTATTTTTATTCACATCGTTATATCCATCATTTTTTATTCGAGTCTTGACTATTTCAAATTTTAATCGCCGAAAAACAGGATGAAATCACTTCTCTAGCCCTGTAGTATATTAGGAGATCTAATCTTTCAGCTATAACCTAATACCCTCCAATATTTTGATTTCATAACAAACGAATTTTAACGAGAAATCACCACCCACTAACAAAATAAAAAAAAATTTAAAGTTTTTATGTCCATTAAATGAAGAACTCAATGTATATTTCCACGGTTATTTATTTTTGTACAACTAGTTCCAACGCTTAGGTGCCATCATCAGGTAACGCTTAAGCGTTGAAACTAGTTCTAAAAATGAAAAAAATTCTAACAGTGGAGATATACAATGTGTTCTTCATTTAAGGAACATGAACTTCCACAAAGTAAATTCTGAAACAATTGAAGTTTTTATTTCTATAAAATTAGCCTCATTGTATTCAAGGACAGAACACTTCCATATTTATTCCATTTTGAATATTTTTAGTAGCCTTAGTGGACGTAGTTGCAACATATTTTTATCGGGTTAACTTGACCAATTAGTTCAGGAAGTAGGTGTATTCGTTACCAAGGGAAACTTTTCAGCACTATAAATCTAATGAAAGACCTATTCCATTCACTCGTTTACTTGGCTAACTCCTATCATTAGTTTCATTCCGCCTTTTACTGTGTTTCTCCTTTAAAAGAAAACTAACCATGCAACCCATTAAATAGAGCAGCAGGTCAGGAAATAATGAAAACACCAAAGAGAATGCAAAGATGTGCAAAAGTATCGTTTGTAAATAATACGTGTGATACGGAATAAATATGTGTTCATGTTTTTTTTTATCGCAGCCTAAATAATTCCGCTTGCGGCATGTTTATAAACTAAATATTTTCACTTACAAATAAAGTAATCAAATTATTTCACATAGAAAAATTTAAACTAATATTCCCACGGCAACGGCATTTCATAAATATCACCCCTAAAATATGTATAGTACGTCCATGTCTATATTATGAATTTTAATCGGAGGAATTCCACATTCTTAACTTAAAATAGCTTGATAGTCGTTGACTCTCAAGAAAAGAATGGTTCCAAGTCTTTTTGTCCCTCTTACCTTGTAAAATATGCAAATTCTCGCAAACTTGAGATTTTGTTTTTCGTGAGAAACCGTAGCTGCCGCAAAATGATAAAGATTTCCGAGGATTCAAAAGAATCCCTCACTAAATCTGCTTTCAAATCATGTGTCGTTTTCAAACAATTTTTTTCCAAATAATCCCGAGAGCCGTTCTCTGGTGGAAAGATTTTCTCTATACGAGTAAATTAACGAAAGAATTTTCAGGAAATTCAGCTGCGCAAGCTGACGTAATAAAAATAATGTAGTACAGAGAATTACGAAATCAAAATGTCTCCATACATGAGAAACATTAAATTAGAGCGAAGATCAAACTTCGACAAATGCCTCACTAAGAGCAGATAATAAAATGATTTAATTCTTTTCAGTTATAGATTCGCGACGGGTAATATTTCAGGAATCCAGTCATTTCTACAGCGACGGAGTTTGAGCTGAGACCCTCGCACTTGCTTAGAATAATATAATATAAAAATACCAGGTTAATGCTTCGGATCTTTCGACTTGTAGGGCCAATGCTCATAACTATTTGAGGCATCGCGGAAACGAAATTACATTATAATCTGCGGAGGGTTTATGCAATCAACTGCTCCAGTTTTTTGGCCATAAAATAGCGTTAGGGAGCTATTTGACCCACCAAAGAAGAAATGGACAAGGACACAAGAGGAAATGATAGTAGGGTAAGCAATCATTCACCGCCATTAAGGATACGAACAGTGCGTTTCATGGCACTCATAGCCAGAAGAATGAAACGAGCCATACTTGCCATTCTGTGTTCGTCTTTTACATATCCCCTTTCCTTTTATCTATATCTACGAGGGTCATCCGGAAAGCAGTACCCGTTCGTGAATTAAAGACACAAAAGTAAATATTAACAAACATAAAAAATTTTATTTGAAAGAGGATACTTTAAACTACTTCTCAACATAATCTACAAGCAAATTAAGGCATTTGTCATAACGTGTGACAAGTTTCTGTATTCCTGCTGCATAGTCCTTCGCCGCCAGCTCATTGAGATACAGGGTCACTCCTTCTTTAAGTTCTTCATCGCTGTCAAATCTTTTTCCTGCCAAAAAGTCTTTAAGCTTTGTAAAGAGATGAAAATCTGAAGGGGCCAAGTCCGGGCTATACGGTGGATGGTCGAAAGTTTCCCATTTGAATTGCTGCAAAAGTTTTTGTGTTATCCCAGCTGCATGAGGCCTGGCATTGTCATGAACGAGAATGACACCAGTAGACAATAGACCTCGCCGCCGATTTTGTATTGCCCGCCGTAATTTCTTTAATGTTTCACAATACGCATTGGCATTAATAGTGTCTCCACGGGCCATAAAATCAATAAGCAATACACCTCCTCGATCCCAGAAAATGGTTGCCATGAGTTTCCTGGTGGACAGAACTGTCTTGAATTTTTTTGGTTTGTTTGGTGAATGAGCATGATGCCACTCCATTGACTGTCGTTTACTCTCAGGTGATGCATAACAAACCCATGTTTCGTCACCAGTAATTATGCGAGTCAAGAAAGAGTCTCCTTCATCAGAATAACGTCCCAAAAACGTCAGTGCTGCTGTACAGTGCAAACAGTATTTGGGTTTTGAAAGTAAAGGTATTGAATTAGGCCGATCACGATCTGTTTATGACGGTGGCACATCGCGTCAAAATAAATGTTTATACTGTTAAAATACAAGGCTAATATTATCAATTACATTATAATGGCAGTATCGTAGAGCATAGCACACGAACAAGGGAAGATTAAATCCTGTGAAATAAGCTGAAGTAATGTTTAAACCACCGGTGTTTACTCTCGATTTCGTCTTTCTTCTCTGAAAAAACATCTCAAGAACCTCTACTGTTAATGAGGGTAAAAAAAGAAACTTTGCACTTCCACATAAAGATTTTATACTTCACGACCATGGTTTCGATGTGCCGTCTCTACTGCTAAGACACAATCCCTCTTTTACCAACATTTGAAAAAGATATTTACCATTTTTATTTTCCTGATAAATATTTGTTCCATTCCCGAAGATTGTCCTCGGTCTCAGTGTCTTGCGCTGTACACGGCCAAATACGTTGTTCATCAAATATCATCGCCTCCAGCTCCAGTATCTATTTCACTCTCGCATTTATTGACGATGTATATAGCGGCGAGAAACACCGAATCGCGCATTCGGCACCGCTTCCAAGTGAAAAGGGTGCCAAAGGATTATAAGCACAGGAGTAAAATCCATTTCGTGAGTCAACTGAAATAGGTGCATGACTACTTGGCACTTCAAAGGGATAACATCTCGACAATACGACCCATAATTCGGATCATTTTATAATTAAAGAGTTCAACAATCACGCGAAAAAATTAGGCTCTAATTTTTCTGCGTGATTAACTATGCATGGAAGCTAACGTAATATTGAATTGCGTAAATCGAAAACGTATGAGTTTGGAAGCCAGAAGGTCAAGCAGAAGCAAATGAGAATAACCAGTGATTCCTGGGAGGATGCCCAGGAGTCGACACTGTGTTGCCAGGGAAGAAGCAGTAAGAATGAATAGTGAGGTCTAAAGGAAGTGGCAAACGAAGTTCGCGCAGATCCTTGGGGTGAGTTGGAAGGAGGAGTGAGGAAGGGGAGGGGAGGGGATGAGGAGCGCACGAAATGGCGTGCAGGTATCGGGTAGGAGGGCCCCGAAGGAGAGGCGGACAGAGGATATTTGTCCCCATTTGAGGCGAGATTGGCTCCCAGGAGTGCCATCCGTCGTCTTAGAGGTGCAAGAGCGTTGGGAAAGGATAAGCGTGGACGAGGGCAGAGTGCCAAAGGATCTCTTTCCATTTGTGTGCAAGTGCGAGGGGAGGTGGGGTGGGGAAGGTATTTGAGGTTCGCCGAGGCCTGGGCGCCGGAATGGTGAAAAGGAAGGGAAGTTGGATGTGCCGCGGGACGCTTAGCTACGGAGAGGAAGGTTGCCGTTATTTCCCGAAATGGAGGAAATGAGTCGAGGGAAGTCGAGAAAAGAGGATTGAAAAGAAAACGGGGAGGATGTGAACGGTGGTTCCGCGATAGTTTTACTTTGGTCGAATTCATCCCAACAGATAGCGGTAGGAAACGAGTTGGAAAATGAAGGGACTTCGAGAAGTTAAGCGGAGGAAGAAAAAGAAGACAAATTTCTTAGTGAGTTCAGGTCTTTCAAAATATGAGAATTCTTTTATTTCCGATCGCTTTCTTATATTTTCAGCATCACTTACACCGATTTCACAAGCTTATTATTGCACTGAACCAATTGTATATCACTCGATATTTATTTTGCACGATATTTCAAAATAAAAAAATTAACAATGATAACACACCTTTAAGGTTAGCAACATTTTTTAAAGAGTTCTAACTGACACACTGAATTACAATTTCACAACGGAGAAATATTACTTGTTTAATCGTCTTATGGAAACCTATCCACATGTGCACAATAAGTAAACTCCGGAGATACGCACGCTATTCACTCAAAAATAATTAAACAAAACTATTACAAAAAACAATACAGTTATAAATAGATGCCAAAATAGTTATCCTATAAAATTTGATTACATACTTTCGCTGATTGTATCCTATTACTTTATTATTACGAAAAATGCTCAGGTAAAAACTAAATAAATTTTCTCAAAACTCCCTCTCCTCCTAACGCATGAGATGAATGAAATTGTCGCACGCTTATCTCAATTCTTCTTCTCTTGATACATTTCTCAAAGTATTACCGTAACTTGAAATTTTTGGAACAAAAGGTATACTCTGTCCGATGCTTAAAATTGCTTTAGAAGTAATTCTGTAGCGATTAGCATGTGGAATTCACGTGGGCGGCACATTCATTAATCCCCTTAATACGAAGGCATTCTCCCGAAATGGTGTGTGGCATGATACGTGGTTTTCAACCTGTGGCCCGAGGCGGACGGCTCCCAAGGAAAACGAAGGTGGTGAAACGGATTTGGTGCGGGATAAAGGAAACGAATGGGGGAAGAGCGGAGAGTGAAGGCCTATTTGTGGGAAAGGCCGGGCCAGCCACGGCTAAAGGATGGGCTGCGATCAATTCTGGCGCGGGAGCCGGGGAAGAACGTGGATTTGTGGGGAGCCAAACTTGAGGTGTCATTTAACCGATTCGCGCCGGTTAGGGTTACTTACTGGTTGGGCGAAAACATTTCTTTTTTTTTTGAATCAATGAGGATAAATTTGGAAGCATGTAAAAAACCTTTCACGCACCTTCTAAAGGACCAAGTGAAACGAATGTGTTGCCGGGCGTGAAATTTATATGACTTATGAATATGTCCTGCAGGAGTAAACCAGGAAAATTAACGACTGACGTTTCCAGGAAAAGCTCCACCGAATAGCAATTATTCTATCTCAGCTCTTTCATCACAGCATTAGTTACCGATACCGACATTGATTAGAAGTGGATATCCATTCTCCTTTGAACTACAATAATATCAACTCAGTTAATTTCTATAGCGTAAGCCTTCATATTCTACTTGTATTAGAAATGAATTTAACTTTTCATAGTCCACATTATCAATATAGAGCTGGAAACTTTTATCATTAATTATCACTTGCCTATCACTTGGGAGCATACATTCAATGATAGATCTTCGTAGTCTTTAAATGCATTCAAACTGATACAATTTAAACGCAATTATCGGTAAATATTTATTTTACCGTTTTTTTTCATCTAATTTCTAATTACGATAAAGATCTTGCATTATTTTTTTTATATTTACCAATCAAAACTATTAAGTGAACACTATAAATAAATAAATTTTGCAGGTACTAATATGCGCAAAACGTTGATGTTAAATATTAATTCTGATCAATTAAAATCACTAGACAACATTTAAAAGTTTCTATTTTGCTTAAATAAAATGAGTGTGCAAATTTACCCATTTATTTCAATTTAACATAATGGACGTGAAGCATTCAGCCAAATAACACCCAATACTCTCTTTGAAGTTAAATAGTTTCTAAACCGGAACTTATTAAGGTAGGCAACGGAATATTTTACAATGTTTCGTGTGTGGAAATTTGCTGTTTTTTTGTTCATGTAACAATTTTACACACAGCACAGTTAAAATGCAAATGCGTAGTTCTTTTTCGTGATCTAATTTAGATTGATATTGAGGAAACACGCAATATAGCATGTTTCTACACTTCATTAGCACTTCGTGTTACAAATACATAAACAGGAAAACAATCCAAAAGTCAATTCCTCTAGCCGTACTAAGACAAATTTTTACGACGCGTGATTTCAACTTGATTCTAGGAACTAATTTTCCGTATAATTATTATGAATGTTCTACCATGTTTTGACTTGACAATTTCAAAATAGATTCGAAAATTCACCGCTTCCCACTTGGGGTGAAAAACCTTAAAACAAGATGGAATGCGAGGAGGACAGAGGAGAAATCCATTTCCACGTCCTGACTCCCAGCCAATCCTTTTTCCTCACAGGCGTTTTACGTGCCTGACGAAACCCACTTCTATCCGTCGTCCCCCCAAAATCTATCTCCCTCATAGCGACCCCTCTTCATTGCACCCCCATGAATGCCGACGCAGCAGACAACAACTAAATACCCCTCTAGGTCTAGCCAACCTTCCGCCACTCGTAACTGGTCCAGCTCCCCATATCTCATCCTAAACACACCCTCGATCACCCCTTCTCCCTCTCCCCTCGAAACCACCGGTCCCCTCCGGATTCTCTCCCGTCCACCTTGCCTCCCTCCCTCACTCCCCCTCTCGCTCTCTCTAGTGTTATCTTAAGAGGACGTCGCGCTGGTTCCAATAAAATTCATTAGTTTTTGTCATCAATTGTGATTTATAAATTAGGGTGCCATCAAACATTTCCGTTCAAATATTTCAGCAATTTAAATGAGGTTCTTACTGGTTGAACCAACACAATTGCAACAGGAGTAGGGCCGTTTAAGAAAAATATTTTTCACAAGAATGCTTCATGTAAATTGATTCACTAAAGTGTGCCAATACCAATGAAGTAACAGAAAAACTATTGACAATTCCAAAGGAACTGCAGGAGAAGCCGCTAAAGTCATCCGCTAAATGTGCTTTACAATTTAACATTTTCAGAGTGAAAAATCATTCACCTAGATCGGGATTGGAAACCAGATCCCTTCATGCACGTCCTAGTATATTAGCCTGTTTAGCTACCAAGGTGAACTCTGATTTTTCGAAAATATGGGCCGTTAAAGGAACTATTCGGAGTATAAATTTGTTTTTTATTTTGAGTAAGTTTAGTGTGAGGTTTTTCGGAAAACAAGTTCCGAATATAAAACCAAAATTTCGAAGTCTAAAAGGTTGCTTAGCTGCATCGGCTGAACATCGAGAGAGACAGGTTCGAATTCCGGCCAAGGCAAATGATTTTTTTAAACTTTGACATTTTTTGCATTTTAATGCCAACCTTATTAATGGGATGCGGTCGGTAAATTAATTTGTCATTAAATATTCAATCTAATTTTCTAAGAAATCTAATCCCTTACTCGTCGAAATGAAATTCCCGTAAACCTTAAACGCGTGCATAGTTTCTATTCGGTCCACATTAACCGTATTGCACGAGTCAAAAGAGTATGAATCTATGACCCATTCCCTATTATGATCTTATGTTTTTAGACTTGCTCCTTGGAAACAGATGGAAATGAAATAAATTGAACGACAGACGGAAGAAAAGTACGATTTGCAATTTTTTTATTTAATAAATGGCCACCGATAGAAAAAAGTACTAAAAAGAGCGCATCAGGTCAAACGAAAAATTACAATTGAACTGTAACATGACAACACAATGAAATGCAAATGAAATCTAAAGATCCAGTAATTTAGTTTGCTTGGGAAAGGAATTTGCCAATTATGTTTGATGAGAGTTGCTTCGAAGTCTTCTTGGTTATGCGTATACGCTTCCATCAACTCAATGGGGCATAATTTACCCCACTGGATTATTTTAAGTAGAAAAAGTTCATTAAATTGGATGAATTATTATTACGGATTTATCATAATCATTGTAATCAAAGTAGATAAGACATATATCTTGACTTTTAAATGTTATTTCAGAATATTATAGTTTTTTTATGCTGTAAATTGGTACTTCTTGCAATTCCGGAGCAAACGAATGTCCGTTTTCTGATTTATGTAAATTCAAACCATGAAACGTTGAATATACTAGGAACGTAGCTACGGTCGTCATTCAATGTAAACAAAAAAATGCCGAGTTTCGAGACCTTCAAGTTTACGGTCTAGACATTTTTTTTGTTTACACGAAACTTTGACTCAAATTATTTACTCCCGAAAACATTGATTCCCTAAACCACAGTTATCAACACGAAGGTCGAAAAGACAGTTGAGCGAGAAGTTCACCCAATACTAACCCCAACGATGTGTGTGACTCACACATCAGAGTAATAACTGTCCCTTCTTCCCTTATCCGCCTATGTCTTCCCGGAAAGTTCTGGTACCCGAAATATAACGTACAGCTAGGGGTGAAGCTGAGGATACCCAGAGGCGTACCTGGGAGTCAAACTCGCGCCCTCCGGTCAGTAGTCTAATTCTAATCTTATCCACTAGACTACTAAGTTGCGAAATTTCAAGGTCTGTAATGTCTTTAACATCCCCAGATAAGTAACCTGCCCCAAATTTAGGCAATAAATTTAACCTGTTTTTATGCCTACCGTCAACTAGTGGCTCTCATCCTAATGCCTCTAATAGTGAGTGCCTTGCCACAGCTACCTTGTTCATAGCGACTTTTCACAAATCTAGCTGCTCTCCGTTGCAATCGATATATTTCTAAAATTAAATTTACTTAAAACCCATAAAACCTAGTTGTAACCCCAAATTTTCAATACAAACTCATAGTCCGCATTATAGAATTCAGCTGGGATCACCAATACCTCCTAATGCACTATTTCGTGGCAACTCGTGGAGTTTAACGTATATGATGTTAACGTGGAGTTAACGTAGATTTCAAAAAGAAATAATCATCAGTGAGATGATTATTTCTTGTGGAAAACCTTCCGCTATTGTCCTGAATTTATCTAGAAGACATTCCAGACCTTGAATTAGTATGGTAGATGAAATCACCAATATAAAATCGGGGATATTTATTATAGAACGGACAGATTTAAAAATTCGGTTTTTTTCCTCAAAGCATTACCACATCATAATAGACATGCCAGTAATTGCATGGGAGATAAATTAGAACTGGTAGTGTATAATCCTGTCGATATCCTGCATGTTTATGTTGTTCAATAACAGACCCATTATTTTTAAAAGTTCTACAGCAGGATTTGAATATTCGAATCATTTCATTGAATAGTGTTGCATGTCAGTACTTCCTTGCATGAGATTAATTTTTTTGATTGCACAATGAAACTAATATTCACATAGAAGTAACATGATTGCGATTTGTATGCATGGCTGGCGACCCCACCACAGGCCCTTGCGGCGGCTTGCGCTGTATTGTGTAAATGCCACCAGTTTTGTGATTCTTAACATTAATATTGATGAAAAATTTTTTTAAACCGATAATACCAAATTAAGCTGTGTGAGAGAGGTCAGGTCAAAGGAGGTTATTAGCAGGTCCAAGTATTTACGAGATAGGAGAAAAATCAGGGTCAGTCAAAGCGCCAAGGCGTCGTGAGCCGTTTCAGAGTCCACCCCGAATGCGGCTACAAGGAGTCTCTCCTCCCCTTTCCCGGGGATCGCCTCCACGCTCCCCAAGACCCAATCGCCACCCATAACCCGCCTCGTATGTCACCCCTTCCCTCTCCCCTGTCCCTTTCAGCGATAGTTCCCGCGTTCCCATGTCAACCCATCGGGTCTTTTTTCCCTCCCCCCTCATTCCGCCACTTCCTGCCTACACCCTCTCCACTCCTGGACCGGCTCCTTATCCCTTCACTAAACTCCCTGTTCCACTCACTCAACCGCACCCCTCCTTTTCTCTACCCCTTCACCCCCCCACATCCTTCCCTCCTATCCCGTTCCTCCTCCACCTTAACCATCCCCTACCCCCTCTTCCCTGGCCTCTACCAAACACCCACCAGCACAAGACTAATTGCCACCCAATTAATCACGTTCACAGGCCTCTCGCTTAATTTCCTCCGACGGCCGGGCTTTCCTTCCTTCCTCCAACCCTTCCTTCCCTTCCCGACGACCGTCTGGCCCCCATCGCCAACCCCTACCCGTCCTCTGCACATACAGACAGGGGCACATGAGTAGCGAATTCGCTTCAACGTCCCCACTTTCTCTGACCAACTCTCTCACGCCCCGTCCTCCCACCACCACCCCTCCCGTTGACTCTCCCCGCCCCATTTTATCTCCCTTCTTCCCTTCGTCAGATCAAAAGTAATTAAAGTGAGACAGCTCACGGAGAACCGCCGTGCTCAATTCGAATACTTCTTCTTATTTTATTCCTAACAGATCGACCCTGTCCCCCACCCACCCTCACCCGCCCCCATCATTTCAGGAACCTCTTTTCCCTCTGCACTACTTCATAAACGAGAAACGTGTACCCCCGTCAGACAACCTTGAAAGACAATCATCCCCCGTCCTCCTGTTTGTCGATCAGCTGTTTCGTTCCTCGGTTCACCCTCACGGCTTGTTGCAGTCGTGCCCGTTGTCGCAGAGTCGAGGATCCTCACTCTCTCCCTCTCTCTGTCTCTCTCTCGAGGTCTTAGACTGGTAAACTGACCGTCCAATCTCTCCGGTACCTTTTAAGCGCCACCCCATGGGTAGACTGGCTCAGGAAGATGCAGTGCCTGCACCCGCTAGCTTCCATTCGCCACTAGACGTGAGTGAACAATGTCTCTCCTCTTCTCCTCTCTCTTTATCTCTCTCGACTCCTTTATCTCAATCGCAGTGTACCGCGAGCTGTGTGTCTAGTGCCGCCGCTCCCTCTATCTCTTTCCCTCGCACACTCCCACTCCTAAAGGCCCACCTCTTGCTCCGAAGTCACCCTCCCGTCTCATCACCCGCCCTCCTCCTCCCCTCTTAACCACTAACTGCGGAGACATGTTTGGCATGTATATTAGGGAGATGGAATAGAGCCCAGCCGCACTTTTCTGTCAACCCTACAGAGAGGAAGAACCACCTGCTGAACCTTGACGATCGCCTAGGTGACGAAAACGTTGACTCGTTTAAAGTTTGGAGAAGGTTTCAAGAAATGTTTTTCAGAAGATTGACCAGGTCAATGACGTTTCCATCAAAAAACGTACGCACTAATCTTTGAAGCGCATCTGGATGGGCATCATGTACTTGTGGTTTATACAGGTACCTGACTAAGAAGGTTGAGCATGTGAAAGGGACCAGGAAAGCGTAATATATCAGCTCCGTATGGATATCAAAATAAATGGATTATTAATATTCAGAATAATATCATCCTGTTGTAAATAGCCTTCAGGATTTTTCGCACAAAGTGTTCTCTTTTCATAGCAACGTTCTGGATAATGCCCTTTGAGATCTGTAACGCGCTGGACTATGGTATAAAATCCGAAGTCAAAGAGCTAGGTAATCACACACAAAAGCAGCGCACCTAAACATCACCGCCGAATAATGGTCCGTCCTCTGTCAACTCATCTCCACTGCCATACTTTCATAAAATAGCCATTCAGCCCTCATGAACCCCAAGGATACTAGGATGCAGAGGGAGCCTCATTATGATGTACGCGTTTGCCGCTTTGTACTCCTTCACATTAACTATATCAACTCCCTTGTTAATAGTAAGGTACGTTTATATGCCGATTACGCAATGATTTACAGAGATATCTGTATTCCTGAGGATGAAGTAGCTTTAGCAAGTGGCCTACTGGGTACACAACTTTGGCGCGACAAATGGCAATTATAGTTAAATTTAAAAAAGTGCGAATTGATGAACTTTTGAAAAAGAGTAATTTCCTTTCGAAAGCCTATTACATCAGGAACATCAAAATATAAAACGTGTTCTCGATTAAGTTCTTAGGCGTTACCCTCACTCTCGAAATTTTCTGAATGAAACATATGCGGGAAATATTTGGAAAAGTTAGCAAAAAATTAGGATTTATCAGAAGAATGTTGGGCAAATGTGATGAAAAGGTTAAAGAGAAATGTAGTTTTTCCGCTGGTTAGACCTCATTTAGAATATGCTGCAAGTATATGGGATTCTCACGAAGTTGGATTAATTGCCAAATTGGATCGCGTGCAGTTTAGAGGAGCTAGATCTGTAAAACGCTCTTTTGACAAACTAAGTAGGGAATCAAAAGTATTAGTGCAGCTAGGCTGGGAATCATTCTCGGAACGAAAGGTACATTACAGATTAAATTCCTTGCATAAATTGGAAGGATGTCTCTCTAGCAACGATGTTGAAAATGTGTTATTAGCCCCATCGTGCTACTGTTGGAGATATCATATCAATTAAAATCGAGTGATTAAGTGCAGAACAGATAGATTTAAGATACTATTATTCCAAAGAACAATAAGGGATCAGAAAAACAATGTCCGACCGCACTAGGGGGGAAACATATTTCGGTTCAAAATTAGTCTGTTGTGTGATCACCCTCTGCCACACACTCTAGCGGTAGCTTTTCAGGTACTAAAAAAAGAATTTCGAAAGAATTTGCCCTCATTTCTGCTTTGGCGTCACGTACTCGACGACAATTGCTTGCCTTAAACGATCATTACCAAGTAGTTTTTCTGTATCCGATGTTAAGGTCTGTAATAGAGGGGAGAACATCAGGCAAGTGAGGAAGCGGTAGTAATAGGATAGGCATCTTGGATGGAATAAAGGGAATCTATTCGTAATTAAAGAACACTTCGTGGTACTTTTGGGAAGTTACTCGTCAGGTGAGGTGAGCAAATTCAGACATGTTCAAAGTACGTCCATCCATGTTCGAGCTACCTTACCCTACCACCTACCGTTAACGGTAGACTACCAAATAGTTATAATTGTTCATCTGGCTGTTAAACAATTTTGGACCAAGACTTGTGCACATTTAATGGGCTGGTAATTTTATCATTTATTTCATCCACCGAAGATTCCTATTTTCATTTAAACACTCGACAAATCGATTAAAATATTTTCGATTTATTCCAAGAAACTGCGGGAGATGCCCCAAGAGTAACTTTTAGCGGAGTCATCCGCTAATATCCATTCCAACGCAACAATTTCAGAGTGTAAAAATCATTCCGCTTGACCTAATCCGTTGCATTTGTCATCTGTACATTTTTTTAATGGTGTCCTGGTCCTGGACTACTTCTGGCACCTTCAACAGCTAGATGTTCCTTTTTATTTTCTTTCCTCTCGAAAAAATGCGTGCTGGCGTCAAGGAATCCTCGTTCATGCTAATGATATCCCCAGATATATTGGTGACATTCAGTTTTTAGATACAATTGCTTACGACCTTACGACGTTTCTTTAAGGGAGTTACAAATCTATGACGTTTTCCAGTAGTAGACCAGAAAGTTGTGGACCAAAATAGAATTTGATACTTTAAGCGGTATTCCTCAAGCATATTACATACCCATAACTTAGTATTTATTTAAGCTTTCAACCGTTCCTAAAATCCGAAACAAAATCCCGATGCAAAACTTACAGTAAAGCTCTTCCGTTTAGATTCTTACATTTCTCGAATTGAATGTAAACTACATGACTGAAAAAGGTTCATCACAAAGAATGTTTATTTTCATTGTTTTCCTAATTGTAACATACCATGCTATGCTATCAATGCTATGTCTAATCCAAATACCTAATAATCCACATTTAAAATGAAAATATCTTTCAGAAACTTATTTCTTTTAGAAACTTATTTAATACAGCGAAATATCAATGTGTTCTTCGTACGATGTCATTATATATGACCAATGTTATTTTTCTAACATTATAATAAAATGCACCAAAAATAATACATGCATATATCCGGGACTCTACACAATGGCTTCCCAATATCCGCATATCCCGTATTGAACCGACTGAAGACAGGTGAAAGATATTGGTAAGAGTGCCATTCTTATATCCTTAGGGAAATATTTCCCTTTACGGTTCCAATTGAATACGCGATGTCTGGAAGAAAATCCTTAAACCGTCCGTACCAAACATCCGTTTCAAACTCACTTGCGTTGATATTATTGGTAATCCATCGATGAAGGTAAATTTTGGATTAAAACAGACAGATCAACTCCAAAATAATCCACTCTTCCCTCCCCTTTCACCATGCCCAGCACTTACTCATTTGTTTAACATTCGGTCCAATTCACCATCTCCATCATTTTTCACACCCACATTTCAAAAACCTTTATCATCCTGCTTTAATGATCATGTTTCCAGGCCGTATAAAACCACACTACAAATCAAAGTTTTAACGAGTATTTTCTTAAAATCCTTACTCATCGTCCTCGTTAACAACTCCCTCCTCCTTGTGAAAGTCCAGACCAATTTCCAAACCACCTTTGTCTAGACCAATTCTTCTGCTTACGTTCCTACTACTTTGACCGTATTGGGCCAAAACACTTCCGAGATACGTAAACTGCTCTACCTGCTCTATTTTTTGTTTCTCCTCTCCTATTTTAATGTTTAGCTTAGCCTTTTTCTTCCTGGAAAATCGCAAAACCTTTGTTTTATTAATATTGATTCTCATCCCATATCTATTGCACTGTAATTCCAATTCACAATCCACACGACCCTGTCATAAATTTCTTCTTCCTTGTGAAATCTTCTTTGCCTAACACAATTCTTCTCCTTATGCCCCTACTACGTTGACCATTTTGGTCCAAAACACTTCCGAGATGCTTAAAATGTTTCATCTGATTTAGTTGTTGCCCTCCTGTTGTAACGCTTGGTTGTTTCCTTATTCACTCTATCAAACGTATTTTTGAAATCTAAGAAATAGACAAACACATCCAGATTCTATTCTAAGTTTTTCTCTAATAGTGATATCATTGCTGCAATGGCATCGCGCGTGCCTCTCCATTCCTGAGTCAAAATGATTATCCCCTAAGTAGTTATTCGCCCTGATTTCCGTTCTTTTCCAGATCATCCTGAGAACCACTTTAGATGGATGGCAAATCACACTTATTGTTCTGTAGTCCTCACAAGATGTATCCTTTATCTTTTTCGGAATAGTAACTAACACCGATCTCACCAAGTCTTCCTGTCAGATTCCTCCCTCATAAATGTTACGAAATAGTTTATAAAAACTCTTCCTCCCACATTTTCCTAAACTTTTAAGTAGTTCCGCAGGAATGTTGTCCACCCCCACGGTCATATTTGGTTTAATTTCCCTTTTCTTTCCATTTCATCGTCGAGTATGTTTGGACTTAAGCTATCTTCATCTACTTTATACTTTACAATTATATTAAGGCCAGAAAAAATGATTAGCTTTGCCATAATCCCTTAGATAGCAGGTACTGGAGAACGAATAGCCAGAACCCTCATAGAACATGACGTAGGGTCCAAGTGTACATATATCATGAAGTCAGGATAATTTCGTGGCATAGGTATATCTGGACAGTACGATACGACATTCGCTGTAAATCCAAAGATCAGGATCCAATGTAAATGTACTGTGGCGTCTACGAAATTCAATGCAGCTGCAGAAAATCCTATTTTGGGCAAACATCCAGGGGTACTATCCAGATGAGGCATTCAAGAACACACGAGAGCTAAAAAAATACACAAAAACGGATCTCAGCCTGCGCAGCACACACACAATATCAACTTTGAAGAGGCTAAAATGGTCGCAAGGTAAAGCCGTTATTTCCCACGACTCATTCGTGAAGCCGTGGAAATAGCCAAGAAACCCAACAATTTCAACAGGGAAGAGCGCTACGCTCCTGAAAACGTGTTTTAGGCTAACAAATGAGAGTGGACCAATTACAGCGTACCGTCTCAGACCTACATATACGATCTCATATCAGACGGGCGAAAATCAGCATCAATCTCTTCTGACCTGAACATGATGCTGACTGCAACGCCGGCGAAGCTGTCGTCATAGAAAATGGATCCACGCGGAAGAAATCGCGGAAAATTTTAATCTTCATTTGTTACATTTCATTGAAGCCTTCACTGCGAAAATCTAAATTATATTATTAGATAGTCTATGACGTTATAATTCAAGTTTATTAAGGAAATAATGTCAAGCATTTAGCCGGATATCAGAAAAGGTTTTACCTCTAACTGAGTTCCCCAAAGAGATATCCTAGTCATAAATGTATGTTACTGCATTCATATTTTTTTCAGACATCAAGAAATTACACAAAACTAAGGGATTTAAGTGTTAGTTTAGCTTAAATGTCACGCGTGACCAGATCTTTAACTATGAAAATTGCAACTGCTCTGCATAAATAAGCAAAGGTAATCCTAGCAATCGGGGATGCATAACATTTTTTTTTCAAATTATTTGAAATTCCCGAGCATTAGAGTACATAAAAAAATAATAGCATAATTTCATTTGTATGTCAGAAGTGCAATGCTTTATTCAGTTTAGCACGGTTTTTCAGTCCATTTCCTTAAAAGTAGTATTAAATAAAGTCACTCTTAATGAAGGTACGCACGGAGTTCTTGAATGTCGCAATTATACTGCTCTCTAATTAAGGCTTTATTGCTGATCCTATGAAATGGGAAATAGCGAGCGCCTGGCTGAAGAATCTGATCTTAAGACTTAATTATTTATTACCTGGTAAAAGAACTCCAGTTTAAAACTTTGTTGCTGGAAATGATAGAACACTACCGCGGTAATTATGTTCTATATTATGAAAAAAATTGACGGAATCACGATGATTAAGGAAAATTTAATGCATTCCACACACACACATATACTATATATATATATGGGCGGAGGATAGGAAAGGTGCTTTTAGGATTTTAATTTTATATAACTTAGCTATACTGTAAACAAACAAATAAAAAGCAACAAAATTATTCATTTACGAAAAAAGTTCCCAGTTATGAATGTACATTGAATTGGATTTACTACTATCCTTTTTTCGTAAAAAAATTCTCACCCATGTTCTCCATTAAATATCTCATAGTTAAAAAAATACTTAGCATTTTCAAAACCCTACCGGCATCTCATAATGCGCATGGTATCATGTCCCAGGTGCCCTTGATTAAATAAGCAAAATGGATATACACTCGGCTGTTCCCAAAAATTCTAAAAACACCTCACTATTCATTTCAAACATTTTTATTATTTAAATTTTAAATGCAACATTTTAAGACTATATTGGAGGTTGTTAAAGTTTTCACATGATACCTAAATAGTTAATGGTATACATTTACAGCCTACTCACATCTGGCTCTACACATTAGCCGATTGAGTCACCCAATGACGTCACTTAATTGTGAGGCGAATTCATTCCTTTTATATTTTGATTACTATCCTCACAATCTCTCCCTTCCCGCATAATCAACCATCTAGCAACAACGCTCAAAATTAAATTTTGATAACAATTTTGTTCATAGTTCTCCCATGGTTACCTGTGTGTTTGTATGAACTAATGAAATGTAATTTACTGCATTAACTCAGACAAACTTTATACAGTTCCATAAGTTCCCAAAATCGTCTCCATCGTTCTTACGCTTGCCTTGGTTTCACAACTGCGGGATGAAGCACGAGAACTACGATAAAAATGTCCTTGCAGTTACGGACCGGACGATTAGAGAGTCAATAAAAATGCCAAATCCTTTCCAACTCCCGATTCGCTCCTGCACGCGAGTATGAACTAACGAGCGATTTCGATGAGGTGTCCTCCGTTTGGAGATAATACTTTCACAAACACCCCCTTTGTGGCATCATCGCATTTCAAAATTTGGGTCCTCCTCAATTTCATACGCGCCGCCCATTTTCACCACCATCACGAGGAAGCGAGACCGGGGGATCGGGAGGGGGAATCGGGGGGGAGAGGGAGGGAGGGACCTGGGTGGGGTGGGGGACAAACGCACTGCCTCTGGTGGGCGATGACGATGTGCACGTGGCCACCTCGCATAATTGTTTTTCTTATGCTCGGTGAAATATCGGAAATACAAATCCCGCGAAAAGCGGCGTGTTTTGAGTGAGATGGTCCCGAAATAGAGAACCCCCTTTCCGAGCCCAGAGACGACGAAGGCGGCGTTCAGGAAAGGAGTCATCGTAAGCGGATTACCATAAGTCAGAAAGAGTCGTCGCACGCCCACCACGACGCTTAAGGAGATAAAGAATTTAACAGATGCCAATTTAGAAAATTAACATTTCCTGTTCAGGATCGGTGAACATTCTGCTCGCTGTATATTTTTGTTGTATTTGGTGTGCATGCCTATTTATATCCATTATTGTACTCACCATAATTAGCAATTAATAATAACCTAACTCGAATAATTGGAGTAGGACTTTACACCACAAATTTCTAACATTACTTAGGTGTAATGTAGTGCATGTAGTGTTGTTGGTAATAATCGATATCTCCATCTTCTAATGGAAGATGCAATTGCCTGGGAACACCAATACAACTGAAAAGACAAAACTCCAAAGGATCATTCATCCATCTACTCGAGAAAACGTCTCTGCATGAAGATGTCATCTACATATATGCACGACGTAAGAAGACTTAGATACTCAAATCACTGAGCCTACTTATGCCGCTTACATTTATAAACCCTATGACAAACTAGTTCCTAACCTTTTGGTGAAATAAAAATTGGGTAGTGCATTATTACTGCGTATTACTATCACCGATATTCACGGAACTAAATAAGCAAATCTACATGAAACATTCTGGAAGGAGCATCTATAAATATAATAACAACTTTATGGAGCTATAAAAGTCAAATTGTAGTAATTTATGAATGAAATTGGTAAATATTTAACTGTGCGGACGTGTGCTGATGGACCCCATGGGAAAGCTTATAGAGAGAACCTTTTTTAAGAGCGATTATTAGGTTCAAATGGGTCATTATATCATAGTCATGTCCCAAAATAAAGCAAGCGGTCAAAAAAGAGGATGAGTTTCCTAATTCTCGGAAAACGTCCGTAGTTTAGGGTGATGTGAGTTATTTCTATTTAAATAATTAACTTTTAAACATATCTTAATTATATACTGATGGATATGTGTATAAAAGTGTGAATATTAGTAAGGTGATGATAAATCATAGAAGGGTACAAAAATAAGCTCAGTTATAGCATAAAATAGCTGTTAAATTCTGCACTGAGTTAAAACCTAAACGTTGATTCATATGCGTAAATGCATTAAAAACAGGTAGCTTGTTGCCCTTGAGGTCGCGCCAATTTCCATTCTGTTCCTCTAAACCTCGCACCAACTCATTGGGGAAATCTGATTCATTTCACCTAAAGTAGTTACCCATCTCGATTAAATTCAGCAGCTTTCATTCAATTCATTCAATCTATATCTACATAATACCCCGCTAGCCCACGTAAGAACGTGCCGCATGGGGTTGGTAGGTCACCAGCCAATTTACTTGCATTCACTCTAATTCCTCATACACTTAGTATCCTGCGATCCACTAAAAACCGCTTGAAAAGGGGGCGACTAAGCCCCAATAATGCAACATACGCACATATATTGCAAGTATTTTATGGTTAGCAGTTATTTCTATGCCTCCAGAAAGAGGAAAATAAAAGACGTTAAAAGAGGGCAGGCACATGCATGCAGACATCATGAAATAATTACAACAGAGGTCGTCCGGTACACTTAATTATCTTGCTTCTCTTATTGATAATGCTGCTTAAACTCAATTCAATATTTTCTCACTTTAAATTCTGAAACGTTCATGTCACACGAAGAAGTAACTTTATTTAATCCTCATTTGCAGACCGTTTTCATCCCGAATATTTTGATGAAGGGATGAAAAATTTTATATTCCTTGAAATATCAAACAGAGTTACTAACATAAAATTATCAGGAACTAAATTTGTGCCAGCGGCGGAGAACATATGTAACAGGCTATGCGTCCAATTGAAATTTGATAAAGGAACCGTTTAAGAGCGTTTGATATGTATGTTCTTCACGCATTCATGGCAGGCGAAGAAAATGTCTCCATATTAACTGAATTTGTGATTTTCCACAGACTTCAAACAATTCCACAAAATAGAGTCTGAAATAATACAGTATATCACAAGTCTCATTTTGATTTCAGAAAACCTACTTCTTTTCCCTAAACCCTTCTACATTACTCTATCCATGCACACGTATTTTTCCCCTATGTCATATTCCTGTAATGTTGTTTCATAAATCCTCTTTCGTCCCCAAGACTTCTAGTTCTCGTGGTATTTAAAATGTTCAACTATATTCTTTCATGGCCATCTCAGCCTACCCCACCATATTAACTTTTATTATTGAAAAATGGTTACCTAGCAAACGCGTTCTTGCATAAAATATGAGGAAAAAGCAATATGACCATAGTTTACATTGCTAATTACCTGGCGACGGTTCCTTAAAGCACGATATTGACGAAAATTGATGAACATCAAGTTGTGCCGAGAATAAAATGTTGTGAGGACAAAGAAGTAAGCTGCCTGATAGAATATAACATGGATATTAATATGAAAAGAGGAAATGGCGAAAGGAAGGAGCACGTCATAACATATTGCTGCATTTCGAAGAAACCATTTTTGACTAAATATATAGTTGAGCTTTGGATACCACGGAATAATTTAGTATGCGTCCACACACCCGTCCCTTGTGCGTCCACACACCGCTGCGAGCGGGTTTTCCACACCTCGAACGCCTTCTGGAAGGCGGCGCCCGGAATACTGCTAAGCTCCCTCGCCACGGCCTATCATAACGCTTCCACCGAGCAGTGGTGACATCCTTTCAGCACGGATTTGAGCCTGGGGAAGTTGAACAAGTCTCATGGGGCAACAACAGAGCTGTAGGGTAGGGTGGCAGATCCGCGTGCGAGTTTTCTTTTGTTCGTCCGAGAGAATTTGCGGTACTAACTTCGCACACACCTTTTTTCTACCCATTTATTCGGTCACAAGTCAATGGACATAGTTTTTAGGGATACCAAGTCCATCAGAAACCATACGAACGCTTAATATGCGATCCAACTCCATACAAGACTTCACTCATGCAAGATATTTGTAACTTTTTGAGGTCGAAGAGCGTGCTGAACGCTGGGCGTCTTCAGCATCTTCTCTACCCGCACGAAAAAAAATTGTTCCTCTAAAAAACACCCGATCTACCAATGGCATTATCATCATAAGCTGTCTTAAGGATGTCATAAGTCTCTCCCCGATTTTTCACGTAAAATTTTATGGCGTAGCTCTGTTCCAATAGCCGGTTCATGACGGAGCGTAACTAGTTCACGTTATAGAGGTTTTGAAAAACGATCGCTCCTCAATCCGCAAAGGCTGGGAGCCAACTTCCATTAGTTACCACCTTTCCGGTGATTCCCTCCCTTCGAACCTAACCAGAGAAACCGCCGTCCGTCCGTCTGTCCGGGAAAAAATATAAGTCCTACTACTTTTGGGACAGATTTTGTAAAAGAAATATTTTCCCGAAATTAAAATCTTATCCCTTCAATTTCTCCCACTCAGATGTACTTACGACTTTTTAAGTAATTTCTATCGAAAGCCTCAGTTATATCCTCTTTCTTTCCTACTCCATATCTCCCTGGGTTCGGGCAATGCACTCCATCCCTCGATGCTCCACTTCCTCACCTTTCGATTTTCTCTCGGAACTATGCCCTGTTACCTAATTAATGTTTTTTACTTAGCCCTGCCACTAAAGTAGCTTAGTAACACTCTCTTTAGCTTGCCACATTTTGTGCACATGTAGATTGACGATTTGTATCAGAATATATTTTTTAAAACGTCAATTTTTAACCAAATTTCCCTACGCACATGAAATTAAAGTCACCTTTGAGCACCTGGCGATAATCATGATATGATAGCTTTCTTTGGCATCAAAATACTCGAAACAAATGCGAACGATTCAGCTGGTCTATTTCAGATGTAGCATTACTCTAATCATTCACATACGCATATACAAACCAGCGAGCGCGCTTGCACAACAACTGAACTAATGTAAAACACAGGTTGTTGCACAATACTCTAAACAGCTCTCCTTTAATACACGAGATATGTCCAATAAATACGCAAACTGAGACCATAAAAACTTCATATTGCAAAATTTAGTCTACGTCGATTGTGCTCCCTTCAAAGTACTCACCATTAGTTGCTATGTACTTATACCATCTTCTTTTCCACTGTTGAAAGCACCCTTGGAAGGCAACGGCAGTTAGGCTTTTTAGTTGTCTCGTCGTTTCTTGCTTTATTTTTTCCACATCTTCCCATTGATGTCCCCTCATCACATTTTTACATTTTGGGAACTGGAAAAAGTCGCAGGGGGCGAGATCTGGTGAATAAGGAGGATGATCGAGGATGGTGATTGAAGTTTTTGCCAAAAACTGGCAAAAAATCAACGCTGAATGTGCAGGTGCATTGTCATGGTGAAGGATCCATCCATTATTTTCTGTTAAAATAGTGTGCCCTGTTGATTTTCCTACATTCTGCTCATCAGCTATCACTCGGACAATTTTCCGAAGATCGGTAAGGACAAGGGACCGCACACGATCAATGTTGTCATGAACAGAGATGGTCGTACCGGCCTTGCATCATCCGTGGCGTCTTGTCGGCCATCTTTAAAACGCTTAATTCACTTGAAAACGGATGTATTCTTCCGAGCACTATCACCGTAAACAGCTGTAAACATTTCAATGTCTTTTGATAACTTTGACCGCACTTAACCTAAAAACTTGATGTTGATTCGCTGCTCCGTGATTTCGTCAATTTCAATTTTCGACAAACAGTAAAAACAAGGTCAACAGAAACTAACATAGCTGGCACCATACGCACAGCTCGACGATCCGCCAAGCACAGACGGCTCATTAGGTCTCAGGTAACTAGCGCCGCTAGTGGGAGGGGCAATAGTCCGCATCATGACCGCCAGATTGGACCATTTCGTGTATTTATTGAGCCGACCACGTATTCAGCACGTATCCAAACCATGTATCGGTGGTGAGTCCCGAATTTAATTCATGAATTTGAATTAATTTAACAGCATGGCCGTATTCAGTTCGCAATATACCAACTCGAGCTACTGGGCTATACACCATTTCTGTTTCTCATTTGTTAGTTGTACCAAGTACCATGCCGTCTTAATGTTTCAGGGATGTAGATTCAAGAAATAATAACCTGTTATTCACAATGATATCAAAAAAGTATAAAAAAACTACATGGCATTCATAGAGAACTCCAATATAAACAATAATGAATGAATAAAAGTCTGTTGAGGATTAGGTAAGGCATCATCGTAACCGGTCGACCGTAAATTTTATATCTCACGGCAAAGGCCCTGCAAATTAGTCGCACGAAGGGATAGCCGCACGAGGGCATAAACGTAGAACCTTCCAGTTGTCTCTCCCATGTTGCTCTAGTGTTCATCCACATCCTCGATTCACTAATCTAATAATCCCAAGTTTTTAAGTTTCCGCTGCAAAACAGTCGGTATTATTTCTATTTTATCCCCTCCTTTTCATTTTTTTGGCCCACATAGGCTTGCGAGTCATAAAAATCTCAGTTTTATCTCTGTGTCTGACCCGACTCTGGAGTCAGCTCATAACGATGTGACTAGAACTTTAATCCCATTCGCCACGACCTTCGCCCCGACGTCACTTGCCCCGAGTCGAGTATAATTTAGCTTCGATATTTTCTTCCGCCTAAGCTGTCTGTCTGTTGACCGACTTGAAGGCTTTAAGAATGTGCGTGAATAAAATATAATTCCTTTAAATATGATTAAATATAAAGAAACAAGTATCTAGATGCATTGTATTTTAGATTGTAGAATATTGTATCTAAGAGCGATATTTTTTTCACGTAATCAATCAATATCTACTAAAATATCTAGTGACTAGTGTTTCAAAAAGAATGTGAAAAGGAACATTTTTAGTAAAAAAAACCTGCACAGGAACTGCAAAAATTATCCGTAAATTTCATTTAATAGCGTTGAAAAAAAAATTCGCGGCTCTGAAAAACCATGAATGAGAAATAGCATTGGTTTTACCGAAGATTGACATTATCAACGCACTCACACATTTATTTTGAAAATCAAAAATATTGAATGAAATTTTTATCACATTATGAAACAATAGTTTTCGTCAAGTAATGTCAGTGTTACCACACAAGGAGTAAAAACATGAAAACCACACAGTAATTTAGCGCTGTAATATTCAGATTAATAAATACGAAGAAAGTAAAATATTGATATTAGATATTCATAAATTAGAACATGGTTTGAAATGCACATACGTTTCAAACTGTCATAGAAAATCTATTATAATTAATAGCTGTAATAGCATCAAGTGTAATCAAATCATTTTAATGCAGAGCTAAATATTAGGTTATATTGCATCATAAACAGTAATATAGTAACTTTGTGTCAGAGGTAATGGTCATATTCTTTACATTTATGGTGGAAGGGACGACTGGCGATGTGCGGTTCAATAGACAAAGAAAGTCGGTTCGAGAAAACTCGGACAGAATAGGAGTGGGGTAATACCTCGCGGGCGAGGGGAAGGTAGGCGTCCGCTAATGAATGCGATTAAAGCATTTAGAACTTCCGCCCACCCGACCTTCCTTCGCCCCTTGCTGACCCAATTCTAATCAAGTTAAGTGCAGAGGGAATTTTTTTAATGGATTGCTAATAATTACTGTCATAGAGGCGTCACGAAGTTCCCAGCACTTGACTATCATGAGGACTAAAAAGTCCGCCACACACTGCTCTAGCTCCGCTAAAAGGAGGTCCCAATATTTGACGAAATTTCGTTAATTAAACACAAGCGAAAGATACGCATCATAAAATGTTGAATAAAATCACCCGCTCTCACTTAAAATTCCACAAATCAAATTGAGACGGACGCAGCCAAGTGGAAATTATGAAAATCCATAATTTAAAATAATTTTGTCCTTTGCAAAGTTTGACCAAAAGGAGCGGAAAAACGTTTCATTTATTTAACCATCAGTAATGTTTACAAGATGACGCAACGCATTCAGCTTAACTAATCTTGTGAAAGTTACAAATTTGTACGGTATATATGTATGTGTGTGTGTATTTATAATATATATATATATATATATATATATATATATATATATATATATGTATATATATGCATGTATATATATATGCATGTATATATATATATATATATATATATATATATATATATATATATTTAAATGGCTCTCTATTGGAGCAATCACTCCTATACCTTCACGTTAGAATCAAGATGATGTGGGCAATAAGTGAAAGAACCAAATTTGTAACTTTCACAAGATTAGTTAAGTGGAATGCGTTGTGTCATCTTGTAAACATTACTGATGGTTAAATAAATGAAACGGTCTGATAAAGAACTTAGGCCGACAAGGTTAGACACAGAAAAGGATGATGACGTAGAAGAAGATAGCTTAGGTCCAGGCATACTCGACGAAGCTTTCTTTATTTCGCCCACTCCGAAAGGAAACGGCGTGTATGACATTTGTACATTCACCACTTAGGGATGTGCGACGGGAATACCAATAAACTCCTGTTTGCCGAACGCCGATCAGGAAATAAGAGCAAGAGCCCTACCTACCGGCCCATGGCACTGCCTACCGGTGTGTGGACACTGATTGAACGACAAGCGTCAAAACAGGCGGACAAAGATCGAGCGAGATCTTGAGCAACATTTCCAAGCACATAGTTTCACCTCGCGTCTACGCCGTTCACTTAAAAACCCCTGTTTTCATGCCTACGACAAGGAACTGTAGTGCCATGGCCTTTCAAATGAAGGCACCTGAATTCCACGTTGGTCTTCAGTTGTACAGTCCAGCAAAACTTTTGACGGCAAACCTCTATTTAATCATCCGCTGCATTTTGCGTTTGAACCGAGTCACTCAACAGGCGTCCACTAAAAACACGATCTAGCCTGAAAGTACTCTCAGGAAATAAAAATTTGGCTCGTGTCAAAGTTCAAAGCTCCAACCACCAAGACGCAACGTTCGCTGAATATAGTAATTCAAATTCTAGTGCGAACCTATACGTCGCTGACTCTATTCTGTACCTCCCTCTGTTTTTTTCACTCGCTTCAGGATGTTTAAATTGAACTCAGATGATTTTTCAACCAAAAGGATCGCTAAGAATAACATTGAGTATCGAAATTATAACTTCGTGCAATGTCCCCAGCCACTCTTGTCCCACTTCTACTATCACACAATTTCTCTGGTTCCAGAAAGGTTCGTAGTACGAGTGCTATCCAATACGTTACCTTCTTTATGCTTTAAAAATGACACTGAAATGGACACAGAAAATTCATTATTTTCATCTAAAAACTACACATATCTACGATTTTTATATATATTTGCCAAACAGATTTAAACGTTTGTAATATTTCCGAAGTAGTTTACGAATTCCTTCGGGATAAAATTCTGCCGCCTGAGATCGCAGCCAACTGATGACGGAATCTTGAAGTTTCTCTTCGAGACGAGCACAAAACACGTAGTAGCCGAACTTTTCAGTCGTTTTTCCATGCAACAGAGTCGTATAAATATGTGTAAAACTTTTTAAAAATATCAGATATCGTAAAACGCCGCTTTTGACGAACTTTTTCATCAATTTTCAAGTGCAGTTCATTGTTCACCACGGATGGCCGACCACTTTTGCCATCATCATTCACATTTTTGTTCACACTCGTAAAAGAACGAAAAACACTGACGTACAACTCTTGTCACTCATCACATTTGGTCAGTACAGAACACAAATTTCCCGATGAATGTCCTTAGATTTGAAGATTTTATAAATCTTTTCACTGAACGCGGGAATCACAATTATATTATTCATTTTGACTCGCTACTGTAGATAAAGGACAAGCGGTGTGACCTTCCAACACTGCACCTCGAGGCGTACTGACCAACTATGTGTCAAATGCATCGACCATTTGGCTCCCGTCACGATTTCTCTCGCTACACTAAAACGGAGATTACTTACTGGACAGCCCTAATAGTACACTCAAGGATGAATTTAAAGCGATGAAACTCGCGTCGTGCCTTTCAGAAAAAGCCTGGAAAGTTTTACAATGGTTACATGATAACGTTCAACCCAAAATAATATACTCTTCTTATTTTGTCAACACCTAAGTGCCCTAACCCCTCATGAACCCCTATTAAAATGTAGAAGGCAAGTAAGCTAAGAATTTTTAGAGATTCCTTAAGAACCTAATAAAATAAACAGTTTGGATTTAATACTATTATATTTTTATGTAGGACAAATCAGACTTGGAGTTCGCATCATTTCGCGACTTTCATAAATTGCTCATACTAAAGAAAAATTAAAGCTAATCACAAATAAAAATCACTTCAACGTTTTACGGAATTAAGAAAACATTGCATACCTAACTTCACGACTTGTGCGACCACACACTATTGTTAAAATTCAACAGATTGACCTAAACAAAGCCATTTCATCATTTATATTTTGCCGTTCCCGAAAATAGGATATACCTGCACCTATTTAATAAAAATCTGGCACATATGGATAATTTAAAACAATCCCTTTAATTTTTTTTAACGTAAGCGCCACTAAAACCTTATTGGCTAAGTTAATATAAATGAATGTCATTCTTTATTAATCGTACGAATACAGATATATTAATTAAAATTAAAAGCAAAGTGTGGAATCAATTTAGAAAATATTTCGTCCCATTATTACAGGCATAAGATTTTTTTTAAAGATGTATCTCCCTAAAATTGAATGAAACTTGCTACTAATTGTGGGAAACAACGAATTTATTGCATTTCTACTCATTCAACGTTGGAATTTTATTCATATATTTTGTAATTTTATCGTTTGAAAAACATTTCCAGCATTTCCTTTATTCGGTAACGAGTAATATCATTGCGTTTCAAACGTGAGCGTCCTCATAAAATTAGGCGCTAAAAACGTAAATTATCGTAGGAATTGCAGTTGAATTTGTAGACACGAAAACTGATTTTGCATTAAAATAATCCAATAAAAAACTAAGCAACAATTAAAACTATCTCATTTAAGCTATTTATCAAGAATTAATTTATTGCTCGGCCGATGCGGTTTTCATTAGGACGGAATGGACTCAATAATGTTTCCCTAGGGGCGTGAAATCACCGTGAGCTAAAGCTGAACCGCCCACGCAATCACCGAGGTGGAAAGGAGAAAAGGGCGCGATCTTTGTTTTACGCAAGAATAAAAATCATAAAATATGAACGCAGTTACCACTCATGCGAAAGATCATTGTGTGATTCAAAGCTTCATAAATAATTTTAAAAGATATGAATAAATGGATGCTTCCAGCAATCAGAGGGTAGATAGGACAAAAACCGCAACCCCGCACAATCACCAAACTTGGCGAAATATCGGACGGCAGGTCGGAAGATGGCAAATAGTTACACGTTTTGCTAAAGGTAATTTAAAAACAAAAAATCACTGAGCAGGGCAATCCTTTTTCAGTGTGAATAATTATTGTTATTATATTTTGCTGAACGTCCTACTTTCAAGGTTGTATGAAAAGTACCGGAAACAATTTGTTCCTGACGTGTGCGTGAAATGCTGAATTCTGACCGTCGGTTAACTGTGCGCATGATTGTATTGGCATTGATAAGATGACAGTGCACACCATTATCAGTGAAAATTGGGCGATGCGAAAGATCTGCGCTAAACTGGTCCCGAAGGTCTTGACGGACGACCAAGAGCAGAGTCGAGTGTGTCTGCTTGCGAAGACCTTCTACAGCAACATCGCGACGTTTCTCGTGCTCCTTATAGTCCCGACTTGGCACCATCAGACTACTTCCTATTCCCAAAAGTGAAATCCCCCCTCAAAGCAGGCCATTGTGAGACACTTTTTGTCACAAAAGCTTGCACGCATATCTTCCTTTCTACCAGGGAGCCTTCGAGTCGTAGAAAAACCCCTCGAAAGAGTGTGTCGACGCTCAAGGGATTTACTTGGAAGAATTGTGCGATTAAAACAATACCTGAAAAAGAAGTATCATGAATAAGTATCAGGAAAAGTTTCGGAGAAACTTTTCTTGATACTTCTAATACAAACCATGTATTTGTCCATTACTTCATCTACGTTAACTCCAATGAATTCATTACAACCATATTTTGGGTTGTGGCAAGAGGGGTGAGGACACCATTTTGTTAATGGACATGTAATACGAACGGTAAAACTTCGATTTCTTGAAAAATAAAATTGAGAAATTTCCACAAATCTAGAGAAACTATTTTTAAGATTATCTAATGCCTTGATTAATGCCTCCTTGGAAGGCCCCAAAACACTACCCACGTATTCAAAATCATCCAACCTAATGTAGGTTGGAAAACGTGATGCAAATTGTTTGCCTGATGAAGACAGATTCCTAAAAGACATACCCTGATATTCCTCAAACACACACGAACATATATATATATATATATATATATATATATATATATATATATATATATATATATATATATACTAGAGCACGTTTTCTACGTCCACATTACTATCAGCTCACTCACATTTTAATTATCAACTCTCTCTCTCTCGTGTTGAGAACGTAAACTCCACGATGCAATCGTTATCAAAAAGACCTGAATGTGTTGTCTTCAAACTTGGATGGTATATTTATTAAAAACTGTATAGTTCAATGGTCAATTCGCATTCAATCAACTGTTATTCCTGAATGCTTTTAAAGAGACAATTTAAAAATGTCCAATAGCGCCCTAAGAATAGGATGCGTTGAGAACGTGGCACAAAATTCCATCGTCATCTTTCAAAAATGAATTACTTTTAATAGATACACGTAAATAAAGCTCATACGCCCTTGATTGAAAATAACTAAGTAGTTTTAAGAACTCCTCAATGAGAACTACATTTGAAATCTAAGTCCACTTTTTACAAAATAATGATGTTCCACCAGTGTAAGCCCGTACACAAGGGAGGAGAGACCCCTCCCCCCATGGCGTACACTCGTGATTGTGGGGAGTAGAACATTTCAGTACAAACTTATCCTGGGACAGAGAGGGAGACGTTTGCCCAGGGCTACTCCTTAATGGGGGAGGGGGGTTCCTGGGAACACCAAGGATTTGCTAACCAACGAAGGGCGTCTTGGGCCAGCAGTGGTCGTGGACCGTCCACATCATTGGTGCTTAATTCCTGGATTCATTTCACACCGGGATTCTTTTTCCAGCACTTGAATAATTAAGAGAAATGGAGCAACTCATCCGCTCCAGCATCACTGTCACCCTCGTTACAGTGAGCATAATGCTAAGAGGCTTACGCTCCGCGAATGGGTTTCTCGTCCGCCGTTAATGTCCCCATTGTTGCTTCGGCCGCAGGGATGGGCACCGATTTCTGAAATTAATTACAGCCAGATTGAAGCGGATGACGTCCATCCCTTTCCTTGCAATTTGTCAACGTCTTCGAATTAGACTTCAGTTTCTTAAGCAATGCTTTCATCGGCAACATAAAAAATAACTTATATAGAATGACGCTTACAAATTTAATGATTAAAAGTAATTTGGGTAGCGTGGAAAATTTTCGTCGTTCTGTCTTGAGAGCATCACATCCATCGGAGAAAGGGACCGTTTACATTTTAGAACCGGGGGCGTAACTGGAATGGCTTATGTTAGTCAAAATAACGGACATTCGTCATAAATCATTTTCTTGGCCGGATGCGGACCAGGATTTCTCAATTTCCGTTCGTGGAGCTAATTTTATCGCGGGGCCATATTCCTTCAAAATCGACGCAAAGACGCAATCGTTACTCGAACTATGTCCCATAGTGGCGATTTAGGAACAATGGCGTAATATGTGACGTTTGAAAGAGGATTTAAATGGAATAGGAATCAGTTTATTTAATAAATTACCACAACAGCTCCTCGCAAATTTTTAAGTTTACTGAACGTAAGTTCATTTGCTTCTTTGATAGAACTGAACTTTAATATGCACGAAAACAGTCACTACTCTGCTATAAATACTATATTAATATAAGATAATGCATGTATGCATGTATATTAATATACTGCATGATTTAAAACTCAAAATTTGACATCACTAAGGAACCTGATTACTAGAGCCAATGGCTTCATCTCGTCGTATCCGGAAAAGACAATAAAGTTATGTTGGCATTTAGATTTTTAATATTTCAATGGGCTATTCTTATTTCTCTTACATCTACCAATGTAGTCACTCGATGGTATTATAACTATAGTAAACAAATAAAACAGTTTCTGGCGTAACTTGGTGGAAAACCTTCATACTGACTTTTAATAATCAAACCACTTTACTTTTCCACATAAAGTTTAGGTGTAAAAGTAAAGTGGTTTGATTATTAAAAGTCAGTATAGTAAACAAGTTAATGTTATCACTAAGAATTTTCTAAATTTTTGCCCAAAATCAAGAGCTTTCGATTTATAAATAACACAAGTAGAAAATGAATGGGCTTGGGCAAGGAACAAAAATAATTAATACACCGTTAATCAAAGATGAACAAATGCATTTAAATTAAAACCATTCACAAAGCTTAACATAGTTGCCCCGTTTTCAGTCATGTACTCGTATGAGTGTGCTCTTAGTACTATGATCAAATTGATAGTAATGATATTAAAGCCAAGAAAAACTTTCTGACCAAATGGATGAAGAATGAAATCAAAGATGGAAATGGAAAGGCAATGAAAGAGCATGAAACAAGAAAAGGACTGTCGAGTTAATTCGCTTGGCAGCCAACAAAAACGTCCCGGGTTCACAACCCGCTTCAGTCGTTGGATGTATGTAAGCACCCTTGGTTTGACCTGTGAATAAAGCTGAGTGTGGTGAAGTGAATAAAACTGAGAGCGATATACCTCCCTGGGCTACCAGATATTTCCACAAAATAAAATAGAAGAAACCGCAAAAAAACAGAGATTGTTACAAAATGGAAAAAAATATACTTTTGAGAAATAAACGGTCGCCCTTCTTCACTCTTTTCCTTCACTTTGGGGGTAAATCTTCCTCAACCAACACCAACTCAAACTATTATGCCTCACTTATTTTCCCTTCTCTGGATAAAAATAGCGGCAAATACTCCCGATTAATCTAAATGTCACTTCTCTTTTAAAATGTGAACTTAAGAGGAAACCAACATAAACATTGTAAGCTTTTCTATTGCGCTGTTCCTAAAAACAACTTTCCAACAGACGGATATCTGAGGGAGATAAATCTCGTTAGAAAGAATTGCACAGAAACTTCAAGTCATCCGGCAAAGCTACAATCTTAATATTGCTGCTCAATCAGTGAGATTGGTGATTGAGGCAATGATTGGCATTTACTATGATCCCCGGAGCGCACAGTTCGGGGGATGGTGTGTAAAAGGTAGCTGGGAATCAAGGGGGCGTGAAGGTGCGGATGGAGAAGGGGTGGTGGGACGGCCAAAGAGAGCGCGGGATTGGTAACTAGAGGGGTTAGCGGTGATGAATCACGGTGATCGATAGCCCTGCCTTTAAATCTTTCACCACCGCCCTGCCCTCTCCCACGGCCTAGCCTCCCAAGCACCCGCGCTCGAACCCCTTTCCTTGCCACCCTTCCATTCCGCCAAAATCCAGTCTTCCTCACCTTACGCAAACAACCCTCTCCCTTCCCACAAATCCTGCTCCTCGCTCTCAACTTAAAAGACCTACGCGTAGCCCTTTCCACTTCCAATGACTAATATCCTTAAAATGGGGGTTTGTCACATTCAAGGGTTTGTCACACTGTCGCCAGTCATCGTTAAAACACTCAGCCTATTAAGTACATCCGTACCTTTAACCAAGTATCGTGCAGTTATGGATAAATACGACTTCTAGCTGAGAGGTTTTTTCTTTTATCGAGATCACTATGTTACCAATTCCAAGATATCTATTTACTACAAGTAGCCAAAGAGAATATTTCTTCATCGTTTATGGCCCAGAGCAAAAATGATTGATGGATCACCATCAAGAGGCTCAGAGGGTGCCAGGAACCATATTCCGCATTTTATTGCACTCTTGAGTATGTTCTGTAGACAACAAGACCACACATATTTCATTTTAATTTTTTAATAATAATGATTTTTAGGAAAATTAACCAACCTCCTCTCATTAGGTTTATAAGGGAAATAAAGACTAATATAAATATTCTCAGCATTAATCATCAAATCAACAATTACGATACCTCCAAAAGGCACTTTTAAAATTTTCCGATGTATCACACACGTTTAAAAATTTCACTGTGATTATATTCAATATTGAATAATTTGGGAGGGACCTTATTTTTTTAATTTAGACTTTACTTGACTGCCAATTTCACAGAAGTAACACGACAGAGTCTCATTGAAATAGATTTTTCCCATTTAAGTGAGATTTCCAAATCGGTTGCTATAACAATGGAAAACAGATGAGTAAGTTCACTTCCATGAAGGTAAATTTTTTTACTCTGCTTCTGCCAAATATTACCGCACGATCCAATTATTCAAAAATCTCGACCTCCAATATTTTTAATCGTCAAAATCAACACATTTATACAAATGAAGTCCGCAAATTTACCAAAGACATGTGCGAAAACGGTCGTATAAGTAATCTGATTCTGCCATACGATGATTTCTAACTTCCGCATAAATTTTCTCTACCGCAATCCTTACCAAGGGACCATATTCCTGATCTTTCGTACTTCCTTTCGTTCACCACAATTATTTCACCGTATCCTCACAATGAACCTGCCCCTCCAGTGAAAGATTCATTCTATGAACGATTTCGTTCTTATTTAACATTCCCTTATTTTGTGAAAACGAACTTTAGTGGCGACAATAGAATTACTTAATAGTTTACGTCTGTCCAAACCTTACCTAATTTAACCGGTAGATTACCCATGATAAATAATAATCAATTCAATGAGACCAATGTTATTTCCATCCACCACGTCGCTGACTAAAATTGCCGACATCGTGTTGTCTTTCATATCCTAAGCAAACAAAAGGTTGATGGTTTCCACAAAGATGGAAACAGTTCGTGACGTATAACAGAGAAGAGTCATACTTTGAAGAGAATGTGGTTTGAAAAATACATGAACGTAATACCCTTAAGTCACCTACGTACCAAGACTCCTGCTGAGGAGAGGCGGGCTAAAGAAGCGAGTAAGATACAAGGAGGGTGGAGAAACACATAAATAAAAAAACAATGACGGCGCATGTTTTTCTAAGGCTACAATTCTCTCAATAGGCTGAGCAAAGGAGTTTTCTAAGTCAAGAGTTTCTCTTGAAGTCTCCCCTGACTGGGAATCTTGGAAGGGGAGGCGAAAAATGAATATCGAGCAGAATAAGAAAAAGGAGTTGAGAGGAGAGAAGGGCTTCTTTCTACCTCATACAGCCAGGGGACGACTAATGAGACACCGCGGCAATCGAGCTAGCCTCGACACTTTCATTGCCATGCTCCAAAACGGTCGCGTTCGCGCACGGGATGAGATCCTCTAGACACATAACCAAATGTCCCTCAACACATCACACTCTTACACTCATAAACAATGATTTGTAACTCCTCGCACAGTTTGAGTGATATAAAGAAGATAAAGTCGCAGGCTGATAGCGAAACTAATCAGAGTTCGATCTGGTGCTTTCCCGGCGTATGAGCTTGGTGAGGTTTTCTCGGGCCTTCAACCGGGTCAGGGGTTCAATGATGACCGACGTTTCGATGCTCGACTCGTGAATCGTCCTCAGGGATGCCCGAGGACGATTCACGAGTCGAGCATCGAAACGTCGGTCATCATGGAACCCCTGACCCGGTTGAAGACCCGACAAAACTTCACCATAATCAGAGTTCGATTTTGTTCAATAAAACTGTGCTTTCTCTTTTAAATTGCAACCGTCTTATATTCTAGATAATAGAAATTTCTGGAAAAAATACAATAGAAGAGGGGATGGCCGTTATACTACTTGAGGGTTAGTTCTAAGGGACAACTCTTTTATAATGTATCTAAGCAAACTTCGGATTTACTATTCACATTGCACCACTTCACAAATGAGAGGTTTAAACTAGAATATTTTATAGCTACATTGAATATTTTATCATACACTCACATATATACTCGCAAAGTAAATTAAATAAAAGGGATAAAATTAAAAAATGAATAAAGAGTAAAGTACAATAAACTGGAAGTTGATTTTATCTTCAATCCGAATACTTCTGTAATGTGAAAATGAAAAATCTGCAAGCGAGGTCAGCATGATATGGAGAAAGTACTCAAAAACAAATACTAATGGCATTTGAAAGCAACAAGACGTCAAATTGAAATAAACCCAAGAACAATCACTGCGGTCAACAGTGTTTCTTACAGGATACTCCATTTGCACTCACACGGGAGTGCAGTGACAAAAGTATCTAAGTACATCAAATTCACTTGTGAATGTAATCTAAATTGGTTATCCGTGCATGTTGTAATAAACAAGAGGCATTTATCTTCATAGCTCATACTGCAGCACACTAATTTTTCTTTTACTACAATCATACTACAATTTTCTACAATACCTTTACTACTTTCATTCCACCAGTATCAAATTAAATTCTTCTGACCGCATTCAGGTATGCACGTAATCCAATTCGGCGATCAATCCAACTTCGATAGGATCCCATATTCTAGCATATTCTAGGTGCTATGTCTAACCAGCTAAAGATAACATTTTTCTTTGACTTTTTCATCAAATTTACCCAGTATTCTCCCAATAAATCTTAATGGATAAACTGATGGATACTCTCGTGACCAGTAGGTAAAAGATCACGGAGTATCCTATAAACGCCGAGATTCTTCAATAATCAAACACCACGGGAACTTGAGAAACGACCTTTACTTTCAACTTTTTAGTCTTATAATAGAACCAGTCTTCATTTTTCCTTAGCCGAATAGTATATAATGTAGCATAGGCCCTGCCAAGGAGAAACTATTGCGCCACAAGTTTCCCCAAAGAAATCTTAGCCACGTAAATATTCATCTACTGCAAAAACGACCCCGCGTATGACTCCAACCTTATAATTTTCAAACTTGTTAAATGTAAATCATGTCGCTTGAATACATTGCCCTCTTTGTAACCAGCTTGTACGTCACTATCTCTGAGAGCTATTATTGTTATAATATCTTTACTCCTTTCACTTCTTTTGGACCAAACACTCCGGCAATCCGATACAGCCTTATTTCTTAAATACCGACCTTCTGAGGCCATAGCAGTGTTTTTAAAAACGGCTTGACCAAGCAGTCTTAGCTTAGCTCTAACCTAAGACTAACAGGCCATACACCACTTACGTGCTTCACTCCAAATTTTATAGGACAATAAAAATATACCAAACCTGAAATACAATACGTAACATCGACCCCCTTTAATAGAGATATGGAAAATTATTCTTATTATACATCTGGGCACAGCATATTAACAGCTGCTCCGTTTTTAACAGTGAAAAATTGTGAATCAAGCATCAAAAATTTTATCAGTCTATCCTGAACCACGGTGAGACTACGGGGAATGACAGTACGTTTATGTAAATATGTAAGTTCCCCAGGTAGACCGGTATCTTAAAGGTACACCAGTATGCTATTAGGAGGATCATATTTTTGGTCTGAAAGTATCAAGCCTTGCATGTCATCAAAACTATCTCCAGGGAATATAATCCTCATGGGAATCATTTAGTTTATCTCGCTTCCCCATCAATATAGTGGTTAGTGTCACAAATGAGAAATACACGCAGACAAAGCCGGAAAGATGATGTTCGTTGAAGCGAGATCATAGGCATAGATTGGAGGTTTTTGAAATATGTGTGCGGTGAAGGATGGCAAATGAGAAATCGACAGCAAGAAAAACGACAAAAATTGGAATAAATCCAAAGAAGGCAAAAAAGATTAATTCAGAGCGTTTTGATTTGCGATAGGATGTTGGAGATTGTGATAGGGGGGGATAATATTATACAGAACAGGACAGGAAAAAGCAGGAGTAGAATAGGTATATTGGGTGGAATGAAGGAAGGGATGAAGTATTCGGAATTGAAGAGAGGCTTATTGCTGTGTTTTGGGAGAGGTTAAAAAAAGTCTCCTAGTACTCTTGTGCAGCCCGTGTCCACTTAAACCTATCTGAAACGACAGAATACAAGTAATGACAGTCTTCCACGTTTTGCTTACGCAATTGATCAAAACATTTTTTTTAGCCGAAAAAAATAACATGACCGCTTCCCCTTGTGTTAATCGGAGTGGCTAGAAAATATCTTTATATAGATGTATAGGCTGCGACTCCAAACAAAACACAATCGAGCAACATAATCTATATCAGGTCCCTCTTCATCTCTGTGTACCTTTTTCCTCCCTTCATCCCGTCCAACATTCCTATCCGTGTCTGCCCTTTCCTCGTTTGCCTAACATTCTCCTCTCTATTACCTTCTTTAACATCCCATTGCCGCTCAATACGCCTTTCATCCATTTTTCCTGTCTCCATAGGATTTCTCTCAACAAACCGCTCTCCTCACCCACCATCTCCAGTACTTCCTCATTTCTTTTCCTTTCGGTCCATTTCACCTTCTCCATTCTTCTCCACACCCACATTTCAAAAGCCTCCAATCTACGTTGATCCTCCTGCTTCAGTGACCACGTTTCCGCGGCGCACATAGCTACGCTCCATCTACCACCCTAAAATATGGCCGTTGTAGCGTGGTTTTTGAGTATCCTTTTACAGATCATCATGGATCTCCTCATAAATGAGAGACTTCTTACTTTTGCAGCAGCTCAGTTAATTCGTTAACCAAAAAAACGTAGGAGCGCGGATAAGAAAAATATTAAGTGTACTTTCAGCGTGTTTCATCGTAGTGTTAAGTCGGGGCTAAGTTACGTCCTCTTACACCCGTATTTACGTTTTGCGATAATTACGATATCACTGGAACTTAAACAAATAATAACACTTTTTCAATGGATATTGATTTAGCAATTTTAATTAAAGCAAGATCTATAGGACAAGAGGTATTATTTGCCAATGTTTATGTTTGAATTCTACCTTACAAAGCCTGAAACTACGCAATTTGTTCTCAAGAGTTCTTGATAATTTTCGGGTTCCAGTATTTGCTTCAGCTGATGGAACAGTTTCGAAGTAATAAGTGATATTAATGAAGGAACTCTATATTAATTTAAATTAAGTATTAGTACGAATATAAAATAACCGCCCTAATTTTAGACATTTTCCACCGGTAAATCACCTTAATATTAGTTTTTCTAATGACTTCTTTTCAGCTGAATTATTTACTGCCAGATTCTTCCAAAAACGCCTGACCAACAGTTTTTATCAATAACATTAGTATGATACGGTTACTCGTGGCAAATCACTACCACTCCACAATAGTGCATCGCTTTTTATTTACTTCTGCAAAATTCTCTGTTTTCCTCATATCTCACTTCGAACAGACAATAACTTGTCCTTTCGTCAACAGTTCTGGTCGAATTCTGAATTTTCATATATGATGCTTTGGCTCTACTGCACAAGTACTTTGTGGTCATAAAAAGCATAGAGTTAACTTCTGCTCTTTCGTATAGTAGCCGTTGTAGTTGTCATGATTGCCATAGTAAATTATGCTATTGTGAGGCTTTCATATTATCATTGGAATAGAGTTGAAGTGACTTCAATTTTTTAAGTGATGATGTTAAAAGACGAACCCAGGAGAGGTTAGTCTTATGTGTTCCTATCCCTTTTCCTTATAAAACCAAACTCCCGCTACAACAACTAGTCTGCGGACCAACAAGGACATAGCAACTTAAAGAGGAATTCCGACGGAATTAAGCTCCGTCTTCATCAGTAGATTCGCTAGGACTGACTGCTGAACTAGGGGAGGTGAGGTATGTGAGAGAGAGATAGAGAAGGGGACGGGGGAAGGGGAGACCGGGTGGTAGGGTAGGGGTGAAAGAAAGGTTTGTGGAAAAGGAAAGGGAGGCCAGAGGGGAGCGGAGATAGGATAGGAGTGAGAGGGAGGATGTGGAAATAATTCACAAACGGAAAAGAAAACAATTATTTTATCTACAGATAGTACAACATCCACGATCCACGTGTCAACTTGCAAAGTCGTCATCAGGACCTGCAAGTCAAAACCCAGGCCAAGAATAACAAAACACATGCGGGTGAACAAAATATCTTACAATCCCGTATGAAACAATTCCACACCTATCCATTTCAACCCTCTATAATTAGTGAACGACATTAAGACCCGGATGTTGATAGGCTTTGCAAAACCTATCTCTCTCTCTCTCATACCTCACCTCCCCTTGTCCATCATTCAGTCCTAACGAATCTTCTGATGAAGACGGAGCTCAATTCCGTGGATATTATCAAGAAATAACGTGTGAGTGTTCCTTTTGTGTTCTTATATTGTGTATTGCTGTCAAAAAAAATATATATAAGTGCTTGTGAATGTATAAGTCTTCCTCTGTGAATTCTGTCTCAGTTAATTTCTCTTTAAATGTCCCTCTCACTTTAGCATCTGCTCCTCTACCAAACTCTTAAATTCCCATCGCATAGCCCCAGCATACCCTTTATTTTAATTATTTTCTCCCTATTTCTGAGCGTGCCGACACTTGTTTCGCACGGCCCCTTACCCTCATATCGCCCTCCCCATACCCTGCACTACCCAGGAGTTCCCTCGACCCTTTCTTTACTCCTCCCGCACTCTTCTCCTTCCTCTCGCCGCCCCTTACCCTTCCCCTGTTTCCCTGGGCAGGGTTTTCCCAAATCCCTCTAACTCAGCCAATATTGGCTATAATTGAGCAATGAAATCTTTTTTTCCGGATATTCCGGATTACGTAGCTGGATAGACCCTTTGTGCAGTTAAAAGTCAATCAGTGGAGCTTTTCATCTCCTCGATTCTGGCGAACGGATGAGTTAAATGAGTTAATGCCAAAACAAAGGGGCTCGCTCATTGTAAAAGTTTTGAATACTTTTCCCTGTGCCTCTAAAATTTAAGGTGGAATGCAATAAGTTTTAAAATAAACGTTCTAGGTACCTCTGGCGTTTTTTTAACGGTATCCTCGCAGCATATAGAACCTACCATATGCCATGATAGATAGGCATTCATAGAGACAGTTTTGGGATAAAAATATATGGTAGTGTGATACAACGCCACCTTCAAAATAAAGTTAAAAGAGGTTAGCAATCTTAAATTATGCTATTAGCACGATATATAAAATAAGCAACATTACTGAAATCTTACAATGTATCGACCTGTTTTATATGACCATCACCAATGGAATATAAGGACATTAAACTTCGTTTATCAAGATAAAGGAGAATGCAATTTTAAATACTAACCATATAAATAAATGTTAAACAAAATAAAAAACTCGAAATAGATCTCACAATGAAGGAAACAACTCAAAGAAAATTCACATACAATCGGAATTGGGAAATCTGTCAACCCTTCCAAAACGATTGAAGATATCGATAACAATTGAAAACCCTAAATTTTAAAATTCGTTTCAAGAAACTATAACAGTAACTTTAACGGAGTCACCCGCTATGTGTGCATTATAATGCAACCATTTCAGAGAGTAAAAATCATTCACCTTGACCGGGATTCGAACCCGGATCCCTCGCCTTGCGAGGGATCCGGGTTCGAATCCCGGTCAAGGCGAATGATTTTTACTCTCTGAAATGGTTGCATTTAAAATTCGTAATTCTAATGTTCAACGTATTTCTCCTCCTGGAGGAACTAATAAGTTGGATTAGGAAAAAATATTTTCACACCAGATGTAGAAGAGCAAATTGAGTCGACAGAAAAAATAAGAAATGAATTTGTCGAAGAATTTATAAAATTTCACTGGAAAGTGGCACCCATTTCAAGACAGATTTATCGACATCTATTATATGATCCTCGAAATTAGAAGAAGAAATCTGTTCTGAACCAGTAACATTTGTTTATCTGCTGATCGTAATTTCTCCCCATGTACTAAATAGTTTGTATAAAGAGTATCGGAAAATTTTCGCAAAAATTGATTTATTTCTGATGTTGCTACAATGCCTCAATATTCTTCCCTTGACCAATGAACACTTCTGCCAGCGACTTTTCACCTACTCGAAGCCTTCGTGGTAGGCGGATTCCGCAAGGTCCTTAGAGTACGTTCGCATGCTCCTTTGAAGGCAGTTATGGTCCCATGGTGGTGGTGTCCTTTGAGGGAGGGAGTATAGCACTTTTGGAAATAGTGAATAGTCTGCTGAAACCCAGTCTGGACTGTAAGGGGGTTGCGGAATCGCTGCGATGCCGTTGCAGAAGGTCTTCGCCAGCAGACGCTCCACTCTGCTCTTGGTTGTCCGTCAAGACCTTTGGGATCTGTCTAATCGCCAAATTTTCATTCATAATACTGTGCACTGTCATTTTATCCATTCTAATATAATCTGAAATCCAGCGAACACGTAACCGATGGTATGAATTCAGTACTTCACTAACACATCAGGAAAATTTGTCACCGATAACCGATACTTTGTATGCAATGATTGTAAAGATATGTTAGGGCTTCCCGATGGGAGATGGAAGGATATTGGGGGTAATGCACTAGTAGCTGCAGCGTATTATAAAGTGGAGGGGACGAAAACAAACGAGGGACGGCCATTATCATATCAAAAATATACAAGGAAGAAGCGGAGTAAGTATAGAGCGAGTGATTGAATATAGATCAACAGAAGTAAAGGCTGAATTATCGAACGTAGTGATTACTACATGCATGTATACATGCCAGCAAGTAACCATATAGAGGAAGAAATTTGGAGCCAAGATTGAACCATCCTTGGTTATAATATGAGCATTACATAGAAAGTGCAGAGAACGTGGAGTCAGGCAAATAATATAAACGGGGAAAGATTAAGTCCACGCATACTTGCTTAGGAGATAGAAAGGACATTACAGGGACTGAAATCAAATAAGGCCGTGGTATTAGATAAAAATCTCATGGAACTTCTTAAGAGTTAAGGTAAACGTGGACGGAAGAGGTCTTCTCGATTAATTCGTAGTGTTAATGAGGTTGAAATTCGGCCGTAAGACTTCATCAGATGAGTTGTAGTTCCAAATACAAAAAAGGGAAACGAAGCAATACGTGAGGGTTATAGAAATATAAGTTCCATTTCCCACGCAGAGAACGTTGTTCTCGGGATCATCTATTAAATTAAGAGAAATAAGATGAAATATGATAACTTAGAGGATGGTCAGTTTGGATGTAGAACGCGGAGATGCACGCGTAGCAGCCATACCAGTCCATAATATAGTGTGGAGTATATACGATAAGTCTCCAATAAAGAGAAATATAGATTACAAGTAGAATGTATTTATCTGTTTCATAAATTTAGCGAAAGTATTTGATAGATTTTATTTGCAAGAAATAATGAATGTATTGCAGAAAATAGGAATAGATTGGAGGAATAGGAGACTCATCCGCAACATGTACGTCTTAGACTGCTCAGATTACTGCTAAGACTGCTAGACATACTGCTTAGACTGGTGTTTGGAGTGTCCAGATGGGCAGTGTTAGGAAGAGGTGGCAGGGGTGTCCATTTTAACCTGAGACGTTTAACGTATGTGTTAAGTAATTATTTAAGAAGCATGGGGACAACTTTAGAGAGAAATGAATGTAGGTGGAATACATAAAATAAGTTGGGTTTGCTAATGATCAATCTTTAGTTTTCCAGTCAGCCTAGAGGCTGCAAGAAAGCAGGGGCAAAACGGAGGTCATGTTTTTGAGGAAGATAAAAGCTTAGTTAAATATTATAATAGGATTTCATAAGCTAGAGCAGAAGGGATACCTAACCATCTCGGAATTATGTTGATCTATGATGAGTCAAAATTTTATGGACATAAGAAAAAGAATTACTTTAGACATGCATTCACAAACAATTTTGTCAAGGAGCGTGGTTTTATGCGGCTCGGAAACTTGGTCGTTAAAACTAAGTGATAGAGAGGATTGAATTATTTTAAAATGCGGGTATGAAGAATATGTAAATTAAAATTAACGGAAATTAAGATAAAAGAGGAAATTCTAGGAATGTTGTTGGAAGAGAGAGGGATCTTGGGACAAATCAGAAGTGAGCAAGACGGGCAATGAAGAATATACTAATTGGCAATGGATTGCTGAAGGCTGTGATTGAGGGGAGAACATTAGATAATAGAGGAAGAGGAAAGATAGGGATAGGAATATAAGATGGAATGAAGGAAGGTAGAATGCATGCAAAAGTGTAGGACAGTTTTCTTTACTACGTGGGAGGACAAGTTTTCTATTTTTCGGCGAGGTTGATATATGTAGTCGTATTCAGTCACCGGGTATCCAAACTCTACGTTAAACGACAGGCGAACAACTATTAACAACCCAAATCAAGGTAAAAAAATAATAAAATAATGCTTTTGTGATGTTTTTCATTTATTAATATGTCACATATTTGTGATGTTTTTTACATGTTTATATTTTTCATATGTCATTTTTGTGATATTTTCATGTTCGTGAGTCAATAAGGGTTTCATGTTTTTATTATCTAATAATGCGATAGAATCAGGTCCACCTAATCCTCTTTCATTTCTAGCTCTCTCCCAAACTCCCAAGTTATTTTTCACAATTCGATCAATTGATGGCATTCGATGCCTCCTCTAAAAATAATCAAGCATCAGAATTGTGTCATCATTAACATATTTTTACTCTCTACTAACATATTACAACTCCTAACCTTGCCGATGTGTCATTACAAACATTCATTTATAGAAGAATACGTAATGGAATTCTTCAAAAAATTATGTTACAGTCATCGTAATTGGGCAACACTTATTTTTTTAAGATATTACGATATATATGCGAAATATTAACCGCCTTGTTCACAATTTAATGGCTCGATTTTACTGCTAAAGGACGAAGACCCCGTTTATTTTGAAAAGACTGAAAAAAGTAGGGAAAAATTTAGCGGTAATATAATCAATATCACTGTAAAGTTTTCTTATCCATTTATCCTGTTAATTTCAGTTTTTCAACTCCCAATGATTTAGAGTGAATAGCCACATTACAAAGCGGAACAGAAGGCATGAAGTGGATGGGTAATTTCAGTGACATGCATTTCCGAAGCCCAGCAATTTACACCGAAGCTGAGGAAAATGTAATTAGCAACCGAGAACAGAGAACAGCGCACACCTGGTCCTTGTTATGCATACTACGAACTGGAGTCAAAGTAGTTACACAAAAACATAGCGACACCATTAAAGCTAAACCACAGGATTACGCCCGAAGTATACCTTGATAGTTGAGGGTAGAGCTTACCTCGCATTAAGCTTCAAGAGGCGTATGAATTTCACATATCAGGGGCGGTCAGTTCCTTCCCACATGCTGCTTGTGGTTTCACAGGAAGACCTGATACCCGAAAATCGCGCAGTTTGGGTGAAGGGCTGAGGGTGCTCAGAATCCTCCGGTAGGGAGCTCATCGCTCTACCCACTGCTCTAACACGCCCCAATTAACACTGAAGTTGGTTAATCACCCAAGGCATTATCCTACCGTGACAAGGTCGTCGTCGGCCAGTGAACGGGCCAGGACGAAGAGAAGTTCACTGACTTTCCATTCGACCACAAATGAGTATTTTTTTGATTCCCTCGATAAATTTGTGTTGGAACACTGGTCATTGTGGCGTTTAAAAATGATGCTACTTCGAAATTGTCCACTACAGAGCTAATTAAATTCCGTCCCTGATTTCAATAGAGATTAATTATTACCAAGGTCCGTCCTAAACAAATACATGCTTGCCCTTAAATAAATTATGTTTTGGAAATTTGGGGAGCAATAGTTCATTTGTGGATAGAAAGTTCAACAGATGTATTACCGATTCGTGTTTTTTTCACATAGAAGGGTAGAATATGACCCGTTAAACGGGACGTTAACTTTTGTGACTCGTTTGCGTCCTTTTAGATCCCGTTCTCGTGATTTTCATAGCACGCTACGTCAATGCGCTCTCATGACTGGCTATCAAGAGTAATATGTGGGCCATCTTACGTTACCCTCAATGCTACCCATGTATAATTCCATGTCCGCCATTCCTTCCTTAACTCTCCTCCATTCGCTCGCGTTACCGACCGTCTCCCGGACGCCACACGACTTCCACCACAAACCTAGCCACCAAAGCACCCCCTTACCATCACCGCCACTCCTAAAGCACACGCTTTCCGCCCCTTCTGCTCTGAAAAACAAAGACCCCCTCTCCCTGTTGAACTCTCCTCTCGGGGAAGAGAGCGAGAAGTAGAGCAGAGATCGTACGTACCCGCTGGCCATCCGCCCCTCGCGTCACCGACCGCGAAATTTCGCACTCGGAATGAATGTGTGTTTCCTTTATATTGTCCTACTTCTCGCATTTTTTTGATTCATTCGAGATGTTTCATTTTTCTCCGCTGCCGAGTTCAACCTCTCCCCCGCCGTCGCCCGCGCCTCGGCTTGGGAGGGCCGGAAGAATTGTTCGCGCCCCCTGGAGAGGGAGGGAGGGTCGGTGGAGGGAGGTGTCGACGAAGGGAAAGGGATGCGGACAACGCTGACAGAAGGGCGGCCAGTGACACAAGTGTGTGATGAGGCATTTAATCGCGCGAATATACGTATGAGGGCAGATAAGCGGGGAGATTATGTGAGCGGGGCGGGAGACGAGGAATGGCGGGTGGTCGAGGGGAGTGTGGGGGGTCGGAGGGGAGGCGAGCTTGGGGAGCAGGACGGACGGCACTCGGCAGCAAAGGGAATTGCTGAACCCGAAGGGATGGCGAGAGCAGGCGGCCATTACGGACGGAAATAACGAGAGGAAACGGAGAGAGCTTAGAAGTCTGCCTAGTTCCTTCCTTGTCGTCCTACCAATCAGGTCGCGGGTCGAATCCGGGGAGAAACAAACAGGGGGAAATATTTTGAGTTTCTAGTATGAATTACTGGGCACGTGTTTCATCTGATTCTTGTGATGTTTAACTAAAGTAACCGATCAAAGAAGGTTCACCTTAAAAATAACTCTTGAAAATTTTTAGCGTGTAAATGCATATAAATATATTCATATTTTACTCCCACTTAAACGATATTAATATGCACCAAAGTAAGACTTTCGGCATCAATAAAGCCTCTATTACAAATTATTTCAGATAGTAAAACATTTAAAATTGCAAAATTTCTACAAAAAAGATAAACCTTCATATTTGATAATTTTTTGTATGATATTGCGGTGGTTATTACTAGAAAAAACTGATTGAAAAAATACGATTCCGAATTTTCTCGTGATTTACGCTTGTTTCTGAAAGTCCGCGACCTAATTTTGGTCATGGTTTGAGGAAAAGCTGACTATTTTGAGACACACTAGAATGAGAAAGGGGGGACTAAGTTCAAGAGAGAGAACAAGAAGGCACGAGAGTAGAGTAAGAAAGGAATTAAAACTAACTAAAAACTACGATTTTTGCACGAACCAGAACAAATGTGCATAGTTCTAATGGAGTCAAAAGTGCCTAGTAAATCGATTTGAGAAATATTTTAGTTAAAAGTGGACTCATTCCACCATTCATCAAATCCTTTTGCCATAAAGTTTTCATTTATTTTAATCTGATTCAGAAACCCTTATTAATAACTCACCCAAATGGAACAGATTAATTTTTGGGATAATAATACAATAACATAGCCGATTTAAGGTTAAGCTTATAATATCTCCTTATTAATCATGATCAATTAACGAGTTTAAATAAAAAAACAACCTGATTGTTCAATTTACAAATGAATTCCTTCAAAAATAAGAACGTGAGAACAATTGTCGACGATAAATCAGTTCGTTGCACGAGGGTATCCCCAGAAATACCTGATCTAACAAAGAATACGTTAAAATTTTCGGAAAAAATATCTATACTTTTCTACTTAGTCTTCTCATAGGTCCACACACTTTTTCCTACGATATCCAATAGATTTGATATGCTGTTTATAGTGTGAGTCGTTGAACTTGTCAAAATAACCATCAACCTCAGACTCCACCTCTACATTGCTGTCAGATTTTAAACCACCGAACTGTTTTTTTTTTTCAAACTTCTCGTATCTGAAATGGCCTATGCATTAGCCTTTATGCTGAGTCTGTCTAATTTTGAGAAGTCTGTAGAAGTATTCATATTATTCGTATTAGTTATCGGCGCTAGAAAATAAGACAAAAAATGAGACCAATGTAGGAAGATAGGAAAACTCTCTCGATATATTTCTTTGCGCTCACCAGAAGGTCGGCTCTTGCTCCCAAAATCTAACTACCAAATAACTCATAAATTTCAAATACTCTGTGATTCATCCAATAAATTTACTCCAAAATAGTTCAATATACAAAGAAAATACTGGGTAAATGTGAACATAATACATAAAACCACACCACCATAAAACATGGTGTGAATTCGAATTGGATCGCGTGCAGCGTAGAGGAAAAAGATTTGTAAAAATGTTGTTATGATAAACTGAGTAGCGTATCCAAAATATTAGAGCAGCTAGGCTGGAAATCACTCACAAAGCGAAGTACGTAAATTACAAATTGAAAGGACATCTCCTTAGCAGTGATATTGAAAATGTATTATTACCCCCATGGCACTACGGTAGGAGAGATCATGTCGATAAAATTAGAGGGATTAGTTGCAGAACGTATAGTTTAATACTATATGTCATTTTTCCTACGAAAAATAAGGGATCAGAATAACATTGTCCGACCGCGATAGGGTCATATTCGGGTCAAAATTATTCTGGTATGTATTCGCCCCTTTTCACTCACCCTAGCGGTGGCTTTCAGGGTACTGAAATAAAAAAACAAGAATTAGAGCTCGAATGAACGCCTATTCATGACGTGTGAGCGGGAAGAGGAGAAAAGTTAGTTTGATCAGGAAACATCATTCGTCTCCAGTCCCTCCCGTAGACTTAAACCTGCTGATATCTGAGGATTTCAGGAAGATGGGTCCGGTATAATAAACAATGAGAGTAATATAGCGGAAAAGTGAGGAACAAAGTGAAGAAGGAATGTGAGTGGGTGGAGAGCGATTAAAATACAATTCTTAGAAAATGGCTGATAAGTTACTGGATAGAATGTCAACAGGAGGAGTTGTAGAAGAACTTAATCAGAGAAGAGAGGCAGGATTACTTTAATATAATTGACGGTTTAAGGTCAAGGTGTCTAGAAATGATGGATTTCTCCCTGCATCTATGAATTTGACCGACCTAAGGAGACGGGAAAAGGCGCTTGGCGCTCGCAGAGAGGTGAGCGGATGGCAGCGTTTTTAGTGAGCAAAGGGGGAATTCCCCGCGTGTAGGAGTTCGCTTAAGGGATGGAAGAGGGTATGGACTTTAGGGGGGGCGGGGAGGAGGACGGCGTGGGTGGTGAGGTGAGTGCACTCGCAGCGGTCTGCAGGGGGATGGGATCGAAAGTGGGAGAGAGAAACGGAGCACAATGGACGAAGCCGTACATAATGGAGGCGGATGGGTTGGGGGGGGAATAGGGGGGAAGGAGGGTTTTAGGGGAGCGGGGGTGAAAGAGAAGGGACCTCCCACCCCCGCCCTCCAAATGCGGGTCTGTGCACGGGGGTGGAAAAATGGTGGATCACACACGCTGCACTTGCGTTATAATACGTCGGTTCCAGTGTGTTTTTTTTCTTTTTACAGTCATCTCCTCTCTCTATCTCTGATTTTTTTCGCCATGCACACACTCTGCTGCCCTCCCGACCCTCGAACCTCCCATCAACTGTCTCTTCCCTCTCGATCCGTGCACCATCCCACCCCCCTTTCCACCTCTTCAGACCAGGCACTCGTCCCCCTTCACGAGCAGAGCGAGGACCTACACACAGAAACACTGACACACAAGAATTACAGAAACACATGCAATGTCATCTCCGCGTCGCTATGACTCGAGCATTATTCTTCCCCGAATTCATTATTCTATTTAAATGGGAGCATGGGTTTTCTCCATATTCTGTTCGCCCTACCACATCTGTTCATTCCATTCTTCTCCCAAACTCGCCCTTCACAGCTCGTTCCCTCAACAGATGAGCGTCTCATTTGTTAAAAAAATAATAACTTGTGGGGTTCAAAAATGTTTTCTTTAATTTAAAAAAAAAACGAAAGCCCTTTTATTTGATCCTGAGAGACAAATGACTAGTAGGGCATGGATGAGTGGTGCAGGGCTTCAAAGATGTTAAACTGTTTTTATTCTCCCCAGACCCGCTGAAATGAGCTTAATGTGGAAAATGATTATTTTTCTGGGTGGAGTAATTCTTTTTAAAGCGACCTTCAACACCCGCATAAACGGTTGCAATTTTTCCACGTTACTCTTCTCCATTTAGCCGGGTCAGAGGTTTGTGGAGGGCATCTCCTGGGATTGTTTTCGCTAGCAAATTATAATGAGCGTCGAGCTTTTTTTTATTAATATTTTAGCAAAAGTTACAGATTACGGATGTGAGAAAGGATCTCCATATTTTTCAGTTGCCTGGTCGAAATGAAAGAAAGAAACTATATTGCAGCAAGGAATTAATAATCTCTGGGATACTTGCGGTCCTGTCAATTTGAGCTAATTTTCATACTTGGATAGGTAATAACAGATATAATTTAATACTGACTTTTTTCGTGATTCATGTCGCTTCATGCCGTTAAATACTGATTATTTTTCAAAATAGTGAAAGATGATTTAAACAATGGAGTAACACGAATGAACAGATAATAAACATTTGAAAATTGGTGCCCATATATATTCATATTTCGGTATAACCATCAGCCATTCGAAAATGTGTTTTGGGGAAAACTATTCTGAATTGATAGTACGACAAAATAACAATATTCAAGGTTTTCGAATTAAAAGTGATGGAAGGCAAAACGATATTTTTTATCTCCCAATATATTTTTATTAGTATAGTTATGCTATAATTAGTAATAGTACATGCTCTCATCATTGTTGAATATTAATTTCAATATTAAGTTATAGCTTTCTAAGCATTCCCAAAATATTACTGTCATTTAAATTGAAAGCGAATACTAATTTGATATAAACCTAAGATATTCAATGCTTTACCGAAAAATGGTGAGTTTCATACCTTAATTTAAGCACCGTATGTCACTCGCAATGGGACGACAAGAAAAAGCATAACAGGTCAGTCGGTATATTATGAATAAATTGGAATTAAGATGTTGCGTTTAAATTCAAAGATACGAAAGGTGCGTTCGATTGTCCTCAGGTCGAATTTCGAAAAAAGCCACCTTAAGCATTAATGGAAAAGGCATAAGAGTTCAATCGAAAGCCCGTCTGCAAGCGCATCGTGATAGAAGAGCGGTGGGGTTGGGGGAAGAAAGGGACATCTTTACAATCCACTTGAGCGCTATTCAGCACCACAGTGACCTCTTATATTGGCCACGAGGGAAAGAAAAATTCTGAAGATGGAGAAAGCTGCCGAGGAAGCCGCATAAGTAGGCAGGGAAACCTTACGACATCCAAGAGGGGATAAACAGGGGTCTTTTCCATTCATTTTCGCGAGAACCTCATTTCCACTCAATGCTCTCTCAAGTTGCCCATTCTACCGCTCTCCGCTGACTTGTTAACTCGTTATTCTGCGGACAGCGGGCCTCATCTGCGGTTTGACTGGGTGGGAGCTTTGCGACTACACTCGCAAAAAATGCACCTCTAACGAACTCTTAAACTGTTCGATTCGGATCGAAATTCAGTGATCCAATGACGAGGAATGCTTGAGATTACATTTTAAATAATGATATTTAATGAGGATTTTCAACAAAAACATGCGAAGAACCACTCTTTTTTGCATAAAAATATATGTCGTATGGCAATAGTGATCGTTGACAGTCTATTGTATTTAAAATCGAAAAATCCTTATTTCCAAGTGCGATTATGGCTCTCACAATTTTGAACTAGCTGTTACAATTAATTGATATTAGGATCATTATCAATGATCACGCCATATGTTTTAAAGTTTAACTAAATACTCCTGAATACAGGGACTCTTTCTGCATATTACAAGAAACATAACATAGACAGGAGCAAAGAAAAAGTTATCAATTCCCTTCTTTTGCCATAAGACTACCTTTATCTGTTAATGAAATATGCGAGAGACACGGATGGTAATTAGTCGGACAATCGTACGCTATCGCCCACTGGGTCAAGGGTTAATTCCGACGTAAACAAATAGCACGAAATATCCCAGTGACTCGACTATATTCCACATTTTCCTGCTGGCTCGTTATTATTTTGCAGAATTAATATCACCTTCATACATCTAAACCATAGTAAGTATTAATACCAGTACTGACGTAAAAAGCGCAGCACATAAAGGTAATCAGTCCAAACGGAAAAGGAGAAATTGTTAATAAAATACGTTAGTAGCATTATTCCTGCAAATAATCAAAATAGCGTTGAGGTATTCACGATTAGTAGGAAATAATAACAGAGTTATTTACCGATACCCATCCTAATCGACGAGTTGAAATGCGTCGAATAAAAAGTATTCTGAGAACACTGAAAAATATTAAAATTTCGAGTGGAAATAGGAGTTATATGGAAGGGGATATTAATTTTTTCAATAAATTGTCTGTTTTGAAAGAGCATTAGATAATTTACATTAAATCTAGGTTAAAATTCTAATCGCTAAAAAATTAAAAATAATACCCCATTAAAACGCATTATATTTGAGCAAAAGTCATGAACAAATGAATTCAGAAAGTTTGTGTTTTTAATGGCACAATTAATAAATCGCTGCCAATCATTGTCTTTTATATACTCTAGTTTATAAAATATTCAGGAAAAAGTTATTTCAAGGAAGAATCCAATTCACAAATAACTATTTTTCTAGCTGTATTCTAATTGCGGCCCTTAGAAGAATCTTTCCTTACGTTCATCACACGTTGAAGAAATGAAAAAGCATTATTTCTTCAGGTAAGGCAGAAAAAAGAGCAGACGGTAGAGAGTGAACGGATCAGAGTCTCCTTCAGTGGCATAACACCTTCATTTACTCTGGCGTTCCACCACGAAGGCATTTAATTTTCCCAGAATTCCCTTCTCATTCGAGCACGGCCGCCCTGCGGACGGGTCGCCGCCGACCGAGGCAAAAGGCAGCGGGCATATGGGATACGTCGAATGGGTGGGCCACACTCAGCCCGCCAGACATGAAAAGGACATGACAAACACGCGCGTCGGCACACAGAGACGGCGGCGAGAGAGAGACGCCATAGGCATAGAGGGCGCACGCACGCACGCACGTGTACACACAGAGGCGACGCACAAATGCTTATGAGTAAGTAGGCAGAGACGAAGCGGGGAACGGGAGTCCGTCCGGGCGGTAATCCCCGCCATGAAGACCGCCCGTGAATATGAAGGAAAAAGGAATAACGTCGGGGGAGGGGAATGAGACCCAGGTAAGAAGAGAACATAAAAAGAGCCGTCTGAAAAGGAAATGCATGGGACTCGATAGGCAAAGTGCATTCCATTCCCTGTGCATTCAATCCCGCTAGCATTAATAGAAGAATGCACGTTTGACCACCATTCCAATTCCAAAGGAGAAATTTAATAGTTTGTAAGGCTTTAAGAATGCCGCGACTGTAATGTTTTTACTTCATAACTGCCAAAGCGTTGAATTAAATAGTTTTAGGCCTACGAATTTACGCATTATTTTCGCGTAAATAACGTCAGATGTTGGTTTTGTTATGTTAAATAAGAGGAATTAGATAAAATTTGAGACGTAAGTATAATAGACATGAACGAAAGCTACAACGATATTATCCCTAAATTAAACCATAGTTCGATAAAATTAGTACCTACCAAAGGATCCACACTGACCATTGATTTCTCATCGATGCCACATTAAATCTCTAAGCGGTCTATACATATACACGTACTGCAGTCTACCTTATAGATTCCATACCTACCTCATCAGTTTCTACGCATCTATATTTTGATAAGGAAACGTGGTCCTGGACATTCGTCCAACCATGCGGAATCTATTATCCCAAATTATTAAACGCTCTTTTTATTAGACAAACATGAGCATATTGAGCTCTACCTGAAAGTGTTTTCGTTAAATAATACAAACTTCAATCAAGACGGAATATCTCAATATCTCTTATAAATTCACAAACTAGTACAAAAAATGTTATAATGCAGGTGGATAAAAATACACAAGATTTGAATCAAGTTATAAATAGCAAACCGGTAGACTATCACCTCCAAGTCTTCAGTTAGCATTAATTTTTATTGCCGTCCATTATTTCGGGGACTAATACGGACCCCATCGAAGTAATACTGTCCGAGAACTCATAGTAGTTGGTAACCATCTGGAATACACGTAGTTAGGAATAAGAAACACACGGAGAGTGATATTAACAGTTCAAATAGAGCAAAGTAAAAGAACTAGATTCTGCACACTACCACAGCAGGATGCATACTGAGTATAGAAACGTTTAGATACCAAGAAGGCTCTACGAGTAGCTCCACCCATCGCCGCGCTAAGCCGAAACGTAAGTTACCTTCTTGGCAGCCCGCGTAACTACGAGGATCGCCGTAAAAAAATTGATATTTTTATATGATATATTGAATACATTAAGCAGTAAACAATTTACTGTAGTTTAAACCACATTAAAATGGAAAAAAATCAATGTCATGTGGATAATTGGAGTTGAATGCCGATACCTGAATGATGGGAAGTTCTAAGAGTTAATAACTCTAATATGTGTTGCAAGGAACTCCTCTTGCGCACTGCAGACATTTACACTTTATTATCGTTCTCACCAAGCATTGAAGCCCGAGTATTTAACGACGGGCGCATTTACTTCATTAGGGTCATCCAAATCCAATCTATTTTTCCATTTCTTCCACAACAACGTTCGTTTCAGCCGTAGACTGAAACTATTGACGGGTTCATTACGATTGAGGAGAAGGAGACCACGATCACGAGGTCTTATTTTGCCTCTCCTGGCCTCGGGCCGGGAAGGTTAGCTCTTTCCACCTTGGTCCTCTACGAGAGAATTGAAGGTTTCAAAAACTAGCTGGCGTTTTGCATCGATGCTGAAGTTGAGTTGTGGATAGTAGTAAGTAAAACGCAGAGGGATACACTAGAGGCGCACTGTTTCGGACCTCATATAGTAGTAACCAGATAAGAGGTGTTTGCCTAAGGCTGTAGTCAGGACTCTGCATCTCGCCTCCGTTTTGTCCGTATTAAAAATTATGGAACACCTTCCAGTGTTGATGACGCAATCACTGCATGGGAGAATGACAATGTCGCGCTTCGGACTTAAAACCTGGGGAGCGAAGGAAGACGACCGTCGGCTGCTCCTTCCAGAGTCCACGCGTTTAAACTTAACATATCGTACATAGTTCATATGAAAAGCATCAGGTAAAGGTTAGTAAAAATAAATTTATTTCGGATATTGCCTCTAAACTACCTCAAAATTCTTGAAAGTACATCCCTTGAGTGTCGGCAAACTTTTGCCAGAAACTTTTTCACGACTCGAAGGCTCTTTGGCAAGCAGATTCCGGAAGGTCCTTAAGGTTACGCGTGCAAGCTTCTTTGATAGCAATTTGGGTCCCATAGTGGTCGTATCATGCGAGGGAGAATTTCACTCTTGGAAATAGAAAATAGTCTGCTAGTACAAATTCTGGACTGAATAGGGTTGGGGAATCGTCGCAATGCCGTTGCGGAAGCCCTTCGCAAGCAGACACTCGACTTCTCTTAATTGTATGTCCAAAGACTTTTTCGACGATTTAAGCGCAGATCTTCCGCATCGCCATAAGCTCAGTGATAATGGTGTGCACTGTCATCTTATCAATGGCAATACGATCAGCGAGATCCGCACACTTGACCAACAGTCTGAATTCAGCACTTCACGCGAGCGTTGCACGTAGTCGTCGGTTCTTGATATCGACGGCTGTCCAGCGGGGGGGTACGTCCTCCACACTCTAGGCAATCTTTTAAGAGGTTGCGCCACTTACAAACTGCATTTTGTGACATGTTTTCATCTTTGAACACATGAAAAATCATGCCCAACGCGTTTGAACCAGATTTCTCTAGTCCAACACAAAATTTGAAAGCTAATCTCTATTCAATCGTTCACTGAATTTCACTCGAGTCATTCGTCAGGAGTCCACTGATAACACAATTTTGACGAAGCATATGCTCGCAGACGAATGGAGTTTGAGACGTTTTTAAGTTCAGGCCCCCATCACTGAGCCTGTGCGGTGTAAGCGCGCTGCGGCGTTCAGTCACGTCAGGTACTGACCGGTTACTGTTACCGATGCTTTTTATACAAACCTTTTACATGTTTAGGGTTTGGCGATATCTATTCGAGCAACGCATTTTTCCTTCTATCCTTTTTCTCAATCTTGGCGTTTGCCTACAGGCACAAGGTAGACGTTTTGGTGATAATTTCGTACGGTGAGGGGAGAGGAAAGGATAGGGAGGAGCTGATGAGAAAGGCGGAAGCTCATTTTCACTCAGCTCGCTGCTCAATTTGATGCGTGGAATAAAAACACTCTTTAGCCGTCAATCTCACTCTTTAACGAGATCTAACAAGGATACAGAGCTGTGGAGTATTCGAAATGTTGAGACTAATAGGGGAGATATTCAAAGCGCATCTAAAGACAATCTAGAGTATTGATTTTTTGTGAGATTCTATCTGAAAAGGAAAGACTTTGGGAGAAGGCTCCAATGTGTAGTATTCAATGCCCTTTCCCTTCGTCAAGATTTTGTATCTCTCTAAAGGTCACTTAATCCAAAAGTAGGGATAAACGTGTGTGGAATATATTCTTGTGAAGTATTTTAATCTTGGTTGACGCCTCAAATTAAAATTATGTACGTATTTTTACCAAAATATTATATATGTATATATATAAACTATAACCAAATATTAAACATATATACTATAACCAAATACTATATATATATATATATATCAAAACAAAAACACAGTCACAGCAACTCACACGGGTCCCGAATTTTCGGTGGCCCTGCCACCTTTCTCAAGGGAGAGAATATACATATACATGGTACAGTGAAATCCACAGCTATGATATGTGAAAGGGGTTGATTACACACCTGACTACTTTTGACGCCAAAAACTTTTCCCCTATAGTGCGCTAGGAAAATATATTCCAATCCCTTATCGTTCGAGGAACAAATGGTATCTGAAATTTATCTGTTCTGCACTTAATCACTATAATTTTATTGGCATAAGCTCTCTTACTGTAGTGCGATGGGATTAATAATACACTTTCAACGTCACTTCTACAGAGACATTCTTCCAATTTATGCAACAGATTTAATCTGCAATTTAACCTTCGCTCCGCGACTGATTCCCAGCCTAGCTCCACTAATATTTCTGATAAGGTAATACGTAGGTTTGTCATAACAACGTTTCATAAATCTAGCCCTTCTACACTGCACGCGATCTAATTCGACAATCAATCCAACTTCGTGAGTGTCCCAATACAATAGCACCATTTTTTAAATGAGGGCTAACCACGGAAAGATAAACTTTCTCTTTAACCTTTTCATCACATTTAACCAGTACTCTTCTAATAAATCCTAATTTTTTGTTGGCTTGTCCACATATTACCCGTGTGTGTTTTGCCTAGGAAAGTGACGGCCAAGTATTCAACATACTGCGCACGTACTACGAACTGTTTAAAATTTCATTCTAATTGGAAACTGTCGCACCAACGTTTTATAGCTTAAAGTAGTAGCAATGATAGCTATTAGGTGAGGCAACTGACAGCTGAAGTCATTTGTGCCATTGGGGATGGATTTAAATGGAGGAAGAATGAAGAGAAACCCGGCGTTGGCATTAGCCCACTCTTAACGAAAGGCACCAAAGGGTTTGCAACTTAACGGCCCATCCGAGGGACGGCGTGCTCACTCTAAGTACCCTCCACAAACACCTCAAGTAGGATTGGGAAAACACTGAAAAAAATGGAGCACCTACAGATTGGAACCTGAGCCCTTAGGGCAAAAGCCAGTTAATTAGTTGGTCACCGTTCCGATCCCCGTACACGTATTCTTGTAGTTTTATAATCGTCTATTGGCACTACATCCGCATGACTACGTATATCTGTATGAATCAATGTATCGCCGCCAAATAAATATATCTTCTATTGACCATGAAGAAAATGTCGTTGACGTAAATGAGGAAACTCTTCCAATAACTCTTCCTTGGAGAACACTCGGAGTTACTTGAATTGCATTATATCTAACACCATCTCTAACTACTCTTTGTACCTGACCGTTCAAGAAGTACGAGGCGTGTTCATAAAGTAAGGCCCGTTTGGTCACAGGAAAAAATATACTCATATGAAACACATTTTATTGGCACTTTTAGTTAGCTACAAACCTACTTCACTTATTTACATAATCGCCATTCACTTCTAAGCATTTTTCGTACCGCTGCACCAGCTTCTTTAACCCCTCTGCATAGAAACTCGCCGCCTGAGGGTTGAACCAATCGACAACGCCATTCTTGAGTTCCTCTTCGGTTTCGAAACGTTGTCCACCAAACCACTGTTTCAAGTGCAAGAAGAGGAAGTAGTCGCTGGGTGTAAGGTCAGAACTGTACGGTGGGTGGTTTAAAGAGTTCCCAACGACCCAAAAACTCCCGTCCACTGGACATTGCTCTTTGTGGTGGTCGGTGAGCATTTTCGGTACCCACCTTACACGCAATGTGTGGTATCCGAGGTTTTACGTAACAATATTGTAGACAGTAGTGCGTCCAAGTTGAGGAAATTGTTCAGCCAGGCCATTAATTGTCAATCGACGATCACATCGCAGTTTTTGTTCCACTTGCGAAACAATTTCATCGGTCAGAATACTGGGCCTACCACTTCGCTCTTCGTAATGGACATTTGTTCGTCCATTTTTAAAATCACAGCACCATAGTCTAACCTTTTCTTCACTCATCACTGTAGGTTTATAAACCAGGCATAATTCCCGATGAATTTCAGCAGCCGACAATCCTTTTGCATACAAGAATCGTATGACAGAACGCACTTCACAGCTGGCGGGATAAACGATTGTCGCGGACATTGTTGTTTGCATGCACGGACAAACAAACGACTTCTGAAACAAAACAAATGCTGCTACAGCTTCTCAATGAATCAGTAGATGGCGCTGCAGGAGCAATTTACTTCTAGTTTTGTGAGTAGCCTACCATTATGTGCTTTGTCAAAAGCTGCTTTCAAATCTAGAAGAACCGCGTCCACTGGAACGTTGCTCTTTCCCGAACTAAAGATAAAATGAACAAAAAGCAAAAGCTGTAACTCGTCGACTTTACCCTATCGGGAACCGTGCTTTTGTGCTTTTTCATCAATAAATCCTGACTACCGAGGTGTTTCACCATGCAACTAGCAACTATATGTTCCATGAACTTACATGATACATATGTGAGGGAAATAGGTCTGTGATGACTCGGCTCCTTCTTGTCTCGGTCTTTAATTATAGGTTTCACGTTGTTAGTCGTTTTCCAATCACTGACAACATTGTGATCAACTTGGGACTACTTAAAAATCATACGATTTCTAAATATGGAGCGAATTTCGACGCTAGTTCCTTAAATATGCAAGCGGGTATTTGATCAGGCTTGGTGGACATGATATTTTTAATGTTCTTTTTCAGTAAACGTTCTAGTCCATTTTATGCGATTTCAATTCTGGGAATCGGTTGATGGGAATGATTTGGTAAGCTATCTGAGATATGCGGTAAGACATTGGTGAAAACGCTTTGAAAAAGTAATTTAATAAGTTGGCCTTTTCCAAACTGCTGCCTACTCTTTCGTACTTATCGATTTTCAGTTAATTAACTGTAGACCAATGTCCCTGAACCTCTCTGACGCACAATCAAAACACTTTCGGATTCTCTTTCAAATTTTCTGCTAATCTTTTCATTTTGAACTCGCTTAACGCTTTCCACAAGTCCTGCCCGGCATTCGCCCTAGATATCTAGTAATCATAAGTAATTTCATTATTTTTGTCGCACAAGATGTTAGCCTGAATATGTGTCATTAGACGTCCCACTTTTTTCTGACATCCGCGTTGTACAATCTGGATGGTGTGTTTTACACATTTGCTAGGGATGAACCTGTGGCCTTCTGAGTGTTGGATCAAGGAAGTGATGTCACGTATCCTCAATATTTCGGTGTCTATTATATTCCTTTATATTTGCACATTGACTCAAAAACACGTATTTTAAGTCAATATAATCTCCTTCTCAGGTCATTTTTTCTTTTGGGTTCCTTATTTCGAATGTATGTAAAACTTAGCATTTACTGCTCAGTGGTCACTAATTTCTTTAATAGATTCTACATATAATACTTTTTTGGGCATGGTTGTTGTAACAAATTAAAAATGGTATCGTTCTCAATCATTTAAGTGACACGGATGGAGAACAACGTAAAGGAATGTGAAGGCTACTCGCAAGTATCTTAGTCTTTACCCCCGTTTTAAAACTATGTGCTCAAATCAATAGGTGCATTAAATCGCCACCGATTATAAGGTCTCAATCCCTGTTGTGAGTCAAATTAAAACTAAAAGTTCCGTAACATTTATAAAATAACGAATATTCACAGTTTTAATGATCAAAGAAAATACAAGTTTTTAAATATTCACAAAAAATGACCGCAACAGCTTAGTTTTATTTTGTAATCGTTAATTAAATTTTTTGAAAATTTATGTTGCACTATTTCACACTTATGTCATTCTAAGATGAAATACTCATCTTTCAACTAAGAAAAAATATTCACTGTAGATAATACATATCAACTAATTGAAATAAGCTGCAGATGATGCACTTCCAAATCAAAAGCTCTGGACCTATAACACATCCGTTTCCATGAAAGAAAGAGCATTTTTTCCTACAGACGAGATAAAATATCAGATTAAAAAAAAACTCCACTTAAAAATCATTCCCATGGAGAGAGATATTGAATGAATTAGGCCAATTATTTGTGATAAAGTATCGGGACGTTAATTTGCATTTACAATACGAACTCCGAGGGGTATAAACCTTAACGTTCGACATTGAGTTGGCAATCAATAGAAGCAATCGTGCGGCCAATGAATTTCAATTTGGCAACTTGCCTTACTCGTTCTTAGATTCAGTCATGTGAAAATCCAGGATTATGGTCCCAGACGATGTTTTCCAGTTCGAGGATCGGAAATATTTATAATAACTCCTGAAAATGCTGCAATAAGACAATTCTCTTACTCTAAAAAAAAACACTTTTTCAGAAGCAAACAATATTTGGTAAATGAAACTGCCTGAAATGGATTTTCACCAAACAGTATTTCCTTTTGCGGGTGAATATCAGGCGATCCCTGTCACACGTCTTCATTGCGGTTTTCAAGGTAAGGCGCATGCTTGATAATTTTCAACAATTTTACCCTCCACTCATTATATAGAAAATATAGTTTGATATAATGATTAATACAAAAGTGCATTTACAAAAAATTCTTCCTCATGTATGTACTTCGACAAGAATTACAAACTCTCCTCGTTCTCTAGTACCAAATCATTTAAAGGGCTTTAAACAGTCCCCTCTTTTATATACCTTTACACCCTTAAGTTTAAAGGGCCGGCTATTTATTCATCTGATTTACTACCTTCAAAGGGATCGAAAAACTTTATAGATGCTAAGATTAAATAATTAATTTAATTTACAAACTCATACACTGTTCTTATTTGAATTCATCATGGGAATTATGTTCATAATGTCCAAATATATCCCGTATATGTTTATCCTTAATGATTCCTTACCTACGTAGTGAATAATTGCAGAAATAATTTAGTTCGCATTAACCTTTAAAAATTCAAATAAATCTATTCACCACTACCTAGTTATTGTATTTTACTTTTCATCAGCAGTTCTCACTATAGTTCAACAACTAGCAGATAATTCATTCAAACCAAAAGACCTAGAAATTAAGTACATGAATCGTCCTGTATATCTATTTCACTATTGGAGTTTTGAGAGCACAAATTTAAATACGCAAGAATGGTTTATTGGGGGCCCCATTTGCTTCAATTAACGTAGTTTACCTTTTCATTGGAACTTTTAGAGTATGTAAACTCGATGATAAGTGTAGCCAGAGTTTGGTGACGCGATCGTGCTAATCAGTTCTCTGAACCAATAAAACCTCATGTAGGATCGCTATCCCGTTAATAATAAGAGGGATTTGTAATCAGAAATCTTTGAATATGATTAAGTGATTAGCGTAATTGACTTTTACAAGTCATTAAATTAACCAATACTGAATAAAAAGTCATTAAATTTGAAATTTCATTAGTAGGTAAAAAATGTCTGCATAATATTATTTTAAATGATTAATGACTTGTCTGTCAATAGCATAAACTACATGCTTATATTTACAAAAAGTCCGGGTATTACAAATTCGACTAGAACAATCTGTCTGCAGTGTTATTGGAGAGCTTTCGAATGTTGTATTTCTCTCCATTTTCGAAATAAAAATTTTCATTTTCGTGTTACACAAACGGACCACTACAAAAAAATCTCCATATCTAAAATGAGGTTTCATAATCAGTTGTCAGCTGGATAAAGGCACATTCAGACGCCAGCATTCACACGGGACATTCTCCCGATCATGTTGATACATCGCGATAAGCATGCTTCAGTTATACATGACTGTAGCTTGTAACCTGTAGCTTTGTTTGAGTAATATTTCGACTCCCCAAAAACGCTCGGCATTTACACAGTAATCACTGAATGTTAAAAAGAGGGCTCAATTGAGCCGCATGCAAATGTAAACGAACTTGGCAGATAAAGTACGGAGGAAAACGAGTGAAAATGCAAAAGGGAAGAGGAGAAGGGGTAAGAGGACGGAGGAGAGAGGGTGGAATGAGAAGACGCTAATGCGAAAATAGAATTATACGCGGAGCCGAAGCTGAAGCCAGCGGTGGCGAGTGGTGAGAGGAGAGGGGCAAGGGAGTGTTCCCACAAATGGGGAGCGAGGAGGCGTCGGGTGGGTGAGAGGGAGGAGAGTGCCGAGGGGGATGCGCAGCGTGGCCAACCACCCCCCCCCCCCCCGCTACCTGTCCACCCACGAAAGGGCAAGCGTAAATGTAGCACTAAGCGCCTCGAAAGCCTATTGTCATTGTAATGGAGGTCACCTTGATTCTTTTCATGTGAGGCTTGCTGCTTGTTTCATCTCTCAAATCTGGGTTAATCGAAGGAAATGGATTTGATAGTCGATGGAATATGTCGCATTCTGACGCTCAATTCTATTCCAAAGGCTTTGTGAAAAAGCCATGTTCAAAAGGAACACGAAAAAGGTACCGATGGCGGAACCTTGGTACGATGGTGAAATGAACTTTTGCAGGAGAGTTTTATAAACATTTTTACAAAAATCACATTCGTCGTTACGTGAAGAAATAAGTGAAAGATCCAATTTGGCTAAAATACAAGGTTTGTTTAAAAGGTATCGGTGACAATTTTTCCTGACGTGTGCGCGAAGTACTGAAATTAGGCCGTCGATTAAGTAGGCGTATGATCGCAGATTTTATTGGCATTCATAAAATGACAGTGCAAAATATTGTCACTGAAAATTAGACGATGCAAAAAATCTACGCTAAATTCGTCCAGAACGTCTTTGGATGGACGACCAAGAGGATAGTTGAGCGTCTGGTTGCGAAGACCTTCTACAACGGCATTGCGACGATTTACCAACCCCCTAGCAGTCCCGAATCGGCACCAGTAGACATTTTCCTATTCTCAAAAGTGAAATTCTCCCTTAAAAGACATCACCATGGGAGCCTAAGTGCCGTCAAAGAAGCTTGCAAGCGTACCCTTAATGATCTTCCGAACTCCACCTACCATGGATTGAGGCGTTGTAACAATATCTGAAATAATTTTTTTTCCGAAACTATTCACGCTACGTTTTATACAAACTATTCACGTTTAAGAACGGTATAACTTAAATAATTGATCAAAGAACGGGTTAACATATGTCGTTTCTCTAGGTGCATAAAGATTTGTAGGATTCAATAATCGTATTGGACATAATTGAAACGAAACACAGAAGTCCAAGATCCATTTGTCAACACGCGTTTCTTGATACTCATTCTCTGGGTGACTATTATCCTAATTTGATTCAGTGTAATCGACAAGATAAACAAATGTATCCCTGGGAAAAAACGATGGTCAAAAGAAGAAAAATTATATCATTAATGTGCACCCGCCGTGTATGACATCACTCAGAGATTATGAAGGGCTTCTCGAAATGATAATTAATCGTTTCGCTGTCTGTCCCGCCGCCGCCGCGTTCTCCACCAGCCCCGACAATCTCTCCACTCCACATCCGCCGCTAGATAATTTACCCCTGCCTCCCACCTATGAACACTCTACGCTAAGAAACTATCCACTCCCTTTAGTCGGGAACACGCCAATAATGCGCCTCACGGTCGCGACGCCCCACAGTGCGAGTTCCACACCTCCCCTCGCCCCTCGACTCTGTATTCCTTTTATTCTAAGACAGCGATAATTGTCTACAGCCGTTGCGAACGACACCACAATGTGTATGCAAATCTAGTCGCACTTCCAGTCTCATGCCACATGCCCATG